>CM033648.1:70283223-70602604 GCA_019512145.1 Engystomops pustulosus
TGTGCCATGACAAGCCGGGTCTTAACATCACTTTCACATAAATATTTTAACAGCTATTATCAAAAAGGGCTCATACGGGAGAAAAAAAAAAAACAAGCCCTTTCTACATTGTGTAGATTACACTGGAAAACAGACAGTACAGGAATAGTGTTGAAATATGGCACATAAAAGTAGTTTAAAACCTACGGGGCAAAATGTTAGTAATCCTGTGCATGAAGCTTAACTTTCAGTGTAAAAACTCAAAAAAAGGGGGTCCAAGTCAAGTCTCGCTGCCTAAGACCGTGAGAGAACTTAAAGTGCTCACATTGTACAAAATATCCTACGACATATGGCTTCTAACAGTGTGTATATACAGGAGAGGGCATTGCGTCAGAGATGGGGCTGTTTAGATCCAGCAGCTCCATCCAAGGAGCTGTAAGCACCGACATGTCTACAGCGAGTCCAGGCTACCGGGGATGGACCACTGTCACACTACTTACTGCATTATGATTATGCTTCTTAGGGAAAACAGACTGTGCACTGTATATCACAACCACTTAAAAAAGTAGGTAAAAACAGGTAGAAATCTAGCACACAGGTAACACAATGAAGCTAAGGCAGCTCTCAAGTGGGGAGGGGGCGCTTACATTGTTCATATCACACACATGGTACAACCTCTCTAATGGCTCCTTTCCAACTATTTAAGTTATCCGTAAGATGAGCATTTATCCTACTGGTCCAGCCAATTGTTGGGGAGAATTGAAAATTGCTGAGCTCGGCTATCTCCAATACTCACATATACAGCGAATAGGAGTGCTGAAGATATCAGAGCGCTGTGCTTGGCAATTTCCTAAACTACCATACAACTCAATGGAACAGAAAGATACTTGATTGACCTGCTGGTTTATCCATTAGAAGAACAGGACACCCCCATCCTGTTCTGAGGAGCCCGTTCTTGTAATTAGTAGGGGTGGTAGCAGTCAGACCCTCAGTGATCAGCTTGGTATTCCCAATCCTGTGGAGAGGGTAACGTAAACACTTGGTACTGAGCTTTGAGGCACCAGTATTGTTTAGCAAAGGTTCAAAGCCCTAAATTTCTAACTTCCTTCTATGTGCAGGTGACAGAATTATAATCAGGTTTTTGTAGGCACCCTTCCCCCACCTAATCTATCATCACATGAGGAGGAATGCAACTACACAATGGATGGGACAATTGATGAGGAGCCAACAAGCGGCAAGTGCTAACAGGGGTCTGTTTCTAAATAATGGGATCATCGCTTCGTGTTAACCAGTAGCTTTGGCAGCTGCACTAGTAAGCTTTTCCAATGTCAGATCAGGCGGTAGAGCATGTCAGCATAACCCCTTTATAGTGGTACTACACAGCAGTAGAGGTGGGGGAATTAAAAAAAAAAGGTCCTTGCAAGCTCAGAGTGAATTATTTATTGCACAGTCTATACCTCATGGAGGTCAGTGTCAAAGCTATTCGCACTTTAATACAAGTTTATTTATTTCACCCGACAATGCATCACTTTGCGACGTGTGTATCAACCCCCCAAAGAAAAGGAAAAAATTTAAAGAAAAAAAAAAAAGGAAATGTTCAAGTTAAAAAAGAAAAATATCTCCAAAACATGTAAAATTTAAAATAAATATTGTTGGAAACCCCCCACAGTCCTCTTATTGACAGAAAGCTAAGAAAAGTGCCCAAACTACACAAAAAAAGAACTTTGTCAAATATTAGGAGGGGTGGGGGTAGACAAGATAAACAGTAGATCATTTCAGCAGCAGATAGTCCTCCTGGATTCTTGAACTTGGCATAAGAGCTTCATTCAAAATTCTTCTTACGGGTTGCCAAGAGTTCAACCAACTTATGTGACCTCAAACCTATATATAAAAGCAAAAATACAAGTGTTAAAGGAAAAAAACAAAAAAACAAACAGACACACTTTATAAGGGGAGGCCACTTTACCTCATGTTTTTGTAATAAGTGTGGGGGGTTCTAGATTATTTACCAATATGAATCTATTAATAGTTCTGCTAATGTAAAGTGAAGACCCTGGTTCAGAAAGTTCTGTTACCTCACCAGCCAACTAATACAGTCATAGAATGGCTGGACAAGGGATGGAGAGTCATGTGATCCTAATGTTCCATGACCAACCTTAAGATTGTGTTCATGACTTCTATAATAAGGTCCTGGAAGGTAGATTGCTCATGGATAGTTAGAGATCACATAGCCCTTCATCAGTTGCAATTTTATGGACATGAATGGAAGTTGTGCTAAAAGATTCTTTGTACCTTGTTAGCAAGTAGTTACAGAGATGAAAGTTGAGTCCTCAGTTGATGATATCATCTTTATTGTTGGTCAATAAAAGGTAACCATTGCAAGCTTTCAAGACTTCTCAGGTCTCCATCATGAGCTGATGGGGTAAAAGACATTCCTGAACCAGGGGCTTTAATTTACATCTCAAGAAAGCGGTGCAGACTGTTCAACAGATGTGAGTGGCCCAACATCCAACTATATAACTCCCCAAACTTAAACATTACAAAATACACAAGGTAATTTGGCCCATCCCTTTAAATACAATACGAGTAAAGGGGTTAGCCAAAAATAAGAAAGTTCACCGGGGCAAGTAGAATATCTTAAAAAGGCTTCCCACATTGTACCTACCCTGCTAAACTTCCCGTTCTTCCCAGATGGGCTGCAGGTCATGTGACTTAATGAGGACACATGTCCTGCAGACTTCCAGCAGGTCAGGGGGGCTGTGTCCCTTCCGACACAAGGGCAAAGTTTACCCGGGTAAGTGCACTACAGGTGGCCAAACCCTAAAAATTGTGTGCTGATCATGATTAAAATACAATTTTTGGAGCTCTGGCATGAATGATGCCCCAAAGGACAAGTCCATCATCACAAGGAAAGGGAGCAGCTTCTTAAGGTAGTAGATAATGAAGTACCCTTTAGGAAAAAAATACCCTAGAAGCTGATTTATTAAACCCCTGATTGAAGCATTTTGCTTGCTGTATTGGTGGGAGCTTGAGGGCGATAGAAAAAACAAAACAAAAAAGTAATGGGGTAAATTAAGCAATTTATAAAGACACTTGCACTGCAGGTCATTATAAACCCTTTGTGCTTTGGACAGATCTACCACTGCTCAGATATATCGCCTACCCACAGGCCTGACGACTCACCCATTAAATCCGGCCATCGTTCTTTCCATCCATCGACCGCACTGGTGAAGATACAGCTGCTAGTAGTCCGCTTACTATTTCTCGCCGAATGTCTCCAACAATGGCTTCTTTAATCTTAAAAATAAAAAAAATAATCATTTTTCTAAATCTATTTTCTACACCGGAAGAGCCCTCACCTTTAATTGCTGAAATAAACAATTGCATAGGACAGTTTGTATGTACCTGTATCTATAATACATATCTATATAGGTATAGATGTCATTACATTTTGTCTATGCCGTGGTGGAATAATCCTTAAAAACACGAAACAGAGCCCCCAAAAAATTGACCAAAAAAAGTATGATATTTATATACCCCAAGTTCTATAAATGCTGATCACTAGGGCACTAACCGTCCATCAACAGAAACAAACAATAAAGCCATAGCACTGGAATGACAAATAGTGACATGTATATACACTGTGCATAGGTGGACGCATCTGTCTCCAGGACACGGTTTACAGATAAAGTCAGCTGAATAAGTAACTAAAGTTGTAGACAAACTGTTAGGCCACAGAAATATTTACAGAATGTGCAAACAATGTACATACACGCACAGAAGCTCTGTCTGAAAACTCCATTTGTTTTATCTGACTTCACATATACAAGTTGTGTTACGTGCGAGACGACCAACATTAGGGTTTATGTGAAGATCTGCTGGAGAGAGATCCGATACGACTTTGATGATGTATTGATTGGAGTGACTTCCTTGCTAACTTTTTGGTCCGCCAGACCCTTACATGTACATAATTTTAGAATCCACCAGTTTTGGATCTAATAAAAAATGGCTTAAAATATGGTTATTCGCCCAAAATATTGTCCTCCCCATGTCCTCTAGCAGTGTTCATCTTCCAAACCCTAGGACAAGATACATTTTATTGGACATCCTGTACCATTTCCTATGGTAAAATGCATTTTTAGGCAGCACTAGTAACTATAGTACTATACAATCTATGACTTCACCCGTGTAGGAAGAGGCCAGGTCACACATTACAGTCATGCATGCCACCCAAACACAGACACATGATCTGAGGAGAAGAATAAGACTCTGTTTCCTACGGGGGCCGGGACAAGGGGACCATGTAATAGTAGGGACCACAATACATTTCTTCTGTCACCTACTATTCTAAACTGCATCTAGATTTAGAGCCAAAAACAAAATGTCAAATTGTTCTAGCGGGAACGATGCAGATCACACTCCCACCTCCTGACCGTAAAACACTTTTGCATATTGCCAGTAAATAAGTATCTGTGCATTGTACAACTGTAACCGTACAGACCAAAACGCATCTTTCGGTGATAGATTAGTTATCACTATACATCAAAATATTCAAATTTTATTCCATTGAAGATCTCCCTATATGAGCAAACTTGGTTGAAGCTGCAGCAAACTAGAAGGCTCTTAGGTGCACAGGGCTGAGTGATCTGACATTAAACATGTAGAAACCATTTTCTTCCAGAAGATGGACAGCAGAGGTTCCTTGTAGGACTTTAATTGCCCTTCCCCATTGAGAGCTCATGTACGTTTAGCTGAAACATGCTTTTGTGTATATGGAAAGTTGGGAGGACCAGCCAGAGCTAGGATGGGTTTTTGACCATTTGGCCATCCTAAAGTGTCTTCCACAAACACTCATCCAAAGGAGACTGGAGTCTGATCTTTGGAGGTCTAACCCTCTGTGACACCAATTCTGTAAACATAGATTCAAAGGCCACCAGATTTTTATCAAACTTTGAAGATTATTATGATAGGTGAATATAAATAACCTTGTGCGTTATCAGCGTATTCTTGATCCCATTAATGCTCCCTTGCAGGTCTTTTGCACACAAAAGGTTCCACCTTTGTTTATATGGATATGATTAATTTTTAAACAGTGATTTTTCACTGAACCCATTTTGGCCTACAGACACAGTTTGGTTTTCGCTTCCTTACATGGAGATACCCCCAGGGTGCGTTCATAAATGGCATTTTGGTTGCGTCAGAACGCAAGAGTTTTCAAATGTTCCTAAACGTTTGGCTGCTTTGAAAGAGTTTGTCTTTATGGCTGTAAGCAGCTGTTTAAAATGTTTACACAGCTACTTACACTTCCAGAAATAAAGAAAAACTCTTAAAGCTGCACATTGTATAGTAACATTTGAAGTTGCATGCGTTCAAGATGCATCCTCAAATATCAACTTTTATTGAGGTGTTATAAGATACAGAAGTGGGCACATTACTAGCAAGTTAGCTGCCATATTAACAAAAGCTATTCTGAATTACCACCACATAATACCTACCTCCCGTATAACTTGTTGCAATTCATTGTTTTCTTCAGGAGTCCAACGCGAACCGACTTCAGCCACAGGTGGAAACAATTCAGAGTCTCTCTTCTCTGATGACTCCAATTTCAAGCCTCCCCGTTCCTCCAATGACTCGTCTGCAAAGTTTTGACTTGCTCCAGCTCTGGTTGGAGGACTTGGAGTCAAGGCTACAGTAGCACGAAATACAGTTTTTCCTGGTGGTGTATGGATTTTGGGTTTATCAAAAGAGTCTGAAGACTTTAGTGGACCTTTCCTATTTTTATTAAGTGGACTGGAGCAAACCGAGGAAGAATCAGAAGGTGCTTCAGAATCACAACGTTCAGCTCCATGATCAAGCCTGGAGTCTTCCAAACATAGCTCCGATTTTAGATGGCTCTGTTCTCGAATCAGCTCATTTACCTAAAGAGAACACACAAATTTTACAACCAAAGGCCTCAATGCATAACATAGGTATTTTTAGTGGGGACATAGCAATCTGAAAGAGACTGCTCCAAAACAATGCAACATTAAAACAGGATCACCCATATGAATGGCTAAGGTAATAGGAACGGAGTGTAAACCAAAACAGATCTAAGGACTATATTGAGTAAAAACAATGCAGCTCTTCAATCATATCAGAATATCTTCAATGTCTAACATTGAAAACAATAAGAAAATAGGTTTTTATAAAAATCTTCTTACTGGCTCAATGACATTTAACGGCGAGGAAAATACCAGACTGTCTGTACTGCCTCTTGCACCATACATTCCCTATTAAAAAGGAAATAAGATTAATACAGTTCTTTATCACCTCAAATTCTAAAAAGTATAGAAAAAAATAAAATAAAAATATACCTACCATTGCTGCCTGGCGTTGAAAAGGAGAGGAAACGTGAAAACTTCGGAGCTGTTCTTCTAGCGTCAGAAGCCGTTCGTCCAGCTGTAGCTCCAATTCCTGCAGCTCCATTCGTACAGAGTTCCTCAGACCCTGCAGCTGATCAGCTTCATACCTAAAAGTACAAAATAACAAAAATAAATAGAAAATGTCCTCATGTTTTCACTACATCTATGACATTTATACACATGGACAAAATTGTTGGTACCCCTCATTTAATGAAAGAAAAACAAATAATCACAGAAATAACTTGAATCTGACAAAACTGAAAATATAAATTTATGAAAACGAACAATTTCAACCAGCCTTCAACAGATTAAAAAAAATAAATAAATACACACACCTCATGACAGGCCTGGACAGAAACGATTGTTCCCTTAAAAGGTTGTGCAACTAAACAATAGGTTAAGGCAAATTGCTGCAATCCCACAATTTCTGTAACTGTTAATGAGACATCTTCAGCTCTCAGCAGGTATTTTGGGCCACTTCTCATAAGTAAACTGTTACAGTTGTCTGGGGTGTGAAGGAGTCTTTTCCAGACGGGATGTTTCAGCTCCTTCCAAAGATGCTCAATAGGAGTTAGGTACGGGCTCTTAGATTTCAGAATAGTCCAGTGTTTTCCTCTTATCCCTTTTTGAGTGTTTTTAGCTTTGTGTTGTGTCCTTATCCTGTTGCAAGACCCATGACCTGCGGCTGAGACCAAGCTTTCCGACACTGGGCAGCACATTTCTCTCTAGAATCCCTTGATAGTCTTGAGATTTCATTGTAGCCTGTGCCAATTGCAGCAAAGCAGCCCCAGAACATAACAGATCCTCCTCTATGTTTCACAGTAGGGACAGTCTTTTCAAGATGAGCCTCATTTTTCCATCTGTGAACATAGAGGTGATGTGCTTTGGCAATGTCAGATTTTTGTCTCAGCTGTCTATAGGACATTCTCCGAGAAGCTTTGCGGCTTGTCAACATGAGCAATGGTGTCCTCCGTGGTAGTCTCCCATTAAGTGCACTTTGGCTCAAACAAAGACAGCTAAGGAACACCGGTGTCCGATCACATTGAGCTTGAAGTTCACCTTTAATCGCTTTAGACGTTTTTCTGGGGCCTGGTTACCATTTGTATTATTCATCTTTTTGATTCATCATTTACCTCCCAGCTACGTCCAGGGAGGTTGACTACAGTCCCACAGATCTTACATTTCTGTATAATTTGTGCAACTGTAGGCACAGGAACATCAAGCTGCTTGGTCTTCTAACATGCTTGCTACAGTTTTTTTTTTTTTTTTTTTTTTTTATAGGCTCCCAAGACAACCCTTTTCATTGCTTCCCCTGGTCCATGTTGAGTGGGGTGCACACCATGTCACCAAACATAACAGTGAGTAGCTGTAGTCCCATATACAGGCCACTGACCGATTAGAGGATTATCGTGATGCTAATTAGTTGACACACCTTGATTTAACGTGTCCCTTTGCTCACATTTTCTTCAGGGGAACCATCATTTCCGTCCAGGCCTGTTTCATGGGGTTTATTTATTTTTTTTTAATTCTGTTGGAGCCTGGTTGAAATGCAATGTCCAACTTTCATTTGCTGGTTTTCATAGAAATTGTATTTATTTTTTACTTTTGCCAAATTCAAGTATTTTGTGACCATTTTTGGTTTTACCTTCGTTAAACGAGGGGTGCCAACAATTTTGCCCACGTGTGTAAAGGATTTCAATCCAGGAGTTTTACACCCTTGCAGGCGGTGTCAAGTTGTCTGCCTCTACATGAAGCTGGAGTGATTTAGTTACATGGCACTGCCTTTTTAATGTAAACACACCCCTCTTGATCCTTCAGCCCCAATAAATGACATCCCTATTCTCTAGTCTCCCAGCATTTATAGTCCAGTCCTGCCTCGCAGACCTTTAACTTTTCTCCTCCGTGAACTCATCCCTCAACCCAGATATCTGATGCTTCTCTGCTCCTTGATGGCTCTGCCCCTAATCGTGATAGGCCCTACCCCCTCAACCCGCTGCAATCACCCGACTACAGCCAAATATAATGATAATCTCAAGACCTGCCCAGGCAGGTGCAGGACATGTGATGTGGATAGGTGAGCAGCAGCCATCTTCTGTCCTGTATCTTGTCCGATGGGAGAAAACCATGGACTCATTCAAGGGCAAGTAGCATTTTAATCCTTCATTACACTGTTTGTACACAATTTTTTTGTGGAGCTAAATTGTAAAGAACTATTTATGCATTTAGCTTATATTTTAATGTGAATATTTAAATATTAATTATGCTTGTTCCTGGAATACCCAATTAAATAAAGGACACAGAAGACACTCACCTTTCTTCTTCAGTTAGATGCTGGTAAACCATGGTCTGCTGCCGTAACATATTTAGCTCCAGGTCCATCATTTGGGTCCGGAATAAATTTAGGCTTCTTCTCATGATCTGCAACTCCTGGAAAGTGTTCTGAAGCACAGTGTACAATTAGATATTATGCTGAAATTATGCTGAACATCGAGAGAAAGAAAGAACTTACTTCATACAGAGACAGAATCGATGACTTTTGGCTATAACCACCAGAGGTCAAGTCTTGTCCACGCATTACAGGATGCTAGAAGAAGTCAGAAAAAATATTTTATTAAGACCAGGATGCCCAAGATATGTAATTAATTGAAACTTGTGTTATACAGCTGGTAATTGATATAATCTAATATTTTCCAAATAAATGATGGGTTGCAATGATCTGAAATGAGAACATGACATGTTTCCTTGTTTCCCACAAGTGGGTGGTCCTAATCAGAGTTAAAGCAGTTACCCACTATCACTACATTTTACCAGGGCAAGTACAGAAGCTTAATAGGATCAACATTATAGTGATTACCCTGGTAAAATGTGTGTAAAGCCGCCAGGACCAGCAGGTCACATGATCAGGTCACGGTGGTTTCCGACCGATAGATGGGCGGTGCAAACATTACTGTATGGACATCCCCTGCGACAACCACTCCCATAACAGTGGTTGGAGGGGCAAAGATACGCAAACGCCCCTCCAACATACAGATAGAAATATGGCTTTACACAAAGTTTTCCAGGGTATGTACAGGCAGTCCCCGGGTTACATACAAGAAAGGGTCTGTAGGTTTGTTCTTAAGTTGAATTTGTATGTAAGTCGGAACTGTATATTTTATCATTGTTATCCCAGCCAGAACTTTTTTCGTCTATGTGACAACTGGATTTTAAAAATGTTGGGTTGTCATAAGAATCAGGATTAACAATAAAGCTTCATTATAGGCACCTGTAATAATTGTTACAGCTGATCATTGTAAAGTACAGTAATTACCAATATCCAGAGGTCCGTTTGTAACTAGGGGTCGTATGCAAGTCGAGTGTTCTTAAGTAGGGGACCGCCTGTACTATATTGGTAATCCTATTAGGGTCTTATATTTACCCTGGTAGGACTTTAGTGAAAGTATCCAACCCTTTTAAGAGAAATCAATAACCAAGGGGCAGCACCCACTCAATTTCTATGCATAATAAATACAAGGGTTTAAAATAATTACATGTTTTATACTTTGGTTACATAAATTTGTATGAAAAGCTAAAGAAATTATAGAAAATTAAATAAATTTCAGTATACACTTCCTCAACCCATCTAGCTGTTCTATAATTTATGCATTTTAGCTTTATTACCTGTGAAAGATTTTGAATTGAGCTTCTTATATCATGTAGCACTCTTCGAAGCTGCATTTCAGTAGTGGATGGTGAAGAGTTTAAGGGCAAAGAACAACCAGAACATGATCTATGAAGAGACCCATAGCCAACCCGCTGATTACAAGAAAATGGAAACATCATGGAGCCACATGTGCCAGGAAAGTTTGGGACGCTATGTGTGCTCCAGGCTCTAGCATGTTCACACAGTGGCCTTTCATGCCAGTCAGACTGTAAGGAATGAAGCGAACAGGAAGAATGGGACCTGTGGGAAGGGGCATGGGCAGTACATGATTGTGGTCTGCGGGGGTGATCTTCTGCCATTCGCCCCGTGCTAAATTTTTGGGCATCTCTTGTGTCAAAAACATTAGGGGTGAAAACCATAGCTTTACTTGTAGTGTTTAAATCCTCAGGTTGCTCAGATAATTCTTCATCTTCTGGTGTATATTTGTAAGAAAAAGATGGTGGGCTGCACACAGTTGCCTTCCCAGAATTTAATACAATATTGACTTTGGAAACCACTTTAACAGGACTTAACAGGGGTGTGGGCAGGGACTGAGTCCTTCTCAGAGGGTACCCAGAACTTGCATACTTGTGCCTCCGTTTTAGCAGGTCCTTTGAAGTTATCATGCTACGACCAGTCCTAGATTCTGCTGTTTCTGAACCGTAAATTTTCTTTTGTGCTCGTTGCAATGCCACATTAACACGATCCAGAGATCGAGAGTCAGAACTACCCAAACCAGGGAACCTATTAAATTCAGGAAAACTGTCCAACTCTTCTGATATGTGATGGGTGGTGTAAGAAATAGCTTCATATTCACTGTTTGTTTCCAACTCACTATCAGCTGTACATTCCTGTTGTAAATCTGACTCTTCTTCACTTAGGTCATGAGTGTCATCAACAGCGCGGTTGAGGTCTTCGCTAGACTTGAGCTCCTCTTTTTGATTGTTTTGGACTTCAGTTATTACATTGTGTGCTTCAAGTTCTGTTTCTGAAAAGAAAGCTCTTCTTCCTAGGCCTACAGGAGTCAGGAACTCGTCATCAAGGTCTATGGATTCTGTTTGATCAAGTGCTAGTGGAGTCCTTAGGTCTTCTCCAATGGAGGTTACAGTAGTTTCACTGTCATAGCTGTCTGCACTGCTTCCCATCGCCTGCAAAGAATCCTGAGCCTAACAAAACACATAAATAGGAAAATTATACAACTAATAAAATAAGATGACTTTAAGCTACATGAATCAGACCTAGTCAAAAGTAAAGGAAGCAGTACTTATCTCACCGATATCCTGCTGCACCCATACACCAAACAATGACTAATGTCTGTGGGTTTAAATATCAGTCAAACACCACAACCTATCTGAAACCAATAACATTCTCATTTTTAAGGAATATACAGGAAAAACAATTCTTCTACAACCTCCATGTACCCAGCTTCAAAGCAGAGGGGGAGAAAGCAAAAAACAGCAATGCCTGCATGAAAAGGGTGTGGGTTGGGTGGAGGATCTAGACCCACCGGAAAAAGAATAGATTAAAGAATATGATGTTTGACATAGATAAATGTGACATATTTCATGTCAAGATGGTGTAAGTTAAACGGGGTGTGGGTTGTAAAGTTGGACTAGACAGTAGTAATCGATGCCAGAACTTTGATATACCTGGTGTAGTAGAAGACCATCTGTGTTACTTTAAGACACTTGATGAATTCACCTTAGTGTCCATAGGACAATAGCGGAGGCCAGTTGCCCAGTTGCTTCAACAAACCTGCATAATGCGCATGCTTTATTTATTGGACAAAACCTAGAAGTGCTGAACTGAACTCAGTGGGGCAGATTTACTTACCCAGTCCATTTGCGATCCAGCGGCACGTTCTCTGCGCTGGATTCGGGTCCGGCCTGGACTTATTAAGGCAGTTCCTCCAACGTCCACCAGGTGGCGCTGCTGCGCTAAAGAACATCGGAACGCTCTGGAATACACTGAGCCGGGCTGAGCGAATGCAATTGCAATTTTTTTCGACTTTTTTTTTTAAAAAATGCAGCGGTTTTTCCGAATCCGTCGGGTTTTCGTTCGGCCACGCCCCTGATTTCCGTTGCGTGCATGCCAGCGCCAATGCGCCACAATCCAATTGCGTGCGCCAAAATCCCGGGGCAATTCAGGGGAAATCGGCTGAAATCGGAAATATTCGGGTAACACGTCGGGAAAACGCAAATCGGGCCCCTAGTAAATGACCTCCAGTATGTCCATTTGTTTCAGCAGTTCTAGGTTTGGTCCAATAAATCCAGCATGCACAATCTGCATGTTTGTCGGAAAACAATCGGCAGTTGGGCAAATGGCCTTCGCTGTTGTCCTATTGACTGTGTTGTGTTTGGATTCTTAAATCTGGCACTTGTGTGCAAGGTGTATTGCAAGTTTTGAGAACGGGAATGTACATCTGCAAATCAATGCGACTTCTCTGCTTTTTGTCCACATTCCAAGAGTCGGTTTATAGGGGGGAGAATGACGGATATGGCCAGATAATAAGTATAACAGACCCAGCACTCTTATTTTTTTATATTTGCTTTATGCAATGTTTGTTGAAAAGTTACAGATCATTTAAACCAAACATGAAGAATTCTCACCGGAAGAGAGCTTGTCAATAGACAGTCACCAGATGTGTCCTCTGCAAATCCACTGCTATCAGAGTGCTGGCTAGCAGTCCTCAGCAGATTATCTGAAAAAAAGAGAAATTCAGTCTCATTTCAGTCATCAAAAATGGTTGCATTTGGAGAATGGCGTTTCAATAATCCACTGTAAAACTTCCATCCTTAAGTTTAACTTCTGGTTGACAACACTCATCTATCCTGTATGGTTTGGCCCTTTATCTGTGGTCACCTACTCAGACAAGGGGCACCAAAAAGTGATTATATCCCGGCCTGGATCTCCTATATTGTCTCATATTTTGCAGCTGGATATATTTATAAGTTTCTTGCATTGTCCAAATTTAAGTGGTTGCAATTGGATTTTCTTTACAATATACATATAAAATGTTCTATATCTGCTTCAGGACATTTTATATATTTTTATGCTTTTATTCTTATAGTGTAAAGACATCTAATATTGGACATATTAGTGTTTTCACTTAACTTTTAATAATATGCAATAAGGCATCAATAAAAGCAGATACTGTATTGATTTTGATACTTGGTCTCGGTGACTAAATTACCAAATTAGCATATAAATACTTATATACACACACACACTATATATAATAGGAGTAATAAAAATAACAAATACATGTATAATCTCCATTGTAGGAAGATTGACAACACGCGCCACCATTGCGTTTTCAGAATTGATGGCGACAGTGCTGGAATACAATCGCATGAAGATCTAGCAGTCACCTACTATAGCAAAAATTTGATACACTAATGCTCATGTGCCAATATAGCGCATTATAACAGGTAGCTTGTAAATAGAGACAATGTGGAGCATTCACAATTAACTAACAAAAGGAGTATAGAAGCGCACTTTTTTTTGGGGGGAGAACACACACACTACGCGGAAACGGCTTACCTTTGCCTATTTTCTCCAATGCCAAGTGACAAATGGGTGGAACTTGGTGAGGTTCCTCCTCCGCACTCTGCAACTAGAAAGAAAAAGAACAGTCAGAAGTGAAACGTGTTCTGAAGCACAAGACTATTTTAAGATGCTTGAAAACGCGGCTGTCAAAAGATAAAAAAGTATCAGAGGCTCCGCACACGGACCTTCCTTGCAATAAAGCCTCAACACTTTAAAGAAACATGCAAATAGGGAGACAGAAGAATATGAAAAAGAAAAAAAAACCTGCACAATACTTTCCAAAGCGCAGAGGAAGTCACTTGTGACATGTTTTAAACAAAGAAATCCCGTTGTAAAAAGCAGTTACTGAAAATGTGAATCACGCACCAGTTTCCTGTGCTGCGGCGTCTTACAATAGTTTGGCAGCTGTAATAGATCTGGGAGGTAAACATCTATTGTGGGCAGTGAAAAGCTTCCAATCTGCCCTGTGTAAGGGTTAAAGAATGGCACCGTTTTTAAATGGATACAACCCAAACAAAGCAAAAAAAAAACAAAAAAAAACAAACAAACAAACATTGGGTTGTGCAATAACCTATAAGCCGTGATACATTGTAGTCCCACAAGTAGCTTCAAACATATCATGAGAACATTACACAGCACACCAATGGAAAAAGTGTCGCACACAGAGATAAGCTGAGTTTACTCATATAGGTTATATAATGTTCTGCTGTTTATTTAGGTCATTGCCATTGGTTGAGTTCATGTTGTTCATTGCACAAGTGTGTTTTTCACATATACTTCCTAATCTCACACACACAAAAATAAAAAGGGAATATAATAACATCCTAGATCTGGAAGAAAAAAATATTCTCATTAAACCAAAGTAGAAAGAAGTGGGAGGCCCCGCTGCACAACTAAGCTACAAGACAACTACATTAGTTAGAGAAACTGACACCTCACGTCTTCAACTGGCAGCTTCATTAAATAGTAGCCAACAAAATGCCAGTGTCAACCTCTACAGTGAAGAGGAGACTATAGGATGCTGCCTTCAGGGCAAAGTCCAGAAAAAGCCATATCGGAGACTGGCTAATAAAAGAACAGACATTGGGCAGAGGAAGATTAGAGGGGAAAAAAAAAAAAAAGTGTTCTGGACAGACTAATCTAATTTTGAGGTGTTTGGACCACAAAGAAAACCATTTGTTTGATGCAGAACAACTAGAGATTATGGAAGATGCCGGAACGCCATCTGTCAAGCATGGAGGAGGACTGCGCTTTATTAGAGTCAATTTCATCTTACAACAGGACAATGACCCAAAGCACCTCCAAGTTATGCAAGAACTATTTAGGGAAGAAGCAGACGCTGGTCGTCTATCTGTAATGGAGTGGCCACCCAGTCACTAGATCTCAACTACATTGGGCCGCTTTGGGAGCAGCTTGAGCGTATGGTATGCAAAAAGTGCCCATCAAGCCGATCTACCACACAAATATTTCTTATAGTATATTTTATGGCAAACTTACTATAGTCTGTCCCATTAGTCTTTAAGGGGTTTTCCAGGATAGAACAACCTATTCTTATGATAAAATTTAAATATCAGATTAATAGGGATGAAGCACCCAGCAACAGGGACTAATTAAGACTACCATGGGCCCTGGGCTGTATGATTACTATAGCTCCTATAAGTCTGGAATCACTTTCTACATATTGTACTAGTATCAGCTTCTTGGGGAGTGGAGCTTGCGTCTTTTCTGTGGTTTCAAGACCCTTGGAGTAACTTCAAAAAGGTCCTGGAATGGCTCTTAATAAGTATTCAAGCAGGAAAAGATGTACAAGGATTTCATGGGTGAAGGTCCTTCCGAGTACAAAATTTAGTGGATTGTTATGGGCGCACTATAAGGCTTGGGCCTCGGGTTACTGCCCAAACAGTCTATATAATATATATTAATCCCCTACTATCCAATACCCTCACAGATCTGCTCTTCTCCAGAACTGATAATCAAGAGAACAGAACTGTAAGCAAACAGCGCTAGTCTCAGTATAGTGGCATTGCAGAGTCAATGCAGCTTATATTCAATTCAAATAATAGAAGCTGATCTGTAGTAACTTTGTAGCTGAAGGATTGTATTTACATTCTGTATAGTGGTCAGACAAAGAAGAACAGATCTGGGGTAATATTAGGTGTTGGTCCCCCTCACACATTCCACATTCTAGCCCCCAGCATGCTACTGTGCATCCAGTCCACGAGCCGGTGTCTGACCAAAGGTCCCAGGTGGTAGATGAAGCAACTCTTGTGGACTTCATATTTATGGAAAAGGTGACCACATTAGTTTTGGTCATTTTGTAAGAAAGATGGATAAGGCTGCTGGATTTCAACATCCCAATTATTTTATGAGAATCCAGCTTTAGTTATACAGAACTGCTCAATGGATCCAAAAAGAAATGCAAAGTTCTGCAGAATAAAAGCCTTCATCATAGATAAGCGAAGAGTGATACAAAAATCGGAAATATTTCATAGGTACAATAGGTTTTCATGTTACTGCATGCAGAAAAGCATTGAACACGTCCTATTCTCCCAGTGATCAGTGAAGGAAGGAGTTTTCCACATCGCAGCCACAAGATAGCAGTGTTCACCTGGCAATGTCACGGCTTTCCTCAGACAATCCGTCTTTCTGTAAATACTTTGTCTAAGAAACAATCCTGCAGATGGGAAAATTCCCAAAATGATAAAGTTTTAAATAACAACAAAGAACCGCTACTGCTCCAGCAGAAAAGAAAAACACATCCGAGCCCGGCTTATCTACCATCTAGGTCACTGTGGAAATACAAACTAAAAGGACTCCCACATTTCATGCATCATAGAGATATTACTTTTCCACAACAGCCGGGGTCAATCTTAAAACATATCCGAGAATATGTCAGAATTTTTAGCCTCATCAGACATGAAAGAGAACCTGTCACCAGGATTTTCACCCTAGCGTCCCAGTATATGACAGGCCGTCTGATCCCTTGTGAAACACTGCTTCTTCTCATTTTCTTAATAGCTGCAATGGGTAAAATGTAATTTATTTCAATATGGAAAAGCACTGCACAAAGTCAGAAGTGTGGATTGAAGGAAAGCCACCATCAAAATCAAGGGGACACACTCAAATCCAGGCACTGTGACTGGAAATTTTATATGTTACCTCTTTTCCTTCTAAAATCGACTTTTTAAACTATGCTAATGAGCCTGAAGGACTCAGAGATGCAACCAGAGCCCCTGCGTGCTGTAGCTTCACAGGCTGTTACACAAGCACTTTTTTCCTGCTGTAACCTCACAACACAAGTGCTGAGGGAGCAGAGACTGTAAAAGCCTGTGAAGTTACAGCACACTCTGGCTCATAAGCATAAAATTTTAAAAGTTGATTTTAGAAGGAAGGATGCCAAGGGTAACATATAGAAAATTACCACAGACACTGCCTGGATCTATGAGCAAGTGCCCCTTGCATTTCACCCATGATTTTGACGGTAGATTTTCAAGCTTTCCACAACTTAAAAAAGGGGTTGTGCACCTTCAGTACAGGCAGTCCCCGGGTTACATACAAGATAGGGTCTGTAGGTTTGTTCTTAAGTTGAATTTGTATGTAAGTCGGAACTGTATATTTTATCATTGTAATCCCATACAGAACTTTTTTGGTCTCTGTGACAATTGGATTTTAAAAATGTAGGGTTGTCATAAGAATCAGGATTAACACTAAAGCTTCATTACAGACACCGGTGATAACTGTTATAGGTGTTTATTGTAGCCTAGGACTAAAGTACAATAAATTACCAATATCCAGAGGTCCGTTTGTAACTAGGGGTCGTATGTAAGTCGGGTGTTCTTAAGTAGGGGACCGCCTGTAAATAACTGATATTTTTTGTAATGAAATGTTACTTTGGTACGGTACTTTCTGTATCAATTGCTCATCGCTTTCCAGATCTCCGCTTGCTGTCATTTATGGGCATCATCAGTGGCTGAGTGATTAGCACTTTCGCCCTTGCAGCACCGGGGTCCTGGGTTCAGGTCAACATCTTCAAAAAGTTTGTATGTTCTCTCCGTGTTTGGGAGGAAAACTGAGGACCTAGAGGAAACCCACGCACACTCCAAAACATACTGGGAATTAGATTGTGAGCCCCATTGGGAACAGGGACTGATCTGACAAGTTCTGTGCAGCGCTGCGTAATCGGTGTGTGCCACATAAATAAAGGAATTATTATTATTCTATGGTAAGCTTCACAGTTCCCATGACCGTGGACAGCTTTGTCTACTGGAAGTTAAGTCACACAGACGCACAACTCGTCATAACATACACCTCTGATTACTCTGTGATACTAGCGGGCCTTGCACCTGTGTGACATCACATTATCATGGACATTCACTGACAGCCAGCAGAGATCAAACAAACAATGAGGAATTGATACAAAAAGTATATTGGAAAATTGTTTAACTTTCATTACACAAACCATATCAATTATTTACTGAAAGTAGACAACCCCTATAAAGTGCGACTGGAAACGTTTTAGGAAACCTACAGCCTGCTCAAACTCAATTAGTCCAACTTTGATTTAACAAAACAAAAAAAAACCACAAACATACAAATGAGCGACACGTTTCGGCGGTTACGCCTTAATAGTGAGCTGAACTTGCATTGCATCTGGAGTGATTGATACATTCTTTACCACTATACCTTATACAGGCAGTCCCCGGGTTACATACAAGATAGGTTCTGTAGGTTTGTTCTTAAGTTGAGTTTGTATGCAAGTCGGACCCATATACTTTATTATTGTAACCCCAGTCAATTTTTTTGGTCTCTGTGACAATTGAATTTTAAAAAAAGGTTGGGTTGTCATAAGAACCAGGATTAACAATAAATCTTAATTACAGACACCTGTGATATCTGTTATAGCTGTTTATTGTAGCCTAGGGCTAAAGTACAATAAATTCCCAAAATCTAGAGGTCCGTTTGTAACTAGGGGTCGTATGTAAGTCGGGTGTTCATAAGTAGGGGACCGCCTGTACCTGCTGGAGTCTCAGGTGATTTACAGGCACCTACTAATGCATTATGTGACGGTGCGTTGACAAGCTGCATTTTGG
Source organism: Engystomops pustulosus (assembly GCA_019512145.1). Lineage (NCBI taxonomy): Eukaryota > Metazoa > Chordata > Amphibia > Anura > Leptodactylidae > Engystomops > Engystomops pustulosus. The sequence continues at coordinate 70,301,925 of CM033648.1, forward strand.
ACCGTTTTTAGATTTGATTAGTAGCTACTAATTTTCCTCTAGAACCAAAAAATCTGCTAAATTCTCTCTGTGGCCTTAAAAGTCTTCATTTACTGTATATGGGCTAAGTCACAGGAAAAGAGAGGAACCCAAGCAGGCAGAGCAGTTAATGCTCAAAAATATAAAAGGCTCTAAAAGCCAACAAAATTATCCACAGATCTTTTGCTGTTGGGTGTAGGTTTATTGTGAAGCCTATGACATCAGCAGGTTTTCATCATTTTTCGGTAGCATATTAAAAAAGGAAATGTGTGCTTATCTAATGCTACAAGGGAACACATGGCACAGAGTGACCAAACCCATATGAAAAACAAGTGACTTTTATAAGTTTCTGGAAAAATAAAACACACAGAAAGGAGGGTGAAGTCTTCCTTTGTTTAAAAGTCGCCTACCAACCTAAACTTCTGTTTCCTGTCACCGTTACCCTCCTAATTTTCACAGTAACAGCCTTTTAATGACAAAAGAAAAAAAGTCTTTAGCGAGTTCAATAGGAATTACGATCACTGAGCTAGGAAAAAAAAAACCTGAAACAATTATGGATTGAACAAGGACACAATTTGAGAACTTATCAGTCCAATTTTTAATACACACAGATATGCAGAAAACTGGGAGATAAAAATCTAGATGGATTAGAGACTAAGAAAGTGTCAATTCATTCATCTTTGGATCGGTGGATGTGTTTAAATGGGGCAAAGATCAATCTTCAGTACAATGTGGCAATCCCTCCCATTAGGACTTTATACCTGCGGAGTCTGCCCACTTCCTACAGATCATTTCTGGATCCTTCTTACAATAATCTCATGGTCATGGTCAATAGGAATAGAAAATGTGAACAAAGGCATAATATCTGCAAAAGTTCAAAAGTGGAATGAAGTAAAAGGTTCTTTATGAAATTCTTCCACCAAGTAAGTTGTTACCAGGTAACACCACCAGGTAAGTAATGTTACTTCTAGTTGGGAATCAGCCATATGACGAGTCAGCAGGATTCATTTTCATAATCATCTATAATGGAACAGAAGTCAGCGAGGGCAAGACGCACTTAGACTTGAGAGTCACACCGGCAACTCATACAATAGTCAATCAGGTTACCACCAACATGCAGGGAGAAGATATAAGATTACTCCAAAATGGAGTTTAATTCATCAAGACCACAATCGGCCTGAAGAGTTTTTCTCCAAGAAGTGAGCCAAGCAGGTCAGATTTTACTATGACACATGCAATGGAGGCGATTCATTGTCCCCCAATGTATGTGTTCCAATGGATTACACATTGACAAAGTCCCTGCACCTCCAGCACCGCTGGATACGTCTAGAGCAGTGATGGCAAACCTTTTAGAGGCAGAGTGCCCAAACTACAACAAAGACCCGCTTATTTATCGCTAAGTGCCAACACAGAAATGTAATTTGTGATTTATACTCCCTTCTCTGTCACAGTTTTCATTGATACCAGCACCTGAGGACACCAATAAAGCAGAAAATAGTCCCAGGTAGAGCTGTCACTTCAAAATAGCACTGAGCACAGCAAGTCCTGGGCTGTCTGGGACTGCAGGAAGATACCTGGAGTCTTCTCTGGTGATGGCCTGAGTGCCCACAGAAAGGGCTCTGAGTGCCACCTCTGGCACCAGTGCCATAGGTTAGCCATCACTGGTCTAGAGGCTCCGGCCTCTCCTGCAGACAGAATTTGTTACCGGTCCTGCCCAGCCTGGCCGGGATATAGTGTAAAAGGGTCAAAATCGATAGTGGCTTGCTAGCAGTTTTCTGGTATAGAAACCCTGATAAAATGTCCCCCACTGTGTCCAAGCTAAATAAGAAAATGTGTTATTGCTTTACTGTATTTGCAGCCATCAGCGGACTTCAGACGCCAAAGAAACAGGCCATCAGTAGGCGGTTTTCAGCTTTAGAACACAGGTAAGTGTTTATGTAGCCTTAATGAGATTCAACAACTGATTAATTAGCCAACACCTTGCTGGCCATTTTTTATCAATTTTAGGGCCATTAAAGAAATGTGTTCCAATCATCAGGCCCCCCATTTACAGGATCTGAGTATGAATAGAGTATGTGGAGTATGTGTGAAGACCAGAACACTACAAATGGGGGGGGGTACATTCAGACAGAATCAACACAAAAAACAAAAGAAAAAAAACAAAACACACACCAGGGGCTGTGACAAGTATTGCAACAGCAGACAATGTTTTAAAACGCTAGTCTTAAACCCCCACCTCCAGCCTCTTAGTAGTCTCCGCCAGGCCAGGTTAGACCATGGCGGCCCTGCCCATCACGACCAAGGTGGGGTGCGGGCCAGAAAAAACTCTGCAAATGGGTGGTAATGGGAAGATCTAGGTGCCAATTTTCTGAAGGAAAGGCACAATAATTCTCCCCTAATGTCTTTAATAATTTCAACTGAAAAAAGTTTTTGCGTGACCCGACAGAAATTTAATGCAGCAAGGTATTTCGTAATGTACAGGGTTAATAGGATATCCACTTCTCTGCATTTTATTATCTGAATATTTTAACTACTATCAGTGAAGAATTACAATACAAAACGTGCACACATTTCTCTAGAAAACAGACTTCCCCATTCCTCAGCAGAATAGTAGACCAAAACCCGAAGGCACGTGCATGGCGATTGGGGGTAATGTGCACGCTAAGCAATTTTTCACAGCGACTGTAGGTTTCATCAGATTTAGTATACATGGAAGTTGTATGTATGTCATCGCTAGCAGAATTTCTCTAGTAAGCATTTATTCCCGTAATTTGGATACATTGCCTCACTTTCACATAAAACGTCTAGACCAGCGCTCTGCAATACAGCTCTCAAGAGGAAGCTACAACTCAACAAGTAGCCACAGGCACGGAGAAAGAGCGAGCCAAAAAGTATGGGAAGACCACAACTAGAAGCATAGAAAAACCAAAAGATGGCTACACTAAAATGCTAAGACTGCCAGGGAAACTGTAGAAACCAGTAAGAGGCCATGAAGTCTTTCCTGCTAGCGATATTGTCCCGCTTAAGAACTAAGTATTATTGTTAACCTCCACTCATTGACAATATATAAAAACAAACAAACAATCTGGTCCTTGGCAGCCCATGTGCTGTGCACCGTACAGTCCTGTACTCACTAACTGATGGATGACATGTGTCCAACCACACCAATACCATGGGAGCTTCAGTAAAGGATGTGATGATTCCCAGATAATGCAGACTGCATCTTAACATTGACAAGTATATGACAAGTATCTTTTGGATCCATCACCAGCATTATCAGCTGAATTTTGGATAACAGGTCATTGGGCTCAGATCCGCTCTTCCTTCCCTTGTTTTTGTGAGGCTTTACACATTATGCAAATGAGCCTGAGGGGCTCTGGGTTCATAAACAGCTATGGAGCCCAGAGCCTTTTTTTTTTTTACAAAAACAAGGGCATAAGAAGATAAAAGACGTGCGGGTCCTGGCAGAGGAGGCACAAAGCTGCATGCAAGTGTGCCTGATTTACAGTCCTTGAACCTGGTAGGGCCTTTACCTGCAAAAACTGTATTGGCTACCATCCTGTTGTAGAGTTTGAAACCAGCTGTGTGGAGTGCTGCGGATATTCATCATAAAATTAGGTGATCAGCCAATAATGTTTTCCTGTCTATCAATGGATCACTGCACCATACAATAATCAGAAATTTATGACAGCAGATCAGAGTGAGTGCAAATGACTGAAATCACACCATACTACAATACAGCGCCCCCAGAACCCATTGTAAAGCTATTATACAAGAGCAGGATTAATTGAGATGGCTACTGTATTGCTATAGAGTTACAAGGATGAGACATTAAGAGGGGATGCACACAACGCAACAGTGACTTAAAAACATCAGAAGGACCAAAAGGTTTGAGGTAAAGCATGACTTCTGAAAAGAAGTTCTCATGCAGTTGCTTTTCTTTGCCCTTTACACATTTTTTTCTAGCCACAATTGTGTAGGCGGTGTTCTAGGTCAGTCGCTGTTTGCTTACTTTCCTTGCGCAAGCATATAATCAGGGTGATCCTATCTATGTACAGTAAAGAGATTCATTCTCATCTGGTTTATTGCATCGGGCTACAAAAGTTTTGAATTAACACAGCAGGTATCCGGGCCGTCACTGTGTATGTGGCCGCAACTAAAACAAATGCAGCTGTAAATAAAAAGGCGATCTGCATTCCCAAGAAAAAACACATCCAAGAAATAACCAACGTGAAATACAGCATTAAGGGGCGATTTCTGCCAAATTCTTAATGCTGCAAGTCAGAGCCAGTAGAGACAAGGCAAACCTGGAAAACTTAATCGACTGGCCAATTTCACCTCCCAAAGCTGCACTCGCCCCATTTGGGCTTTGTTTTCTTTAGGTTGCAAATTATGAGCAGGATTTTAGTGCGAAAGTTGTGCATATTGTAGTACAGTTACAGTCATGGGACAAGTATTGCACAGCTCTTGTGTTGTACAGTTGAACAACATGTAAAATGTGCATTCAAAAAGGCACATGAATATGCCGTATAAAAGACAAAAAACTGTATAAGTGTTGCAGAATTAGGCTACATTCCCACCATTATGCCCTTACAGAGGGCTGGGTTCCTCCATTCCCCCTGAAAGTGGGAGGAGAGAACATTAGCAGCAGTTACCGTTGCGTAAAATCTGTAGCCGTTCCGCTACGTTTACAGGTAGTCTTAGGCTAGTTGCACTAGAAGTAGAAGTGCAGTAGAAAAGGCACCTTCAATCTTTTGAATGGAAGAGGAATCAATGCACACAACATTATTTTAACTAATCGTTTGATTAAAATGAAAGGTATTTCCAAATCCAATCCAGTTTCCCGAGATTATTCATAAAGTATAGTTTACAAGGATCAGTGAAAAACAAGTGCCAAATTGATGCAAATCATCTGAGAAAAGCAGTGTCCGTTTTCCATGGCCGGGAGTCGGCTCATCCGTAGAATTTGTAGCCTCTAGCTCTCCAACAGTGCCAGACCGGCTGCGTCGATGAATCCACACATGACTAATACCAACATTCCCATGGTAAATCGCCACAAACATATTTATGGAACAACTCTGGAAGTCAAGTTTTAATCGGTTTTAAAAGGACATTAAAAAGTAAAAAAAAAAAATGTTCTGCCAACTTATTACCAAGTTAATACTAGACAAACTTGCAATTAAATGCAAAATTTTTTTTAAAAATTACCCTTGTGGTACACTGCAGTGTAGCCCTCGCTCTGCCAGGTCTGAAGAAGGGCTTTTTACTTGTCAGAGAGGCCTCCTGTTATTACACGAAGCGCACTCTTCACACAAGGGCTTAACATTTAACAAGAGATAACGTCCCAGAAAACAGAAGCTAAACTTACCACAATTATGAAACAGACTCACTTGTTCTTTTTTTAGGAAGGGAGGAGTAATGTTAAGTACAGATAAGAGCCGAGACAGAAGGGAAACAATGCCCATGACCTTGGGGTGGGGGGCATGTGGGTGGCAGCATGTGATAAGTAATTTATACCCACATGGATGTCATATCCACCCACACTGTCAGTTTTATTGTGACACTTCAGAAAATAGATAAAAAAAAAAAGCTGTCAGAGTAAGATTTTTGCCTTTTACACAACAACCTGGCAGACATTACCCCATTACTGTGGCTGCAGAAGAGTTGGGGGCATACTGGATGACGGTCTTACAAGTCAACTTTGTGCAAACAAACTGGGACCCACCCGAGTCTACAGCCCCCCTAACAAGCTGTTGGCAGCATGTTGTAGAGGACAGCACAGCAAATTCATAAATACCCAACGTTATTTCCGTATTATCCAGTTTGAGAAATTCCCATTTTAATACGTATGCTAATAACAGTTTATCAATAGGTTAGTCTCAAAAAGTTTAGGAACCAAAGACGCAGTGAACGTCTCTTCATTCATTATCTTCACATACATCCTATATTAAGATCATGAGATATATTATATATATCTCCCAATAAAATGTTTAGTGCGACCAGTCTGAGGCAGGCAACTCTGAAGAGAAATTTTGTACTTGATCCTCTAGGACAATGGTTATAGGATTACTCTTATCAGGGCAGAAGAAGCCAAAGTGCCATCATTTAAGCCACCACCTTTGCCTCACTTATCAGTTCTCTGCTCTGATATAAGGTTAATCATTAGCCGCCTTAATAAGACAAAAGGCTGCAAAAAGCACTAAAACTGCCACACCCTCCTACTGACCACTAGGACCTACCATCATTCCTCTGGACTTCCCCATACACACCAATGCTCACTATTTGCTGACATAACAGCAAACTGACCATCTTAAGAGTTGAACAAATGAATGGTTTACTTTTTTAAGTCGTTAAGATGTAAAAATATTGTCATTGACACAAGTGACCTCTGTGCAGGACCAGAAGCAACTTACAAAGGTTGGTCCATGATTCATAACCATGCACCCGCTGGATTCAAGGACCGACCACAGTACAGAGGACAAGACTGCGAGCATCATAGTGATATATCATGTAAGGAGTCATTTCTTCCCCACAAAATAGCCGATACAGAAAGGATGACGGGACTCCTTAAATCATATATCACTACACTACTCAGAATCCCGCTCAGGGTTTGTCCTTCAATCCAGCGAACGGATCACAGTCATGGACATCTTGTGTGTTAAGCAAGCGGCACTCTTCTGAAAGCTTAAGGTTTTACAATCTAACCCAAAGCGCAGTTTGCTTAACCAAGAGACTGGCGCTTCTTGGTAATTCTTGCGCAGCCCTCTCTTAGGAGTGTGACAGGCCTTTCATTCTTGGAATCGAAGAGCTTAACCTACTGGTATCCAATGCTTTATGTGGAGGAAAATATAAAAACAACCAAAATGACACTATGTAAAAGAAAACTATTTGAGTAACTGATGACAAAACTCAGGCATGCTTAAAGATAGTTAAGGGTCTTCAGGTATGGTGTCGCTTGGATAACGTTTGTACGTCAAATGTGATGCTTAAAGAAAATCTACCATCAAAATCCAGCGAGATAAACCGGGGGCACTTACTCATAGATCCAGGCACTGTGACTAAAATATTTGTTATCCATAGCCTCATTCCTTCTTAAAATCAACTTTTAAAATTATGCTAATGAGTCAGGAGAGGCTGTAGGCGTTTTATCCAAGCCTCTGTGTGTTACATATGCTGTTCCATTCTGAAGGAGCACAGACATACTGGTGTGTGCCCCCTTTGGGAGGATCTGCTCTTTTAGCTTTGTATGCCCTGGTTTTTACAGGAAAAAAAAAAAACAAAAAAAACTTTTAATTATGCAAACACTATCAGCCTCTCAGGCTTATTTGCATAATTGTTAGCTTTCTTAAATGCAAGGGCATAATAATCTTTAAGAAAAGCAGATCCTGCCAGAAGATGTACACTCCAGCACCTTATTGTGCTTTCCTTTCAATCGTTGATCCGGATCCTCTAAAGGCCGTTGCACACATGCAAGGTTTTTTCACCAAAGTTGGCCAGTGGTTTTGGCCACCACACAGAATTTGGTGAAACAAATTATCCCTTTACAATGCAGTCTTGGTGCAATTGTGTAAAAGCACCTGAAATCAAAATTGTTCTTCTAATAGGTGTAGAGTGCAGGCAAGAAAGCATGTACCTCACATAATTTATTATTGTTTATCAAAGAGGAAAACAGTACATACCTCTTCCAGCTCGAAAGATTCTTTATCTTGCTTCAAGAGGCTGGATATGGAAGGGTTAGTCACACACAAATCCCTCTCTGGCGTTGATGTGGATGGATTTTTGTCGGGTAGGTAGTGTTCACAATCCTGATCAGTAGATACACTCAAATCCTTGTGAGTAGGAGAGTCCATAACACAAGTATCACATTCAGTAAGATTTGCGGGAGATTGTTCCTGCCCATTTGTGTTGGAGTTAGGTAAAGGCTCTAAAACACCATTTTCTTTTGGATGGGCAGATCCATCAAGACCGTTGGTGTCGGAGACTAAGGAATTAAGGACTAAAGGCACCTCCTCTTTAACTGTGGCAAGAGGTGGGGAAGTCTTTTTGAAAGGTTTCAGTACTTTCTGATCATTTTTGTTGGATTCATCATCATTACCATTTTGGTTTGGACCTTTGTCTTCTAGAGACTGAGCGGAATGGTTGGACTCTCCTAAGGACCGTGCCCCACATAAGTTAAGTTTAGATAGTGTCTCCATAAAACGAACTGCAGTCTGACTAGAAGACCGGGCGAGAGGTGCTGGTTTAGGTTCAACAGTAGTAGAAGTAGTTAAAGATTTAGAGCTGCCGATTTGTTGGAGTGGAGTTCCAGAAACGTGAGAATATAAAGATGAAAAAGCATTCGCAACATCAGTGAGGACTTTAATCTGTCGGAATCGACCTGGGTGAAAAAAACAAAACAAAAAAAAAACAGATTAAAATATGGCAAGACATAAACATAAAAAAAAAACACAGCAAAAAAGTCTCTCCAAGTAGGAGGCCTTCGTTTGGAGGAACCAATGACCACGGAGGCATCAAAATAGCAGCAGCATATGTCTGGTAAATATTTTTTTTCTTTCCCCTGTCTCTTAGAACTAAAGCATTTTTTTTTGTAGAAATCATCATTTAAAAATAGAGAACTTGCTCTGCCATAGTTTTTATTTTAGCCTAAGGCATTTAAAAGATACATCCACCATACTCAACACACAATTACACCATTTATTATCCAGCCTCTTACGAGTGACAACCACTCATTTTCCTCGACAGGGGATAAAAAAAAAAAATAAAAAATCATAGCAAACTTTAACCTAGACAGACAATATCAGCTTCAGAAAAGAATCAACAAGATGTCCTGGAGGAAGTAATTTTAAGAAGTGAGGGAAAAAAAAAACAAAAACAAAAAAAAAAACACTACTTAGCACTAGTGCATAGGATATAGGATCCAGAGGAATTTTTTTTTTTTTTTTTTTTTAAACTTAAAAAAGCCTTCAACTGTTTCATGAGAACTCTATTGTGTTCTTACTTTACCCGAGCCCCAGAGAACAGAATGAAATGCTCAGCATGAATAAGGAAATGCTTACTCAATTAACAAGAGACTGCGCTTTGGCACAGACTGCTGTAAAGTATTCTACTATACTCCAACCAGCGTGAGGCCGATGCCAAGAAGGCCTGGAATTTTAAGTTGTAACAATGGTCTATTCAACGATTAGAGGCATCATGTATGCCCGCACGCAGCACAGTAACTAAAGCTCTCGATAAACTCTCAGGTAAGCTTGCTAATTTAAAAGTATAAACGCCCCCCCCCCCTTCAAAATAATAAAAGTAAAAATATCTGTGTACGAACACACACTTACTTGTTAAGGCATAGTTTGGATTCTCCAACTCCAACCGTTGCATTTGCGCATTTAAAAACACTTTGATATCAATCCCATGGGCGAAAGAGGAATTGTTGAAAAAGCGGGACGGTATTTTCGAAGCAATGTCTGGCTCGTCCCTTCCAAACCCTAGGTTGTAGAGAATTTCTTCGGGATCTTCTTCATAAAGGTCTAACAGTTCTGATACGCTAGAGGAAGAGGGGACATTAAATAAAAAGTTAAAAACATTATCATATTAATTTTAATCCCTAACCAAGGGGGAGGTAGGGAGATTAGTTACAGCAAGTCATCGGTTTCCAGTCCTGCATTACACAGTGGACCTGTGTGATTAGAATGGACCCTGAACTGCTCCATTTCTCATTCGTTGGTTATATAGTGAAATTTAATATTTAAAGGGGTATTCCGGGAATATGAACGTCTGACACAAAAACCCATGATGATATAAATAAATGAATACAACAATACTCAATGTCATTAGTCACAAAACGGAGCTAAAATTATATGATTTTATGATTTACAAAATTTATGGCCTCTCTAAAGTAGGTGGAGTTATCACTAAGATGGCCGCCCCTGGAAACTACAAGTTCCATGATCCTTTAGTTCTCAATAACTCCTCCTACCACTTATGCTCTTATGCACTTATGCTAACAGTGATGATATAACAGGTTTTCTTGCTCTGTTAGCATAGTAATGTTGTGTAACTGCCATCACCACAACACTGATCATACTGGATGCACTGCAACCAACCGACTACAGCCAAACGTAGTGGTGATCACATGACCCTGCCCAGGCAGGTACAGGACATGTGATGTGGACATGTGACCAGCGGCCATCTTCTTTTCTGCAACGGACCGCGCGGAGGAAATTAATGGACTGATTAAAGGGCCAGTAGCATTTTAATTCTTCATTACAATCTATGTCACCAGCATTTTCTTCTAAGGGGAGCAAAATTTTAAATAACAACTAATTACACATTAGCTTATATTTTGAGTGCCCACTTGTATATGAATTATGCTGATTCCTGGAATACCCCTTTAAGCTCCAAGAGCTAGTTTGGTCAAACAACTCGCTATCTGCAAAATTATTGGACCGAACCATGCATATCCTCCCCGTTCAGTGGTTCTAGGTTTGGACGAGTAAATCCAGGAAGCCTATCGGAGTGACATTGTTTGACCGATGGGCAATGGCCTTCACTGCCAGGTTTCCCCACCAATTAAAGCAGGTGCTTGAGGAACACTTCTAACGAGTAGAAATGTTGTGCTTTACCAATGATCCACAAGCAACAGCCCAAACGTTTCACCCGTAGAAGAGTGGAGGAGACAAATTTGCTTCCATAAGGACACCCTCAATGTAGCTTACAAAGACAGATATGAAGAGTGAAGCTCACCTTGATACAGTTGCACTGCTTTTTCCAGATCCAGTGGAATTCATGCTTCTCCCTTTCTGGTGAAACTGGAGTCGTCGATCTTTTGCCAGCATGCCATTGCTTTAAAGCAGAAAGACATGAGCGTGAACAATCGTTAATGATATCAGTCTAGAACAGAAACATAAAATTGGGAGCTCCATGACATGTTACTTACATGGTGGGCTCCATCGGCAGGAACCTTTGATGGAGATGATTAGCTAGAAACAATAAAAGGAGGAGACGTCAGTCATGCTTTAGTTACTATGGAGACACGCAACTTGAATCTTTACTGGCAAGGGCTCAGAACGTGGAATACTTTCTAAGTGCCCAACCTGTCAGATATGCAGGTACATGCCACTTCTAAAATTCTTTTACAGAGCTTAAAAACAATTAGCAGCAGCTGCCTCATTCACAGGACGGGTCTTAAGTCTCCAATAGTCAGGTTTTGTTTCAGAAATAAATCCTGTAATTGATTTAACAAACACCAAATTCCTTTTATGGGATGATACACGGCATACACGCATTCATCTACTTCATTACACAGCGGATGACTTGTACGTGTCGTTACAAGTGCGCTTTCCACTGGCACTGCATAAGTTACTCACTCATGACAAATCTATATATGGAATTTTTTTTTTTTTTTTTTAATTTAAAAGATATACCTATGTTAAGGTGTTAGAATTTACAATCTAGCTTCAAAAATTTGAAATCCTCTTGGGAACACTCCAGTCAAAGTCAATTCATTGAATTATTCCTTGTGCAGGGTCTGAAGGGAGGAACAGGACTCTAGGTTCTAGAAAGTTTCTAGGAATGCAACTAAAAGGAGTCATGCCCCGCCCTTCACCAAGCATTCAATTACTGGTGGCCCCACACTTAAGGACACCTAACTTACAGACGGACCTCTCTGCCTACTGTGACCGGTGGTGAAGCTCTGCAGTCCTAGGCTGCAATGATAAGCTGTAAGGTGTCTAATAAAGCTTTATTGATAATCCTTGTTCTCTTAATACAAATTTTTGAAAATCCACTTATAAAGGGGGCAAAAAATGGTTTGTCTGTAGATACAATTAGAAAATTTACTAGTTCCAACTTACATACAAAATTCATCTTAAGTACAAAACTAAACCACCCATCTTGTATGTAACCCAAGGACTGCCAGCAATTCGTTTTGACTAATATTCAACATCAAATATAACCAATGCATTTATTACATAGAACAGTCAATGAGAATATGAAGCTCAAAACCCAAAAAGTACAATAGAGATCAGTCAAGAAGGTCCTAAAGCACAATAAGGAGGGTACACTACCCGCATCTAACTACATGATACAATGTGTCTAGGGACATGCAGCCCTTGACATTCACAAGAATGTTTTATAATCTTGACATTTCCTAGAAATGAAAATTCAGGGTAGAAACGGCCTTCAAAAAAACTCATGGTTTAATATTAGAGAGGAAGGGAAAAAAAAAAAAGTAGATAAGGTGCATTTACGTTTCTAGAGGAGAAACCACCCCATCGATGCTTATGTAACAAAACACTGACCCCTTTGTGGTGTCTTACCCAATCTGTGTGTGTACTTCTGCACGCCATGGGTCTAAACAAGAGGCAAACTCCAGATTTAAGACAACAAAACCTTAAATCTTTGACACATACACCCAGAGGAGAGTAAATAGCACGGCACCGGCAAGGTTGCTAGGAAGTTAATTCTGAACACAAAAGGAAGAAATTGACAGATCTGGTTCTTGTGCTAATACACAAACTAAACAACAACCATTACAACACACTGAAAGCTCCACAAGACTTTCCTCCCAGCTCCACATGTAACTCCGCGCTAGACCGCAGCTTGCCACGACTTGCAGCAGGAGACAATCGTTCCTTCCGAGAAGTTGAAGTTGCTGCAGGTTTTCTAGGAGAACTTCTAAGCTACTAGACACTTGACTGTATTACGTCTTTATATACTTGCCATGTTATACTTCAATGCACTTGTGCAGGTTTACAAGGCAAAACCACTTCGACAAACGCTAATAATGTTGTGTATTTAGGAGGAAGGGTGCTTGTGGCAATGCAGGTTATATGGCTAAAAGCTGTCAGTTTTATTTATTACTTGTACAGGTTTATGAGATCATAGATTATAGTGGATGTTATGCAATGAAGATCTCCAGAAATGGCGCTTCTGCAGCCGAGAGAACAGTACACCGCACTATTCCCAGATTACATAAGACTAAAATTAGTGAACACGAATAACATGTCCATACAGGAGGAGGTTAATTAACACTGCGCTGTCGTTTTCTGTACAAATGTAGTACAAGGATTATTCACGTGCACATAAATCCTGCTACTTTAAAGGGTCGGTGCAACAAATTTTTGATGCACCGTGCCTGAGTGATGACCTCCCTACAAGCCATTTAGAGGATGACCAAGTAGCTGGGAGCAGGAGGGTCCATTATCCACATAGAAACATACAGGAAAACTGACTCAGTATGGAAAACTGAAACAGCTGCTATATAAAATTTCATATTACATCTAAAAAAAAAAAAAAAAAAAAAAAAGTCAAAAAGTTTGAAAACCTTCTTTCGATAAATGCAACCCGCAAGAGTTTGGTGGTCTCCAAATACAATCCATAAACATTAAGAAGAAACCCAACAGTCAAATCTGGCATGGCCTTGCACATCCAATAGCCCCTGTAATGTACGGTACCAGCGAGGGGCACGTGTCCTATACTGACCTTCTGCTCCAAGGGACAAGTCATCTTCAAAACTGTTGCCATTCTTTAAAATCATTCCTAGGGGAGAAAAATGGAAAATGACCGCTCAGTCAGACGTGCCACATGTTTTTCTTGTTACCATATCAGATGCCTGCAGCGTACTGAAGGTCAGTGTTCAGCTAAACTAAGCACAGCTCAAACAAGACAAGAAAAAAAAAAACACACACACAAATGCTAACGCAACATGTTTCACTTCCGTATTGTCAAGTGAAAACTGAGAAGAAAAAAAAAAAAATGAAAATCTGAGAGCAGAGATACTTACTGTAAGTGTTAATTCTCACTGTACCACAGGTGCTTTTTACAAAGACATTCCCACCATTAAAGCTAGACTAAATCCAGAATTAGACTACATAGCGTTTAATGTATTTTTTGGCAATTTTTTCTTACGGGCAAGTCTACACTTGTACTAAATTTTGAAAAACACTTTCTCTCTTTAACAATAAGTCTGCTGGACATTTGATGGCTCGATGCTCTCCCTTTCAAAAAGCCACATATTTTAGAGTATATATTAAGAGTACATTCCAAAACTATATATTGAGTTTTGCCAAAAATGTATTTGTGGAGTTTGTGGCCACAACTACCTAAGAGAAGAGAAAATTATATAGAGGATTTAGAGGACATAACTAGAGCACAGGTGATAAACAGATATTCAGTGTGGGTCTGACCAATGAAACCTCAAATGAATATATAGACTCCCTCAGTTTCCTATTTTAATGAGCAATGACTTGACTAAGGCTACATTCACACAACCGTTGCGGGACGTATATATGTCCCTCACAGGCCGGCAATGAGCGCATGGAACGGTACGTAGCGGTACAGAGAAATATGGTGCAGCACACGTGTGGTGCCGTACCGCTCCGTACCAGGGAAAAAGATAGGACATGTCCTATCTCTCCCCATATTACAGCGCCGTGCGCCATGCATCTCAATTGAGAGGGGCATGGGGCGAGCAGCTCTCACCCCCTTATCCTCTCCCGTGTGCAGACTTGTGCCCATGTGTTATACATTAGTGTTTTATAATTCCACTTTAAGGGGGAGGTGAACCGGTCCACATATCACTGTAGGAGCAATGGAGGACTAAAACGAGATATGAATGTAACCTTAACACAGGGATTACATTCTAGTAGATGAGGGAGGTCCCAGATTTAACACCTTGATATAGACATATATGTTTGGGAATATCTGTACCTTTCTGACACTGTGGGGGGCTCTCTCAAACACCTTCATCTGTTCTGATGCTGGGAGTCCAGCGTACATGGGTAGGACACGTAGATGCTTCTTCATGCCTGAGCGAGCCAGAATACGGGCCTGTTCCACCAACATGGACACCACACTTTCCACTTCTTCCTGATAAAGGTACATAAAGAAGAATGTAGACTTTTACATTGGGAGCAGACAATAGCATTAATATCTTTCATCAATAGCTATGACCATTGAGCCCATTAGTATTCATAAGATTTCTGAAATCACTACTATAAAGCCAGACTACAGGCTTTTTCTGCCAGGTTGATCTACCATCCCTCAATTTCTCCATACAAGGCATAGAGATGTGTAAAACTGCCATGACTGATAATGGTCATTGACATGTGATCAATATTTAATATCATTCACGTGAATGGCCTGTTAAGTGTTATGTGGAGTAACAGTAACAATCCTCCAGAGCGAGAGATGCTCATAATGATCAAGAGGTGAGAATCTGGAGCAGCAGACGCTCATCTAATATGTATGTTTTTTTTTTCAAATAGACAACCCCTTTGAGAAAACTTTCCCTAACTTAGCAATAAATTGGATGTGAGGCCAGTGACCAACTTTATTGGTGCATTAAAGCGACCTTGTGTTTAAACTGGACAACCCTCTCAAAGGAAACCATCTAAACTATTGAAAAAAAATGTATAAAAAGAAGTTGGCCACTAGCTCTAAACTTTACCATGGTCAGTACAAGACCCTAGTGGGGTCACCTGTATATTACTATTCGATTGTTATTTGTGTAAAGCCGCAGGGACCATGTGGTAATTGGACCCACCCGCAGCAGGACATGGGAACCATTTGGGGGCCCCATTGATGTCTATGACGCCCGGTCACACGTCCCACCGCACCATGACTGTGCAAGGCCCTGCGATGCTCTATGGAGAGGGGAAGGGTGAGCAGCGCTCATCCCTCTTCCTCTCCATCGCTCTGACGTGTGCCCGTCCTGCCATAGGCACATATTCATGTGAATGTACCTTAAGTTCTATACGGAGGACTTCATCAGGGTCTTGTACTTACGCTGGTAAAGTTAAGTGATGGTGGCAAACCCCTTTAAGTAACGTGGTAAATGTAATTGTTTTTTCAATTTTTCATATATTATTACTTGGCCTGTAAGGAAAGCGAGAATGTCCCCTTCCATATCACTCTGGTGGATCTTCATGGCGGTCTGTACAGTGGACTTCAAGTAATCTGGAACCGGGCTGGAAGAGGAAAAGCATACCCCAAAAACATAGCAGATCCATAGCAGTGTTCAGGAAAGAGAAAATATGACACAAATGGAGACATAAAATCTGAGCTACACAAATAGGAAGTCAGCACTGATAGTAAGAACTCGTGTCTTTAAAGGGATTTAGAGAAATTACAACCCCTTTAACACAGTAATGCAATATACAGGCGGTCCCCTACTTAAGGACACCCGACTTACAGACAACCCATAGTTACAGACGGACCCCTCTGCCCACTGTGACCTCTGGTGAAGCTCTCTGGATGCTTTACTATAGTCCCAGACTGCAATGATCAGCTGCAAGATGCCTGTAATTAAGCTTTATTGATAATTCTTGGTCCAATTACACCAAAAATTTTGAAACTCCAATTGTCACTGGGGCAAAAGAAAAAAAATTGTCTAGAACTTCCATTATAAAATATACAGTTTTGACTTACATACAAATTCAACTTAAGAACAAACCTCCAGACCCTATCTTGTATGTAACCCGGGGACTGCCTGTACTGGCAAAGCTACAGCTTATATTGCATAAAGAAACATCTCATTTTTACAGATTATGTCCATGTAGATGATAGACTAGACTCATCTATAGCCGGGCACTTCTACTATAGACAATCTCTCTCTAGTGATGCTCACCTCTGTGTATAGAATATATCTACAGGGAACGTCCTCCCCTCCACTGTTAAGATAGCGCACGTGTCTCTACTAGGGTCATTACTGTCATTCTGATTGAAGAAAACCTTGAATTTCTGAGTGAATAAAGTCAGACATGTTACATATAAATAAGACCCGGAGGGGAAGAAGTACTATATAATCCTGCACAAAACTCTACCAAGCTTTACCTCTGCATCCAGTGTGGCCGATGCAACGATCAGTCTCAGGTCTCCTCTTTTCTTCTGAATCTGCAAATAAGAGATAAAAATGAATATGTCATATAAAATACGGGTTCATCCATAAGTAACTTCATTGAGGCTCAGCAAAATAAATCAGAGACCATTGCTCTTGGATGGAGACCCATGATTATAGCTACTTCGTTAAAGAACATCTACCACCAGGATGAAGGACTGTACAACAAGAACACTGACATACTGGCGTGTGCCCCCTGTGGCAGGATCTGCTCTTCTTTTAGCTTGTTATGCCCTGGTTTTAACAAAACAAGGCTTTTAAAATTATGCAAATGAGGGTGTTAATGGAGCTTGAAGCCCCACAGACTCATTTGCATAGTCTTTAAAGCCTTTTGTTTCTTAAAAACAAGGGCATAGGAAGAGCGGATCCTGCCAGAGTGATCACACACCAGTATGTCAGTGTGCTTGGTTTACAATCTTTCATCCTGGTGGAAGACATCCTTTAAACATCTTATATGTCATGAAGGTAGGTCAGGAGATTTCGGAGGTCACATTCACACACTGCATTCAAATTGCATTAAGAAACATGGTGGAGCTACTCCAAAACATAAATGTGTTTAGACCTAAACATTTACAATCGGGAACGAGCAAAGAGAGTTTTGCATTGTAACCTGTTAAACACAAATTGCTGGTTTATGAGTGTTTAGGTCATCTGCGGTTACTTTTAAGTGTACTGATAGCACCTGGTTCCATGTCCTCCACCGCTCTTTGTGTATGTCAGAGTCTAAATTATACATTCAATATCATTTATCTGAAACCGTTTCAGCCCTCTCTCTCACAGCATTCAGTGTATGTGCAGGAACGGGAGAAGAGGATGCAACAGGGAGCTGTGAACTTATTGGTATAGAAGAGGATGACCCATATCATTACACACCAGTTTACCAAGGACAAGGCACAACCCTCTATGCAGTGTTTCTTTTTTCTCACTTAAACTTTGGCCCCTTGCACATGAGGGTCGTACCTCAGCGTAGTATATGGTCTGGTACCAAAGGGAGGCAGAGGTGAGCACCCCTCCCCTCTCCATAGGAAACCAGGCAGCCACGCCGGAACTACAGTGAAACATAGGATATTCCCATGTGGCTTGTGCTAACCGTATTAAAATAGTATGGTACAAATAGCAGATGGCTGTGTGCCAGGGCCCTTTCCCTGTTGTTTCAATGGAGCAGCTTCCGATTCTCTGATCAGCAATGATGTCAATGACTGCTGTAGCATTGTCCAACAGCATAACTGCAGAGACGTTTTTGCTCATCTCCAGATAAAGAGCACCAGAGCTGTGCTACTGGAAGAGGCGAGTAATACCAAATTTTACTGTCCTTCAGAATACTCCAGTAAATCACACTGGGGTGAAACCACTTACTTACCTTTTTCAGAAGGCCAATGGCGATGTCAGTGTACAGTGTCCGTTCATGAGCCTCATCCAACATCAGTACACTGCAAGAGAAGATAGGGTTATGCTGCTCCTGCTGAGACAAGAAAGTCTAAAGTATAACAGATAAATCATCCTCATCTTGCACAGTATATAGTACATAATGTAGGGTAACAAGTATGCGGTCTATAGATTGACTATTTTCAATGCCACAGTGCCATATATGTGATATTATATACAGCACCTACCTGTATCTGGTGAGCAATGGATCTGACATCATTTCACGGACAAGCATACCATCAGTCAGAAACTAGTGGAGTAAGCACACAACATATAGAGCTATACAGAAGTCTTAACAAGGTGTAATAAATAAGTCCTAACTGAAAACACAGTGTATGTAAAGGTAGAGGAAATCTACCATGATAAACAAGGGACACTCACTCACACAACCGTAATTCGGGCCGTAATCTATCCCCCCAATTTACAGCCCCCATTGAGGTTTATGGCACCCGTTTGCGGTGAGCACACACCTCATTTGAGCAGTTTTGCGGCTGGGCCACTCTTCTTTCAATGGAAATGGGGGTGGGAGTTTGGGAGTGAGTTGTGCTCACTACCCCTCCCTTCTTCACCCGACCCTGTGCTCGCCTGGGATGCGGTCCGGGCAAACACACAGTCACGTGAGTCCTTACTCATAGATCCAAGCATGGGTGACTGTGGTAAACCATGGCCTCCTTCCTTCTAAAATCAACTTTTAAAATTATGCTTATGAAGCAGAAGGGCTCTGGGAGTGTTAACAGAGGCCCCTCCGTTCAGTAGCTTCACCTGTGAAGCTACAGCATAGGGGGGCTCTGGCAATACTCCCCTAGAGCACTTCTGGCTCATTAGCATAATAATAAAAGTAGATATTAGAAGGAAGGAGGCCATGGATAACAAACATAAGAAGATACCACAGTCACGGTGCCTGGGTCTATAAGTAAGTGGCCCTGGTTTATCATGATGGACTTTGATGGTCGAGTTCCTTTGAAGTCAGAATCTGCAAAGAGATTCCTGCTCCTCTAGGATATGAAAGAGGGAGAAATGTGCTATATGGCTTTAAATGACATGAAGTAAGGCTACATGCACATCAACATTTGCTGTACTCAGGCCTCAAACAACAGATCCATTGTCCGTTTTGCGGTCCGTATGTCATCGGTGTGTGATCCTTGTACGTAATCCGTTTTTAGCGGATCAGCAAAAAATACTGAAGGATGGAAAATAACCTATTAAACCTGCCTGATCTTACCTTGATACGTGTAGTCTGGGGATCAGTACAATCATCAAATCGGATACAGTAACCCACTTCGTGCCCCAGTAAGGCTCCACGTTCTTCTGCCACTCTTCCTGCCACCTGGACAAGACATTAGAGGAACATTTACTTTACCACGGCACAGTGCAGGCTAAATACACAACATTTATCTCCAGAGCAACATTTATCACCAGAGCTAGTACTAAGGATGACACACAAGCCTTTCAAACAGTATCAGTGCCCTAAGCAAATGAACATAATCGAAATCCATACAGTAGGTTCTGACAGCGCTGTCATTATTGGACCCTGTGGTCTTAAAGCTCTACAAGATGAGTCTGATGACTTTTGCAAGAGGAGATGTCCTGCTCTTGTGTGTTTTGTGGTCAGGTGTTCTCCTGTTCTAAACATGGTTGCCAGAACATGATGTGTATCTTCAAAAAGAGTTTATTGGGGTTTACCGAAACTGCTGCAACCCTGCGAGGTTGAGTCACGCCAACAACTCTCCCTTCTGCGGTCCATCCAGCTTCTGTTAGGTACTGAAACAAAGGACAATACATTCATTACAAGGCAGGAGGATAAAGATAAGATATATGCAGGGTCACAAAAACACATAGAGGTGATACAATTTTCCCACAAGGCAGATATAACAATTGAGTAGTTGAATTTCAACAATCTTTTTATTCTGAGGGAAAATAAGCCACCACCAAAGGCGTGAACCGATCAGACCTTCTTGATGGAAACAAGAGATATGATTTTAGTAGTTTTCCTTTCATTCAAATATACCAAGAAAATCCATCATGATATACCATGGACATTACTGATAGATCCAGGGACCGTGACTGTAGGAATCTTCTTATATGTGTTATCCATGGCCTCCTTCCTTCTAAAATCAACTTTTACAATTATGCTAATGAGTCTGAAATGCTACTAGGGGGAGTTACTAGAGCCCTTTCACTGTTGCACTGTCTCACCCTCCCCCCTGCACTCTTGGCATTTCCCCCCCAAATATACCTCATGAAAGCTCACTGCAGCAGCACACAGTGGGAGGGAAATGCAGGGGGAGAAGGGGGAATCCTGTTTCAGCACAGTGTAACTGCCTGTAAAGCTGCAGCACGGAGGGGCTCTGGTAAAACCTCCCTCACCAGAATATGATTGTAAAAGTTAATTTTAAAAATAAAGGAGGCCAAGGATAACACCTATAAGAAGATTACCACAGTCACGGTGCCTGGATCTAGAGTGTCCCTGGTTTATCATGCTTGACATTGATGGTAGATTTTCTTTAAGGATTCAACATAACAGCGAATCTTTCTTCTCAAGTGTATGACTTACCTGTGGTATTTGGGTGCTTTTCCCACATCCGGTTTCTCCAATAATCACCACAGTTTGGTAATTTTCCACCAAGTAGAGGATGTGATTTCTGAGCTGTGAATAGAAAGACAATAAAATATGTAACAAAATATTCTAGAAACTATAAATAAAATGCAAGTAACAATGAGCATGACAGAGCCGGGATTTACCTTAAATACTGGGAGTTTCTGCCTCTGCTGTTCAATGGAAAGAGAAGCGTGAGGATTATAGATGACGGAGGACACCTCGGCATTGCCCTGTCTCTCCTCCGCAAGGCTCGCTCCGGGGCCTTCAGTTCCTGCAACGTACAGGGAGACACCAGGTTCTTCTTACAAATGTTGTCCCATAAACACTACTTATCCCCTTTCCAACCACAAGAAACCCAATGAAAACAAGAACAGAGGTCCTTTGTCCCCCAGAGAGTCGTCCATCAACTCTAAAGGACTCTCAAAAATAGTGGAACACAGAACATATCCATAGGGATCTACAATCCCTACTATGAGGGAGCTTACACCTGTAACAATAATCCTAAATTCTTTAAATGGCAATGGCTAGTACGTACATGGAAACAAGGTCCAGGATTTAGAGGAGGATTCCATAAATCACAGAGCATACCCTGGACAGAATTTGTGGACTGACTACAGTGCCAGAGACGAGTCCTAATGCATCATTGGGATATTTATATGTAATTGTATTTATAGTTGCGCGCTGTACCGTGGGAAAGATGGGACTGATTGTAATATAGACAATGTCTCATCCTCTGCACTGTGGTCACTCCGTGACACAGACCACTGCATGATCCATGATTCACAGACCAACCACAGTCACCTGAAAAAGCCCTCACTACAACTTTTATGGCCATTGCACAGGACACAGGACTTAGTTCAGCCCAACTAAGAGAGGTATCAGGACCAGGACAGCAGGGACTGTGTAGTGCAGTTCAGTTTCCCCATGCTTTATATGTCCGTAAATGGGGTCTGACCTATGTAGAGCTGAGGTGCAGTCCCAGATGCTTCTGCTACAGTTCTACTGCACTACTGTGCAGTTTTGGAGTCAGAGTTTGGAGTACAGCTCATTGTTAGCCCCCTGGAAGTAGCATCCCTATCCAATATATTTGTGACCTGTCCTAAGGAAATCAAATGGAAAACTACTCCACTCTAACATAACTTTGAAAACTGCTATTATACAGCAGTACAACTATCCTTATAATATCCCCCCATGCTTGTAAAGTTTTCCGGTCCATACATAAAGTTAACTCACAATCTATACAAAAATGACTTCATGTGAGTTCGTTCATCGGCTTTCCTTTGAGCCGAGTCCGGTATATTCATGTTCTTCCAGCTCATTCCCCCCTCCTCCAGAGATGCTGGCTGTGTGTGACTCGCTGAAGAGAATTCCTGGATGAGAGACCTGATTTCTCTTCAGCGAGTCACGCACAGACAAGGAATCTCTCATTCCTGAAGGAAGGGGGAATGAGGTAGCTAATACGAGCAGAGAAAGCATGCCCCTTGCCAATCAGGAAGCTGGAGGCAGGAATTACATGAATATGCATAGATGGTGAGTCAGCTTTCCAAACGGACAGGCATGGGGAGGAACAACAAAAGGATAGTTGTACGGTATAGTGGTAAAATTTTGTGGTTCGGCGCTGAGCTCATACACAGGGCCATAAAAAGCAAACCCATGTAAGAGCCCTTGTGTACAGGGAGCCCAAATGTGTGGCCCTCAACCACTAGGAGGATGTAGGTCCCTTGGCCCTTGCAGTTCCACCTCCTTAGTGAAGTCTATGATAGTTATGGAAAAAAATCATATGTCTCCTCTCATCTCGAAACTTGCAGAATTATGAATGCAGCTCTGGGTGACGATACAGCCTATACCTGAATGTATAACATAAGACCTCTACTTTCTATGTGCTGTGTATATGTGTATATAACACATGTGGATTCGCTGTGTATTCTAATTTGTCTTTGTTGTAAATTTTGCAGAGAATTTCTCCTCCCTGATTGACAGACTAAAGACTGTGAGCCTAATCTGCATCACACACATCCTCCATTATCACATTACATTGGGCCAGGGGATGAGCTCTAGTGAAGGTGCATTTGCCTAGAGCGACCAATTACATCTCTTCTTTCATAATGCAACCTGCAATAGGAAAATAAAAGCCGATCACTGATTGGTTGCTGCACTGTTGAGGCCCATAGAACAAATAATGCAATCTGAGCTGAGCCTGCAGGGCCACCGTATCTGCCCTGGAGGGTAATAAAGCTGTGTAAGGTTTTCTTGCATTTATTAGGTTTTCAAAAACACCTGAAGCAAATAATATTTTTGCAGTGCTGTGAGAAGGGAAATATTCAGCAGCATTTAACCCCCCCCCCCCCCCCCCCAACAAAAAACAAAACTAAGTCATCTACAGTCCTGGTCTCGGGGATCACAGCCCTACATGAAATTGTGTCAAGGTTTTCATTATTTCCTTAGGTTTCTATTATGTATAACTGCTCACACACTGGCAAACAGGACAATGTTGGGAATGAAATTTTAAAAGTGAAATGTTATTCATCAGACAAAGATAATTTGGTGATAATTTAGGCTAATTTAGTTGCACTTCGGAAAGGTTAAAAAAAATGCTTTAAAGATTGTGTTTGAAATGCATTTTATACCTGGAACGTGAGATAATTTACACCTGTTCTAGGGTAGAATGAGTCCAATGACACAATCCCACTGTAAGTTTGCATAAGATACAGAACAAATAGCGGCTATTAAGTTGATATATCTGTAAATAGAGAGCAAAAGGCAGAACGATCACTTACCCTTAGGAAAGCCTGGCGGGGTGCTCTGTTCATCTAAGGACGCTCCCAGTGGTGTTCTAGAAACCACAAGATTACTCAACTTAGTTTGTCTCGCTCCAGATAATTGTTTCATATCCTTCCTCTGTTACACAGTAAACACATGATAAAGGGTGGGAGGCCTATCATCTTTTCGCAGAGAACCAGAACTATGGAACACCAAAAATACACTCCTATCGGGGGGAGTTAAACCAGGCTAATTGTTTTCATCCCTTCTGGTGTATGACCTATCCTTAGAATTGGTTATCGAACTATAATCGGCGAGGGTCTGTACACCCACCCCATCCGCTGCACAAGCCTGTGACATCATACTCATTGGTCACATGGCTGGTCCATAGATAAATATAAGATTACCACAGTCACAGCCTGCATCTATGAGCCCGTTTATCATGCTAGATTTCCTTTATGAGAACAGGGCATGTATATTGATATTCTCAGAAACTCAGTGTAAAAGTAAGACTAGACAATGTTATAGCACGCCAGATTCATCAGTGTTTATGTAGGATGATAAACCTATTGCCATATGTAGGACCCCACAGATCACTAGAACATGCATGTCCGAGCTGCCCCACTCATTTCTGGGGAGCTGACGGAGATTGCCAGCAATCTCCATCAAATACATAGAGATGAATGGGGCAGCCCAGCCGTGTACACCTGGTTGCTCTGCTCATATCTGTGGAAGAGACAAGGGCTCTGACTGGGGTATCCTTCATGCTAGTGATCTGTGGGGGTCTCATCAGCAAAACCTCCACTAATTAGCAAGTTAGGCACTTTCCACAGGGTGGGACCTAACTCGCTGCGTGGGAAAAGCCCTTTAAGGCTATGAAGTCTATCCACTTACAAATTGGATACATTTATACCCGAAAATGGTGTTGCATTTCAACTTAAAATCAATCATATAATTCATAAACAGGCCCAACTTGGTAAAAAAATGTTTCCCTTTTACTTCATTGTGAGTGAATGCATTCCCACGTAGTTAGGACAAGTGAAGGCCTACCAGACACCCTGAGGGCAAGTAACAATAAGAAGCCGGGTTCATCATCCTACACTATCATATGACGACACCTACAAACAATACCACCATCCTCCCTGGAACACAAGGAGATTTGAATATTTCTGACGGCGTTAAACACCCGTTTTTCAATTGTAAGAATAAAGTAGCACATGGATTTTAATTGGCCACTTATCTACTTATTTAGTTTCGGAGGAAATTACATTCTTGCACAATAAATTTGAGAAACCCTTCTCCAAAAATTGACAGTAAGCGATATTTGATCTCTGTAGAATACAGAATGGTGTCATGTGATACACATTTTTCGGACCATTCTAATGTAGATTTTGCGACTGAAAACATACAAAAGTAGAAAAGTGTAGTTTAGAAATTGCAGACTCTTGGGCTCATTTGCATACAGTCCTTCATCCTGCTGGTAGATGCCATTCAACATTCACATTGGCAGTGGGTCACTGAAATACCAATAGAAAATGGGGTGGTGACGTCATGGGCAGTCCATGAAGCTCACACTGCTGGGGACCATACTTCATGCATCATAATGGTATAAGATGCAAACAGTCCCTGATTCCCCAAAGAAATGGAGTGTCAGCAGTGCTGTTCAGCGGGGAAGCAGGGACTTACCATCATGTAAAATGAACAGGCAAGAACTCCTTTCCCTCAAAACTACGGTTGGTCTGTAAAATCTCAATTTTGGCCACATCCGCCCAACTAATAGAGGATGCAAAGTTATTTAGGACCGTCATGAAGTATGCCACTTATCACTCGGGCTTCGGCTACCTGGTCCGCAAACAACGGACCCGTGTGTCATTGTGGTGTTGTCATGCACTGACGGAACCAAAAAGCACTGCCTTGGCCAAAACATGGGAAAGCAATAGGACCTCTCCGATTATGTAGGAGCATAGAAATACATGGAGACGTACAGCAGCTAGCACACTTCCACACAATGTACATGAGCCCTTGAAGGAACGAGTAGACTGGTGTAGACTGTCTGGCCCAACATTAAACTAGGTTTTAGAAAGTTTGCCCTATTATGTTTTACCTGGTGGTGAGTTTTGTGGAAAGCTTATAGAGTTTACTCATGAAACAAGTTGAGCCCTATCCACAGGATAGGGTCTAACTTGCTGATCTGTTCTGCTCAATTCATCTCTGTGGAGTTAATGGATATCGGGGCTTTGCAATCTTTATAAGCTCCATAGAGATGAATGGAGCAGAATGGACATGCACGGCCGTCTCTTCCGCTTATCTCTGGTGGCAACAAGGGATCGGACAGAGGTACTTCAAACCCTCCGTTCCCGTGATCTATGGGAGTCTCAGCACTGAGACCCCCACCAATCAGAAAGTTAGGCCCCATCCTGTGAAAACCCCTTCTGACATTTCTTCCTGTGTAATGTTATTTGGCTTGAGGAGAAACAAAGCCATGAGCAGAAATTTCCCAATACTGGGACATAAAGCTAATTTGCCATTACTTTCCTGTGCTCACACGCAACTAGTGATCGGAGCAGGCAGATTGTGGAGATTGGAGAGATCAAGCTTCAGCTAGCTCAGTCTGACCACAACAATTATCTGTCTCATGGTCAGGTGATAACCCGGCTCTCATCTACACATACGTCTCACTGATCGTATACCAGTATTTCTACTATTACTCGCTATTAAGGGGACGTTGCCCTGCAGGAAGTAACTGAGGCCGGCCGGTGGTGTAATCCAGCCACAAGCAGCAAGTCATAGCTGCCAGCACAGGATTATACTTCATAAATAAGTACCCAGCTAGATGTTATTCTTGTAATTTAGCCACACCGCTCTACTACTGAATATGTTGTACCAGTCCATTTTTTTAAAGAAAGACTCAAATACTTTCTAACAGCTCTACACTGAAACTTACATAACCATTACACTAAATGGTCAGGTAGGTATTAAGGGGGAAAAAAACTCAACCTAACAAAGCTCCGGTAGAGGCAGACAAATTAGAAACTGCACAACTATAGTACATTTTTGTACTGTCTTCCTACTGGCTAGAGAACTAGCGATCCATGGAAATTTGGCTCCTAAAATCCAGTCATCGGTCATCAATAATATTCATTGATCTTATCTCTATATAGTGCATGCATACTCTGCAGTGCTGTACACAGCTCTGATCATAAAGGGGCTTACAATCCAGTGTCAATTAGCCATACAAAAGGTCTTTGTGGTTAATCTATACACGAATTGCAAAAAAAAAAAAAAAAAAAAAAAAGCTGTGGAGAAAGAGGGAGGCCAATAAAATTACTTTAGAGTACAAATTTTGCTGCACACTTTAGAAAGAAATAAATGGTGCTGTGGAAAGGGTCCCGAATCCTTTAATATAACGTAACTATTGAATAGAGTCCAATTTATTACAGTACCACAAACTATTCAGTAACGTTTCGGTCATTTACTGGCCTTACTTTGACATCATTTGCAGAAAAGCAAAGCCAAAATGCTGCACATAGCAAAGTGTGGGGCAGGCTATAGTCACCACGTGGAGCGCCACACATTGCTATGTGCACTTTAGCTGTGCTTTTCTGCAAATGGTGTCTGAAGAAGGTCAGTAAATTACCAAAAAGTTACCAGTTTGCGGTATTTTCTACAATACTAAACATTTATCAATTGTGACTGAAATCAATAATTACTGTAACCATTACCGTCAGTATAACCCTACGCACAATAAAAGAGACAACAAGCTGTCAGTGAGCATCTGGAATGTTGGGACTCCCCCCTTACCCAAAGGTCAGTAGAGCAGGAACCCCATTCTTACCAGCTTATGGAGGAGTGGCAGGTTATGCATATGTCCTCCTGCTCCATTGAACTCTATGGAGTTGCTGATTCTCAAAACATCAAAAACTATTGAATGGAGCGGCAGGATGCTTGCTCGACCTACCACTCGCCCCTTTATAGAGTATTGGGACACCTGTTCTCGTGATAGGGGGTAGTAGTCCCACCAGACGATCATCAGTTAATTATACATCATCTGGTGAACCGGGGATAACATGAAAACTTGTTACGCCCCCTTAACTTAAGCTTAACGCCATTTATTTTTACCTGTCAGCAGCAGGTTAGAGTATGACAACCACCGACAAACAATAAGAAGAGCAGTCAGGAGTTGAAGAAGAGTTGGAAATATAAAGAGAAGAAAGAAGAAACGCTGGAAGAAGAAGAGAAAAGAAAGGAGGGTTTGTTCACAGTTTTTATTCCCCAAAGCAAAAAGAAGAAAGGACTTAAATAATCCTTACCTGCAGTCTTTTAACCATATTGCAATCTTCTCATTAGGTATATTAGCTGCAAATGAAAAACAAAAACACTTAATAAAATACATCCAAAGTACAAAAAGCATAGGCCATGCGCCATTCATTATAAGCATTATACAACCATGGCCAGTGGTTAGAGAGCAGAGAAGTGGCTGCCAGGCTTTGCTCTACATTCACTTATATCTACCCTCAACTCTATAATATTTTACTAAAAAGGTCTTGGAATGTCAACATATCCGTCCACTGATCACGGTTATACTAAAAAAAAAAAAAATCTATGGAAATGAGAAAACGGTGCTAGAGGTGCTAAGAGGCAGAATACATCACAATGCAGAAGATAGGGAGCATTGGGATTAGTCATTCTGTCAACAGAATTTGCAAAAATGTTGCACGTCGTATGCAAACTGCACAGATATTTGCAAATAGACAACACAATGCAAAGTAAACCTCACATTGAAACATACGGCAACATTGCACAATGTGATTTTATTAAAGCAAAATCTACTGAAAACAACAAAAAAAAACCACAACAGTAGTTTATAATATGTGTTGTGTAATGTAAAGCCTCTGTGGATGTGCACACGGCAGGTACATGCGTTCATCTCCGCCACCTTTATATAAGATTTCTGAATCTGAAGAATTGTGTTCCTGCAGGCCAGGGTATATAGGCACTTCGCCTGCTTACAGTACAAATGAGAAAAATATTTCTGCAGATTAAAGATTGAGAGAGGAGAGAAGAAATCCTAGTGAGCTGATAAACCAGTATAACAGGAACCTGTATAAGAAGCAATGGCCAGATTTTGTCTAATAGGACCCAATACCAGCACATGCTCCCCTGCACAGATAATGTCCTATTCGCTGATGTAGTTCTTCTATTCCAAAACATCTCAATTGGCTGACAAATACCAGGAGTGTGTTGCTGGTACCATCACAATACTATTACACAGTATGGACACATTTCAACCCTCAGTGTTTCAGGCTCTCCCAGCGCATTTTGAAAAACGATTCAATTGCGATAATGGAAACAATGGGGCACATTTACGAAGGCCCTTGGCCAGTTTTTTGTCCGACTTTGCACGTTCTTTCTAGTGCAAATTGTGTGCAAAGGTATTTAAGAAGCGTCCTAGACACTTTTGTGTCGCACAAGTCACACTATGTTGTGGCAAGGCAATAGGCATCATGCCATACAAATTCTGGAGCATTCTGGAGGTCAGTCTAACCGTGCACCAGATGTATCGTGCAAAGTCAGGCAAAATTGTGTCGCAAGCCCTAGGTTAAAGGTGCACCAAAAAAAAAAAAAAAAAAAAAGTTTGTAACTCTGTCGGCCCAGTGGAGGGAAGCGCCAGATTCATGATTTCTGGCGCACCGAGCATTATTCACATACACAGACTTCTAGTACAGTTTGCACTAGTCTTCGTAAATATTCCCCAATGTTTGTAACCAATCCAAAACATGTGGTGCCCCTCCCCTTTACTACCGAAATGCATTTCAGAACTCAATTCAACCAGAAAGTATGAATGTGGCCTTACTGGACTGGAAATAGGTGCAGGACTCATGGAACCAATCAAGACAATGGGGGAGATTTAGGATAGGTTTCAGAACAGTTTGATATCCAAACCAGGAGTGGAGTGAAAACACAGCAGGAACAGGACTCGCCTATTGTGATCCACACTAAAAACAATGCATCTGAAAAACAAATGTATGCGAATGATGAAAACTTGCCCCTGCAATGCTGCCAGATGAGGCTGGAGCCTCCTGATGCATCCGGCCCCCAGGAAGTGCTGGCAAGGAATTCCGCCATTAACCAGAAGGAATGCACGGGAACGGAGCTCCAATAACGTCCCCCCCCCCCTCACGCCAGAAAACTGGCGTACAAGCCCTGATAAACATCCCCCAATATACTTATGTTAAATATGCACCCTGGGGAAAACCACCTTTGGAGGTTTTTTTGGGTTTATTACATCGTATAATTAGAGTAAAGTCACTGCTTTTCAAGTGTTTTATGATGCAAAAAAACCTATTGAAAAAAAATTAAATCTGAAAAATGCAGAGGCATGCAACCACAGCAACCTGCATGCAAACAGCCCACCAGTAATGCGAGCCGCCACGATGGTTTGGAGGGGCGAACAAAGCCAGATATAAGCCCTGCAGCTGCCTCTCAATTTGTTCAATCTAAATTCACTTCTGCTATGCCACGGAGCAGCACTCATTTTTACAAATGTATCTTCACATGTTAAGGACCTAATCCTAGGTGTCAAGTAGGTTTATCTCCCCTTTGAGCAGAGCATATATTTTTCACACCAAGATACAGACCAAACCTGCACCACCTCCTCCTCATCTTGTGACATTAACGTTCGAGGCGAGATATAAACCAGTAAAATCCCTGGATAACATTTATTATGTACAATCTGTACATTATGTTATATCCCATGGAATGCGCCTGCTCTATCCACAACACACAACTAAGGCATTCCTAAATAACACAAAGATACACTGTACACAGAGGTAGACAATATGGTGCCACATACGTCACCCTGTGCCCTCTATACTATGCCCTATGAAGCAGGTTGTAGGAACTTCTCCAAACTACAAAGATACAAGGTCACATTCCTATGTTGATTATGAAACATTCTTGCCATCTATTAGATACATTTCTCCTGTAGAATTGTTTATTGTATTTTCAGCCAAAGCAAGAAGTGGATGCAGGTTGATAGAT
The DNA here is from genome assembly GCA_019512145.1 of Engystomops pustulosus. Classification (NCBI taxonomy): domain Eukaryota; kingdom Metazoa; phylum Chordata; class Amphibia; order Anura; family Leptodactylidae; genus Engystomops; species Engystomops pustulosus. Next base: position 70,332,659 of record CM033648.1, read on the forward strand.
TTTCTATATTCTTTGGAATCCTAAATGGATTTGACTCGAACATTGAAGTGCATCCAAATGTTCAGTGTTGCAGTTTTTGAAGCGAAAAGCCGATGTGGATCACAATGGGAGAGAAGATATCATTGAGAGAAGCCGCTCTTCCTCTTTTTTCACTCCACTCCTGGTTTGGACATGGGAAACTGCATCGGAAAAACTGAGGGTGCAGTCACACGTCACGTCTACCGCATGGGCTTAAAAATGCATTGCAACAGCTGAAGAGAGGTTTGCTTAATTAAACAGAAGTTAACACTTGCGTTTACAAAACGCTAATGTTAATGCTTATGTTAACATGCATAAATAGTGCATTAAGGCAGCATTTTGTAAACGCAAATGTTAACAGTTGTCTAATTAGGCAAATCTCTCTCCGTTAGACGCAACATGTGACTGCACCCTGAACGTCTGAACGCAACCTCAAGCGCTTGTAAGGTTTGGAACTTTTTGTGCAGGTGTTCTTTGTCATAGTAGGAAGCTGTTAATGCAATTGGTTGCAATCAGGAATAGGATAAAAAAAAAAAAAAAAAAAACACACCTGGTAGTACCGTAATCAATAATTTGTCTTGGGTGTATAAATGCAAGATTAGTGGCCTGTAGCACAGTCTACCAAGTGCATATAAGTGCACATCTGAATTACCAGAATTAAACCAGAAGAGCTAATCCATCTCTAATCTTTTCCTTTCAAAATGTTGTGGCAATATCCCACCACATACTGTTGGTTTCACTCCATCAACATCGCTTCTTCCCAATCACACCATGACCACTGTTGTGTTACACTCCACTACAATCTCTCTCTTACCTGCCGTCATCATTTCTGCTTCTCCTTTCCACCGATGAGAGCTCTCCAAAAAGTATCAGATAGTCCCCCACCTTCTAAACAGAACCTGAAAACCCATGTGTTTATGATTACCTACAACACGCACTAACTGCGCAACTCTGCTCCCTCACCTGGTGTCTCCATCTACCCTCCCATATACATTGTGAGCCCCCACGGGCAGAGTCCTCCCACTTGTTACTGATCCCTGTAGTTTTTGTATGTTCATTTGCTGGTGTTAATGTATGTGAACCCCTTATTGATAGTACAGCAGCATGGAATGAATGAAGCTCTATAAATAAAGTGTTCCTATGACAATCATCATAATATTCTCTGCTGCAATGGGAGACTGAAAAGTAATTTGAGTCCAGATAAGGTAGGAGACATCAATGTAGTCGATAAGTCCTATGCATAGTCCATGGACACAAAAGTTGGTGTCAGGTAGTGGACACTTGACGTCCATAATGTTCATTATGATTATTTTAATTCTGTAAATAATATATGCAGCGTTATACTTGTGAGTGATAAATTCCGCTCCAAAGTCATATGCAAATGAGCAGAGAAGAGTCACATGGGTCACATTTAAAGGCTGCAGGAGGAGCGCCACTTCAGCTTTAAAGTACCTAGAAAAATGCTTGTTTGTGCCATCTTAAAGATAAGAATCTCCTCTTTCAGATGGCAGAGGGCTACAGATCAGTTAAAGACACAGCTGGAAATGCAAGCTGCAGATAAAGATCCAGTTCCCACCTATGACTAACGGTCTCGCGAGTTCTGCAGCTCACAGAACCACCACAAGTAATGCATTCTGAAACATGAAATTCTTATCTTTAATATGACACCAAAAGCATTAGTTCTTCCTGCAGCCTGTAAACCTGGCTCATCTCAAGCAAATATGACTCTTCTCTGTTCATTTTCACATGACTTTGGAGATTTTCTTTATTTTATAGGTAAACAAGCAAGACTTCACACAAAGGAAATTCTAAAAAGGACATTTCAAATGCAACCAGTGGCAATAAGTTATTGGCATCACCTTGGGCACACTCCCTCAATACCATAATTAGAGGTCTCCATCAGACCGGCGGACCTATACAAGCTTTTAAAATCCAGATAAGTACACGCTGTGCCGATCTCAGGACATTATTATTCTCAAAACAGCAAATTCAACAATGAAACCAAGTCAAGGAAAAAAAAAAAAAAAACCAGCAGCCCGTTCAGAGCCAACATAAACAGTGTCCAAAACGTGATTGGATTAATGATTGGGTCAGTCAAGAGACTCAAACCCATAGACATCAGCCAGGGATACAGGACACAAATAGAACAGGAGGGTATGAAGGTCAGGCGTTACACAGGTAGATGCTACAGACACTTTGTATTGTGAGAGAGATAAGTGCATCTATACCAAGCCCAAACAATGCAGTATAAACTATAAGTAAACACAATCAAGAAGTTAATGCAATTGTGTCATCTACATAGGACCATGAAGATGTGATGTAACAAGCTGATCATGGTATGAAAGAGTTTACACACCATAGAGAGCACGAGTCATCAGACACAATAGTTATGTTGTATATTTTAGGTTAACACTAATATTTATATATCCTAAAGTATAATATTTACAAGTTATACATAATACTGTTTTACAGTTTCCCACAAATATCAGCCCTTTACTTTGATTAGGGAAAATAAGCTGTAAGAATAAGATTACTGGGACCCTTGGATATTGTAAAATGGGGGTGTCCACAATCCCTATGCGAGATGACCACCTTAGCTGCCATTATTGGAATAACTTGAAGTTGATGGTCCCTGTGCAAAGTCTGTGCCAGGCCCCTGACTATAATGTATGGTTTATATGGGAAAGTGACATCTTACGGACCCCATAAGCCTCTGGGGCCGAGTTGTGACTGCAACCCCTCAAATTATGCTCCTAGCTGCCAGACATCCATCAGTCTTGTGGCTCATTCCCATATCAGTTTTTATCTCCAGTATGTTCTCTATGATATCAGGGATAACATACTGACCCTCCATTCTCTATATGCCCTTTCAAATGTCAAAAAAACTGGAGCATGCATTACATTTTCACATTTGCAGACTCAAAAATATGTCTACAAGTCAATGGACTAGCAAAAAAAAAAAAAATTAATCATGTTTGCAAACCCTCACTTATTTTTGTAGCAATTCAATAAAGTTTTTACAATGAGTGCTGAGAAACCCAATTAGATAATAAAAGGATGTTTATATGGTGCTGGCAGAAAGTATTAACTCTAGGATGATATCGAGTGTTAAATATTATATCTTCTATGAAATAAATTATGGTTGTAACAACCCTTTATAATATAAAAAGGCACTTCAAAAACATACTCCAGGACCAAGCGTTTCACACCCATCTGTTTGCGCTTTATCATCCTAGAAACTGATGCATGGAGAAAACAGACACCAACGTGGACGCCATGGAAAACCAATGTGGACGTGTCTGTGTGAATGAGCCCCTATAGAAATGAATGAAGTCATCATACACACACAGCACAGGTGACATAGAGACCTCCGATATGATGATCTCTGGGGGTCTTAGATGTCATCGCCAGCATGTGACCACCTATCATGAAGGTAAGTACTAGTCCAGAGCTGTATGTCCATAATATGCTGAAGCTTAGCTACAAATACACGTGGAGACATAGATCAGAGGGAAACAAAACATAAAACTAAGGGAAACTGTCCCAGAACTTAGATGTAGGACCTGTGCATGGCACAGCATGACGGGCACATGGGCACAGCACCCTGGCACTGCAGAATGAGGAAGTCACGGAGGACTCAAGTGTGAACAGAGTCGTAAAGTTAGTAGAAGAAGTGACTGACCCGAGCTGTCCCCCAGCTGCAGCTTCCCCTGCACAGCCCGGGCTTCCGCTGAGACATCCTCTGCCTCCGATGCCTGCCAGGAATCTCTGCTCTTCGCCCAGGCCTTCCTCTTCTCGGTGACCATCGCCCTGCTCTGAGCCTCCTCCAGGGCGGCTTCATCCATGGCGAGCGCCGGTGTGTCAGCCGCCCCTCAGCTAAACCTGCAGAGGCAAAGCCAAAACATGACCTCCCGCTCCAGTCCCGGGCGGCGGAAGTAACGCCAAACACAAAACCACGGCCGCCCGTCCGGATACTCACATGTCAATCATCCTCTACACGTAGTGAAGCGTCCGTGCTGTAAGCGTCCGTGTGTGCAGTCCCCGGCCAAGCGTCTTTTCTATTGCTCTTTCCTGCTCCGCTCGCCCCCGCCTTTTCCACTCCGCTGCTTTTTTTTTTTTTTATCACTTAAAAACTTTTCTTACGAAGCCATCACAGAGCGGAAGCCACTGCGCAGGCGCCTTGTGTCAGCATTATATTCAAACAACACCTGAAAGAGGCGGGGACAGAGCTGTCAGCGCCGCCCCCTCCCCTCTCCCCGGGCGGGCGCAGTGTCAGGACAGGGGTCACACTAGGAATGTGGGTCCGCGGCCAAAACAATGCGGTTTTTACCTCAGTGGCCGTCATGTAGCTGAGGGATTAGACGCAGGGCGTGCAGTAGGGAGCCTAGGTGTCTGTAATTGTACTTATCTGCCATGCACACCTAATAAGAAGGCCTTTCAGTAAATAATAAGTTAATAAGTACTTGGGTGTTTACTGTGTACACTGTGAGTCACTTTTTGTTTTACCTCAAAATTACAGAACATGACAATACAGGCAGCTATGGCCTCTGAGGAAGTTTTACACCACATTGTTTCAGTCCAGGTTTTCCTAATCCCGTACATTTATGACTATGAGGATAGAAGTGTCTGAACTCCACCCACAATGTCAGGCCACGCCTCCTTGATTTCAGAGTGGGCCCATAACAGCCAATGGCGCAAGTTGAAGACCCCCAAATCTAATGTATTGTGAAGGAGCATGCACAAAGAGCCGGCTCTTTCAGGTGAACGAGAGGAGTCGGCTCTGACCTGACCCCCGCACTTATTCCATGGCCACACCCCTTTTTAGCCTGAGGGCGCTTTCACACGTTGCGCTTTGGTTGCGTTTTCATTGCTTTTTAAAACGCATTACAACAGCTGAGGAGAGGTGATTTGCCTAATTACATTACTATTTACATGTTTTGTAAACGCATGTGTTAACACATTGTTAACACTATGTTTTGTAAACGCAAACATTAACAGTAATGTAATTAGGCAAATCACCTCATCTCAGCTGCTGTAATGCGTTTAAAACGTAATGAAAACGCAACCAAAGGGCAACGTGTGAACGCGTCCTCAAAGTTTCAGGTTAAAAGTGGAGCGGGCCCTGGCAGGTGCCTGAGAACAATTCTCTATGTAATTACATAGGGTGCCGTTCAGGAGCCTGAGGGCGCATTCACACGGTGCGTTGCGTTTTTTGATGCGTTTTTGATACATTCCAAAGGCTTCAGCTTTGATCACGTGCTCAGGTTACACTGCGATTCCACTGCATCTGCTAAAACCCAATGTAACCTCATCATCTGATCAAGGCTGAAGCCTTTGGAATGCCGAAAACGCATCTAAAAACATGACGCATCGTGTGAAAGCGCTCTCAAGAGTCGGTAATAATCCAGCTCACTATAAAGAGCCGGATAATAACTTTCCTTCACTAATCTATTGCTTATAGTACTAGTCTTCTCATACAGGAAAGGTACAGTACACCATATGTGCCCCCTAGCCCTCTTGGGCCTAGTTGTGACCCTCTGTGCCCCCTCAAATTATGCCCCTGGAGCACAGGAATCCCCCACCAAAGAAAAAACTTTATGATAAATCTCTATTGGTTAAAGAGGTTCTCTAACTTTATACAAGTATAAACTCAAAAGTAATATTATATGGTATGGCAGCAATAAAGATGCACGGACCTAAGAGGTCATCAGAGGGCAGGGGTCACTTGTACAGATCTTTATTCTAGGCCTATAAATTACAGAACATGATATTGCAGGAAGCAATGGCCCCCGATGGTTCCTAGTCCGTTGTTATAGCCAGATAGTCTCATCCACAACAAAAATAATGTCAATTCGGATCGGCACACAATTCAGCAGGCAGTTATGTGTTCAGATCATCTGGGCCATTGGAACATTATGGGATGTTATGAGACTTTCTGTGGGGGCAACTACGTAGTAAAACAGCTCCAGCCTGCCAGGGCTGCACCATACAGCCAATGCAGCGCCCACAATTATTGTGTCCAATATCCAGACACACCCCTGTGTCCAGACCATTCTGACTCACCAGGGATTTAATACCAATGCGCCAAATACACGTCTTACCACTGACAATCATATGTTTTCAGTCACATCATGACCGAGCTACCTTTAGTAGTGAAACTTATTTTATTTGTATATGTTCCCCGCAATCTGTAAAGCAGCACGGAACCTGATGGCGCTATATAAATAAAGATTATTACTATTATTATTAAAGGAAATTTACCACTAAGATCAAAGATTGTAAACCAAGCACAATGACACACTGGTGAGTGCCCCCTTTGGCCGGATCTGCTCTTCTTTTAGATTCTTATGTCCTGGTTTTAAAGAAAAAAAGCTTTAAAAAATATGCAAAGTAGCCTGAGGGGCTCCAAAATCCATTAACACCAATGGAGCCTGGAGCACCTCAGGCTCTTTTGCATACTTTAAAAAGCTTTTTTATGTAAAAACCAGGACATAAGAAACTAAATGAAGAGTGAATCTTGTCAGAGGGGACACTCACCTGCATGTCTGTGTGCTGGGTTAACAATCCTTGATCCTGGTAGTAGATGCCATTTAAACCATGGATGCTAAAAGCTCAGCTGTATGTTTAGGACCCCCTGCATGTGTTACCTCTCATGAAGGGCTTACTATTAGCTTTTCCCTTCATGATAATGTTCCCATACACACAGCAAATCCTCTATTACACCGATCTGAAAATGATATAATAATAATAATAATAATAATAATAAAGAAGATATGTAGCAGTGAATATTATTGGATAAAACGTTTTGGTTGTTTAGAGGTACAAAACAATTCATCGATTTTAGATTGATGTGGTGTAATGAACAAGAAACGTTAGGCGTATATAGGGTTAACAGTGTAGAACCCAATGTTGCCATTTTGTGAAAATGAATTGGTTTGTGTTTCTAAAAGCTTTTATGTAGATAATATATGATTTTGTTTTTATGCAGGAATATTGAGAATAATGAATATACAGGCAGTCCCCGGGTTACATACAAGATAGGGTCTGTAGGTTTGTTCTTAAGTTGAATTTGTATGTAAGTCGGAATTGTATATTTTATCATTTTAATCCCAGCCAGAACTTTTTTGGTCTCTGTGACAATTTTAAAAATGTTGGGTTGTCATAAGAATCAGGATTAATAATAAAGCTTCATTACAGACACCTGTGATAAATGTTACAGTTGTTTATTGAAGCCTAGGACTAAAGTACAATAAATTACCAACATCCAGAGGTCCGTTTGTAACTAGGGGTCGTATGTAAGTCGAGTGTTCTTAAGTAGGGGACCGCCTGTATAAGGATGTAGGAAGAAGATGTGTTGAAGGGTCGGGTGAGAATGCCGACAGTGCCTCATGTGGATTTTAGAGTTAAGGCCTTTTTTAATAGATTTATTTGGAAGTATAAAGAATAAAATGGTGGGAATTTTTTTCAAACGTTATTGTGCTATATGTGTTCATTGGGGAAAATTTATCAGAAGTGCTTGAGAGCAGAACTGCTCTAGTTGCCCATTGCAACCAATCAGAGCTCAGCTTTCATTTTCCCACAGCTGTTTATAAAATTTAAGCTGAGTTCTGATTGGTTTCCATGGGCAACTGGAACAGTTTTACCTCAGAAACTTCTGATAAATCTCCCCCATTATCTTTGATAGTGACTGCTGAGTAAGAGAGACACGTTACGAAGAGAATCTTTCCAAACTATTAAGAAATCTGCCCCATGGTGTGTAGCCTTGAAGCTGTATGTAAAATATATAAGGACACAGGGGGAGATTTATCAGATGAATCTGAGGTAAAACTGTTCTAGTTGCCCATGGAAACCAATCAGAGTTTAGCTTTAATTTAAAAAACAGCTGGGGGAAAATGAAAGCTGAGCTCTGATTGGTTCCCATGGGCAACTAGAACAATTCTGCTCTCAGACACTTCTGATAAATCTCCCCCTGTATGCACTCCAGGACTTCTTCTTAAAACCAAGCGCTCCCCGGAGCTGTATTGTGTTATTAACATGTTATTATATTTTATATTTTTATTGCTGCTACATTTCTCTGGCCAAATTTATCACCAGCCAAGCTTTTTAAAGAGCAGCCGGCACCCATAGCTCAGTGTGCAGGATCTATAGGCACAACCCTAACATCTGCGGGCACATGTAATGATTTCCTGGAGGGTCATGTAGATTAGTTTCGGTTTATTAGCTCATATTTATTTGCTGAAACATGACAAATGGGGACGTGACTGGCACAAGATAGGGGATGGCCATTCTTCTTCACAATCAATAGACAAGTAATTTATAATCTGCTTTGTTCAGGGACAGAGTGCACGTCCACTAACAATGTAAATATGCTCTACACATTAAGAGTTATTGTACAGGCGGACACCTGACTTACAGACAACCCCTAGTTACAAACGGACCACTGAATATTCCTAATTTACTGTGCTTTAGCCCTAGGCTAAAATAAACAGCTATAACAGTTATTTAAGTTGTCTGTAATGAAGCTTTAGTGTTAATCCTGGTTCTTATGAGAATCCGACATTTTTAAAATCCAATTGTCACATAGACCAGAAAAATTTTGTCTGGAGTTACAATTATAAAGTATACAGTTCCGACTTACATACACATTCAACTTAAGAACAAACCTACAGAACCTATTTTGTACGTAACCCGGGGACTGCCTGTATCTAGTCTTTCTGTATTACCTCATTCAAGGAACAAGTTTTCGGCCGACAGCCATACAACGTTTTAATCTTCTTTATTCTTTTTATGATGTAAAGGGTCAAACCTAACACATATTTATGATTTTACAAGGGTTCTTTATAACCTACAATCTCCTTAGCGTGACAGTGACAATTGCTACTCAGTTTCCTTCTCTTCTTTATCTACATAAAAGGGGTTTTCCTGCTTCCTTAAACTTGAATGGGAAATACATTGCAGTTGCCCGGTCTCACCACTGCAAAGAGAATGGAATAGAGCTGTCCTTCTGCCTCAGTGTTGATTGTGGGGGCTTGGGTTCTATATTAATTTGGGTAGGTAATCAGTATCAAAGAAATGGAAAACTCCTTCAAATGTAATTTACCACATACATGACTACATAAACTAGGTCTGTAATCTGTAATGTTCTACAAACAAGCTAAGGTAAAGATTCTCCTATTCCTTGTTTAATCAAGCAAATACTTTCTATTGAAGCCAAAATATTATAAAAAAAAAAAAAAAAGATAAAAAAAGCTTGGATAAATATATAGGGTGCGGCTACTGGATTTATATGGATATACTGTATGTACCTGCAGGGTAAGGGTATGCTCACACTTTCTGGCTTTGATATGTTTGGTAATGTATTTGTACAGGTTTACTTAATGCTTATTTTACAATAGATAGAATTTGGTTAGTATTTTATATGTATTAAAGCGACAGTATTTTTCACACTATTACTTGCACTGTTCCTCCTCCGCCCTGTATTGTAGCTGATAGATATCTTACAGACACACTGAAGGTGAATATCAAATATAGTTTAGTGGTTAGACTCTAGATAAAACCAATTGTAGCTAAATAGGCCTGTCTCACTATACAATACAATACAACATTATTGATCCCTTTCGAGAAATTTCTTTGTACACACATCATTTGGGCCAGGAGTACATATAGACAAATACATGGAAACACACAGGAAATTCAAACACACAGTTAGAATCATTAATGCAGAGGGTCGGAGGTTGAGCAGGAGGGTTATTGGTTGTTGGTTGCAAAACTAGTGTCAAGGTCGCCCTGCGACCCATATCCCGGGTTGCAGGCACACCTGGGTACCTACGTGTGCCCCAGCTTCTAAACTTACCTGTCCCGGCTCCAGCGGCGGTCCCTGCGATCTCCGCGCTCCGGCACGGGTTCTCCCGTGTCCTAGGGTACGCGTATGCCTGCTCTGTAAACCTGTCCTGATAGATTCCAGCCCCTTCCTATGTTCCCTGCTGGATCTTTGAGCCTATGCCATTGAGAAAGCTCCCCTGCTGCATTCCTGAGTATTCCTGCGGTCCTGTATGTTCCTGCTCCTGAGTTCCCATGTTCCTGTGTTCCCGTTTTCCTGTGTTCCCATTCTGGTATTCCTGCATTCCTATGTTCCGGTGCTCCTGCGTTCCTGTATTTTTTCGTGTTCCTGCATTCCTGTTCCCGTGCTCCTGTGTGTTCCAGTCCGTTTCTGTGTTCCCGTTCCCATCTGCTAGGACCTCCCGTTGCTGACCCCGGATTGGACTTAAACTTGCATCTCTGCCGCCTGCCCTGGCCCTGTGCCTGAACCTTACCACGAGACTGTCTCCTGCTAAGGTAGCTCGACCTCGGCTGCCACCACGGGCTAGTCGCACCTGTGGAACGACCAGGTAGCACCTCACTGCAGCAAGGCCATCCCGCTTTGCGGTGGGCCCTGGTGAAAACCAGGTGCCACTTAGATTCCGGTTCCAGGCGTCGGCTAGTATCACCTCCCATGAATCCTGACAACTATCCATGTGGCAGCTGGTGGTTTTGTAGTATATTTCGATAGCTTTCGGAATGAAGGAGTTACGAAATTTCTCCCAACGGCAATTGATTTGGCTGTATACAGTAATACAGTTGAGAACATGCTATGTGCAGAGTGTGAGACGTATAAATTAGGTTACATTCACATTTTTTGCACATGTTCAATGTATACTGTGTACACACATGTCCATAGTCATATACCAGCAGATGGAAACCTCCTTTCATCCTTCAACTGTTCAGTATACATTGGGGCACATTTACTAAGGGTCCGAATCGCGTTTTTCCGACGGGTTTTCTGAATTTTACAGTTTTGTTCCGAATTGCCCCGGGTTTTTGGCGCACGCAATCACATTGGGGCAGATATATCAAGCTGTCTGAAAGTCAGAATATTTCTAGTTGCTCATGGCAACCAATCACAGCTTCCCTTTAAAATATTCATGAGCACTGGTAAAATGAAAGCTGAGCTGTGATTGGTTGGGCAACTAGAAATATTCTGACTTTCAGACAGCTTGATTGATCTGCCCCATTGTGTCACATCAGCGCCGGGTTTCACACAGCGAAAAACGGGGGGCGGCTGTCGGAAAAAACCTGCCGGATTTGGAAAAATCGTGCTATTTTTTTTAAAAACAAGTGTCGCTTGACACACACTCACATGCACAAGGAATAGGTTGGTGAACTCCAGCGGACCTCGGCGCAGCAGCGACACCTGGTGGACATCGGGCGCACGACCTTAGTGAATCTCCGGAAGACCCGAATCCTCGTCGGAGAACACGCTGCTGGATCGCTACAGGACCGGGTAAGTAAACAAGCCCCATTGTGTCCAGCAGGAAACACTAGATGAAAAGTGCTTTAGACACTTTAGCTTGGTCTTATAAGAACTAGTGTGTCAGGGGGTAATGGACCCACTGGACCACTGGAGTCTATGTGACACCCGTTTTTCACCAGAGCCTGCTGCGTGGTACTACCAGGTCACTCCACAGGCTTGACTTTGTCCGCGGTGGTGGCCAAGGCGAGGTACCGAGTCATGAGGCAGAATCGTGGTCGGGGACAGGTAGAAGGTCGAGGCAGTACAGGATCAACGTCAGAGACAGAGCAGAAGGTCAGGGCAGGCTGCGGAGAAGCGAGATCACCGGGGTCACAACAGGAAATCAGTCTAAACACTGAAGGCATGGGACACAGCTTTCTCATTGGCATGGAAGAACAAAGATCCAGTAGGGCAGGACGGAAGAGGTTGGCTATTTATAGATTGGCAGATGGCCAGCAAAATTTGCGTTGCGCTGATCCTTTATATCTCAGACGGCCAGCACGCGCGGGCCCTAGGAGTCGAGGACGCTGCAGGGAGGAGACCGCCGCTGGAGCGTGGCGAGCTAATTAAACTTGCTGCTAGCGTGAGAGGGCACTGGGAGGCACTTGGTTGTACCTGCGAACCCAGGAGCACCCGTGTCACAGTGGAAATGTGATAATCCAAGATACCCAGTGATCATGTGACCGGAAGTTCTGTGCTGTGTAGCATTGCCTCAGGGTCTCCCGTTGGACCTTTAGAATTTGAATTCAAATTTCCTGTTTTAGACCCTGAAACAAAATGCTCCTAAATATTACATGAAATAAATAGGGTATATAACCTAATAAGTAACGTATAATATGTAACCTGTAATATGTAATATGAAAGTAGTACAGTACACTAATAAGTTATGTGTAATATGTAACCTACTGGAACATGAAAGAATATGAAAGAAGTATAGTATTACTACTGTTTTGCCAAATGCACTCTATAAACATTACAGAAGGAGATACCATCTCAAGAGAGTGGATGGAGAAGGTTGTACCACTGGAAAGAGAGAACACTCCTGCTAATGTTTAACTCTACTAGAACAAATTTGTGTTACAGGCCTTTACAATGACCATTTTGAATGTTTTTGGGGGTCTGTAAAGTGCATGTCTTTGCCTGTGCAGGGGTTGTTAAGGCTAGCGTACAAATGCCAGACTTGATAAATGTCCCTCATGGTATAACTCTGTCACCAGATTTTACCTTATTAAACTATTAGCCCCCTCAGGTAGTGTATGAAATTCCTTTCTAGAATTTTTATGTGGAATTTTGCTTGTAAGCTTATAAAAAGATTTTTAATGTTCATAATTTTCCATAGATGAGTCAAGTTTAGAGGCTGCAGGGGAAATGTCACTACTATGTACTTTAGGTTCTATAGTACTTAGAAAATTATGTGTTAGAATCTTATCGGTGATCTACAGAACCGGTGATACTGGCATAGTCGGGCATTGGAGCATTTGACTCCCTGTATATCCAATTCTGTTGCTCACAAAACTACAAGTTTGTTGTGGTCTGAGAGATTAGATTATTGTCTTTAATATGACACAAAAAAGTTTCTAGGTACAATAGAAGTGACTGCATCCTCTTAACATGACTCATTTTAGGCAAAAGATGACTCTTCTCTGCTCATTTTCACATGACGTTAATTTTAAATAGGCAAGATTTCACATAAAAGAGAGAGCTCTCTAAAGGACATGGCCCAACGTAATACAACTCCCTCCCTACTCATCATCTGTTTGGGGACACTACTATAGGGGCTGCCCTGGGGACATTACTACGGGGGCTAGGGACATTACTATGGTGCATTTTTGAGGCGGCTCTGCTCTGGACATTTGGTTAATGAGTAGCGGCTGCATTTCCCACACCAGGTTTATAATCAAGTAAATAAGATTCCCAGTTAATTTTGTGGTAAAATTAGGTGTGTCTGCTTATACTCGAGAGGCTGCAGGGGAAATGTCAATACTATGTACCTTAGGTTTTATAGTACCTAGAAAATTATGTGTTAGAATCTTATCTTTCAGATGTCATCAGATTGTGATTCGGTGATCTACAGAAGCGTTATACAGGCATAGTCGGGCATTGGAGCATTTGACTCCCAGTATATCCAATTCTGTTGCTCACAAAACTACAAGTTTGGTGTGGTCTGAGAGATGAGATTCTTGTCTTTAATATGACACAAAAAGTTTCTAGGTACTATAGAAGCGACTGCATCCTCTAAACATGACTCTTCTCAGGGAATAGATGACTCTTCTCTGCTCATTTTCACATGACTTTAGAGAATAATTTTAAATAGGCAAGATTTCACATAAAAGAGGGAGCTCTTTAAAGGACATGGCCCAACGTGATACAACTCCCCACTCATCATCTGTTCGGCCACGGCTGTATATTTTTTTCCGACACTCCTCTTCTCCCCACGGCTCCTGGTTCTTATTTGCATCGCGGCTTTCCAGCAGACAGGAAGAGGCACTTATATATGTGCATACACTATGACATAATTGGCCGCATCAAAGTGCGTGCGCACTGGCATAGACGCGCCTCTACCTGTCTTCCGGCAAGACACTGGGCGAAGAAGAACCTGGAGGCAAAAGTGGAGCTTCGGAAGTAAGTATACAGTGTTTTATTTTTAAGGGGGTTGGGAAGGAGGCATTACTATAGGGGCTGGGCAGGGGGCCATTACTATGGGGGCTGGGGTCCATTACTATGGGTGCGGGCAGAAGGCCATTACTATGGGGGCTGGGGTCCATTACTATGGATGCGGGCAGGGGGCCATTACTATTGGGGCTGGGCAGTGGACATTACTATGGGGACTGGGCAGGGGGCATTACTATTGGGGCTGAACAGGGGACATTACTACGGGGGCTGCATCAGGGACATTACTATGGGGCCTGCTCTGGGGACATTACTATGGTGGCTGCGCCAGAGACATTACTACGGGGGTTGAACCAGGGACATTACAACAGGGGCTGCTCTGGGGACATTACTACGGGGGCTGGGGACATTACAATGGTGCATTTTTGAGGGGGCTCTGCTCCGGACATTTGGTTAATGAATAGCGGTTGCATTTCCCACACTAGGCTTATACTCAAGTCAATTAGTTTCCCAGTTAATTTTGTGGTAAAATTAGGTGTGTCTGCTTATACTCGGGTTGACTAATACTCGTGTATATGTGTTAAAAAAAAGAGGCTACACATAAAGGAGCACTATCAGGTGGGGGCTACATAAAAGGGGGAAATATAAAGAGGGTATACAGAAAAGGGAGGGGGATACAAAAAATGGGGCACTATAAATGGGCCTATAGTAACGGGAGGGGTCACATAAAAGAGAGTACTATAAAGGGTGGCTACAGAATAGGGGGGCATTTTGGGTCGGGTGCTGCAGGAAATGACACTTTATATGGGTCGGGGTAAGATAGTTTGTGCTATTTGCTGGGAATGCAATTTTTATTTACAGGGACCTGGTTCTGGTCCCTGGAAAAAAATTTTGGGTACAGCCAATCCCCGAATAAAAAAAGGTTGGGGACTACTGCCCTAGAATATACTTACCGAAGAGCCAGACTACACAGACCTACACTCCTGTGGTATAAAAGCAAGAACTGTGAACAGGACAGTGGACAGTGGAGTTCAGTACAATAGGCTGATAGTACACTGAATGCAGCTTCCCCTTTTTTGCTTCTATGTACTGTGCAATCCTTTGTGTTCAGAAGTTAAAGTGTAACTAAACTTTTAACAAAATAGTCCGGCTACAAATGGTGTACACTGTAATATAGTTTAGAAGAAGTATGTTAAAGGAGTTTGCCCATGAAAGAAAGTTCTCAAATTCTACCCTAGTGTATATACAATGAAGATAATTTTTAACCCCCTTATTTTACAATTTTACTTGCTTTTACTTACTTTATTGCTGTTTTATCTCCTATCACTCATTGATGGTCAGTGTAAAATTTCAGAGTGTGAATGGGGATTCTCTAAGCAGACACTTCATGATTCCTCTGTGCTGTGAGATGCTGTGTGTTAGATTATCAGGGTTCAGGGTTTACCTACACGTTTATTTATCTTCTAAACATTCTAATAGTATCTGACACATAGAAAAAGAGAGATGAGAGATGATGAGATCCATGGATATAAAACACAATGACACTCTCAGCCCTGCTAACTCACCGATAACACACACAGTGTCAGCTCTGTTATATGCCTCCCTCCCTCTCCCTTGGATAAAGACCTTATCTGTTGTCTGTAGCTAGTAGAGTCTCTGACTGTGTTTAAGCTGATCTTGTAATTCAGGGGGGTGGTGCAGGAGGCAGAGAGAACTGTAGTGTGCAGACAAGAGAAGTTATTCATGAGACAAATCCGACCATAGTCAGAAGATTTACGGTTGTATCCAGGGGCAACCAAAATTGTGTACACCAGGACTAATAGAGACATGTTAGAATTATATTTATGAAATACTGTATTTTTGATAACAGTGAATTAGAGAATGTGTTATTTTGTTTTTTGAGCCTATTTAAGGGGTTTTCCCACAAAGACAAGTTTCTTAAATGTATTCGGGATAACAAAATAACACATTCTCTAATTCACTGTTATTAACAAAAATACAACATTTCACAGATATAATTCCAACCTGTCTCTATCAGTCCTGCTGTACACAATTTCAGTTGCCCCTAGTTTCCGACCCTCCATCTTCTGACTTTAGGGTCGGAAGCCATCATGCTTTTCTGTCTGACGTTGTGGAGCTGAGCTCTTCTCTGTTCTCTGCCTCTAGCCCTCTAAATTCTAGGACCAGTTCACACTAACTGACTTCCTGCCTGCAAACAGCAACACATCATATCGTGAGCTACAAGTTACAGGCAGATAAATTATTTATACGGGGAGGGGTAGGCTAATTAGATCTGTTAGTGTGTGTGTGTGTAGCTGAGATGTAGGAAAAGTTGGAGAGTGTCATTGTGTGTAATATGCATTTCATGGATATCATCATCGCTGATCTGTCTCATGTCTCTTTCTATCTGTCAGATACTAGTAGAGTGTTCAGATTTTAAGTAAAAGTGTAGATAAACCCGCACCCCAATAAGTGTCTGCTCCCACAGCCTGGAACCTTACACAGACCATTAGTAACAGGAGCTTAAGCAGCAATAAAACTAAGTAAAATTGTAAAGTAAAGGGTTAAAAATGATCTTTATTGGTGTTAACATCACTAGGGGATTGAAATTTGATAATTTTATTTTATGGACAAACCCTTTAACCCCTTAATGCCTAGGCCCTTTTTCATTTTTGCATTTCTGTTATTTTACTCCCCACATTCAAAAATCCATAACTTTTCTCTTTTTTCCATGCAATGAGCTGAATGACGACTTGTTTTCTGTGTAACCAATTGTACTTCATAGTGACAGCATTTAATATTCCATGCCATGTACTGGGAAGCAGGAAAACAATTCCAAATGTATTGAAAATGGTGAAAAAACGCATTTGCTCCGTGTTTCTTGTGGGCTTGGATTTTACCGCTTTCACTGTAGCCCCAAATGACATGACTACTTCATTCTTTGGGTCGGTGCGATCACAGAGATACCAAATTTGTATAGGTTTTATAATGTTTTCATACATTTACAAAATTAAAACCTCCTGCACAAAAATAAATTCTTCATTTTGTCATCTTCTGGCGCTAATAACTTTTTCATACTTCAGTGAACAGAGCTGTGGGTGGTGTTATTTTTGCTGCCTTTCTTCATTATTTAAGCAGCTTGTGTAGATCATCTTTCTATGCACTACCTCTAAGTCCCTAGTCTAATCTCCTTGCATAGCTGGAAAGAGTTCATCTTTAGCCTCCTTATCTTTTCTTCCGCTGTGCTTCTATTCTGCTATGGAATAAACAGGAAAATAAACAGCAAAATATACTTTGCTACAGTACACTGCTCACTACAGGAAGAAGAAGCATAAAAACGTCAGTAAAGCAGCCTTACTTTATGAAGTATATTACAAAGTTTACTGTTACCACCAACTTTATTCATTTCTGAAATGAAAGATAAAATTCCTGTAGTTACACTTTAAGCAAAAGGGTTTAGCAGGTCTATTGAACAGAGGAGCAAAAACTCCTTTTAGCAGAGTTTGGATTGCAGTTTATATTACGCTGAGGTTGTATGGAGAATGTCCACTTGAAAGTATCACACATGACACAACAGTGTATTCTCTATAAACATATGGAAACCTTGTGTAATGTAGAAGAATACAAATTACTTTTTGGAGCAAATATTTGTCTTGTACAGCTTTAAAAAGAGTATACTGCCTCCTCCCACACCTGAAAACAGCATTGCGCAGGGCAGTAAAAATCTCCCATTCCCATTCTCCCAGTCATATTTCCGAAAATGCTGTCTTTTTTATTGCAAACAGTCTATTGGTTGCACTGGGGGTTGCATGGCCTCATCTGATGTACCTATTTTTCTGTTGTAATCAGAGATGTTATCCAAGGGGGGATGTTGGGAGATGTAATGAAAGAAGAAAACAGGTGCAGCAGCAGATACGACAATGTGCCTGCTGCTCCGAGAAGCTCATTTACATAAAGATAAAAACAAATTTTTCTCTTAAAGGAAACCTACCACATGATATGGTAGGTGTAAGATGCAAATACCGAGCACCAGCTCAGGGTGAGCTGGTACCGGTGCTTACTTTCATTAGTGTATCGCAGTTTAAACACGTTTTATTCTTTACAGCCGAAGGAGCTTCGGCACACCAAGCGCGCGACGGTCGGTTTAGCCTGGTCAGTTTAGCGTTATCCCCTGAGTCATTGGGGCACTTACTAAGGGTCCGAACGCCGCACTTTTGTTTCCCGAATATTTCCAATTTGCGCCAAATTGCCCCGGGATTTTAGCACACAATATCGGATTGTGCCACGTCGGCGCGGACAGCAATTGAGGGGCGTGGCCGTCGGACGACCCGACGGAATCGGAAAAATTGTGTCGCAAGATCAAGCACTCACATGCACCGGAAAGAAGAAGGTGAACTCTGGTGGACCTCGGCGCAGCAGCGACACCTGCTGGATATCGGGCGCACGACCTTAGTGAATGCCGGCAGACCCGAATCAGTGCCGGACAACGCGCCGCGGGATCGCGACTGGACCGGGTAAGTAAATGAACCCCATTATTTCTGAAGAAAAGCCTAGATATTAATACATCATTTTAGGTAGAAATTATAGGACTCCTCACCTTTACCTTTCCTGAGCAGACAGTGAGGAATCCTACTGCAGGTGCAACAATCATGTATTCATCACTCTCTGTCTTCTCTATCCAAATATAGGACTCCCCAACAGTGTCAGCACCCCCAGGAAAACATGGGAAGTAGCAAGGTTATTGTTAGAGATTGTATATAGTGTATTGTCTGGAGGAAACATGTTATAGATCAGGAGTAGAGATGAGCGAGCACTAAAATGCTCGAGTGCTCGTTACTCGAGTCAAACTTTTCCCGATGCTCGAGTGCTCGTTTCGAATAACGAACCCCATTGAAGTCAATGTGAGACTTGAGCAATTTTCAAGGGGACCAAGGCTCTGCAATAAAATGTACAACCCAAAAGAGAGCCGGAAAAAAGCCATCAAAAAATGAATAAAATTCACAATATATTTTATTAGAATGACAATACACAAATTACAAAAAACCACGTAGTAGGGACAGAAATGGGGGAAATAATTAGCCCCTGGAGATTGGGGCAACCATTGAAAACATAAGCGCCCTAAAGGAACCCCAGAACCTAGAAATGAATCAATAGTGCTACAGACTACACAGTGGTAAATAATGCGAACGGTAGTATAACCAAGAAAATGTATCCTTAATGCAATCCTATTTGAGGTAGGGCCCGGAGGTACCTTCCAGCTCCCACTATACACATAATCAATTAGTGCTTACCCGTAAGCATGGTGGAAGGTTCAATGGGGGATCCTAGGAGGCCAGTAAACATCCTAGGATCCCCCATTGAACCTTCCACCATGCATATCAGAGACTGATAGGACTGCCCCCATGACTGGATAACTTCTTTTAAACATAGAAACCGCAGAGATAGACATTAATAAATTGCAGGTTATATTGATTCTTTTCCCATAAACACTATATAAATCTGCTTACAGCTTCCTGCTCTATAATATGCTGCCTGCAGATTATTGTCGGTAGTTCACTTTAAGTAGAAAAGTGTTTTTTTTCTTACTTTATGCATATTTATAAATTACAAACATTACTCACATGAAATGTAGTGCAAGAAAGAACAAACAGAACTCACATGGCAATAGAACATACAGAACAATACGAGCTAGAACATTGCCCATGGGCTCTTCAGCAGTGTTAATGAGACTGGCAGGAATAGGAAAAGAAATCCCCCCTAGGCAGCAGGACGGACATAGACTCCAATCACTGAAACCTGGAGGCCGCTCAGAAGGGATCTGTGTGCCTCAAAATGCTGAAAATCTTCCCAATATAATCAGGTTTTGAAGAAGATGTTATAGGAGTCTGTGAGAGAGGATGCCAAGTATTCCGTAATCTGTTACTTGCATTACTTTTGTAAAGCTAAAGAGTCGCTTTATTCTGACTTCTTCCACCTCAGATGGATGAATGCTCTGGTGGTTGTGACCAAGAGGCGAAGTAAAAACGTAGCTGTATAACCTTGTCTCGCTTATACATGTGTAGTAGTTTTGCACTGCCGAAAAAGAATCAATGTCAAGCTAAGCTCTAAAATACATGAAAGATAGTACACCAGGGGCGTAACAACAGAAGTAGCTGCTGTAGTGGCTGCTATGGGACCCGCCAGCCTAAGGGGCCTGCACCGCTACCCTCTGGGCCTTCGATGTCATGGGCTGTACTCTGCAAACACGGACGCCCACCTGCTGCCTCCCCCAAGTCACCCAGCCCAGCAATGTTATGGGCCCCTGCACTACCCCCTATAGTCGGCTGATGTCATTATGTGCTGGGCTGCACTTCTGGCTGTAATTACTTTTTCATACTGTGTACAGAGCTGTGGGTGGTGTCATTTTTTGCGAGATGATATGAAGTTTGTAATGCTACCATTTTAAGGAGTGTACAAGCTTTTGATCGCTTTTTATATTTTGCAACATGGCAAAATGTGTAATTTTTCGGCTTTTTTCTATTTTCCTTTACAGGGTTAAACACCGAGAATAACCGTTTTATATTTTAGTTTCAAATTCAGCTTTATTTGCCATATAAAGACTTGACTTGAACTTAACCCCCCAACCCTCACTGTAGACATGCATTTCTCCTATCCAAGTTATTGGTTTATATTCCTTCCCGTCAGAATTTCCCTTATTAGCCTTTCACTTAGGGCAGTGATGGCGAACCTATGGCACGGGTGCCAGAGGTGGCACTCAGAGCCCTCTCTATGGGCACTCATGCCATCTCCCTGGAGGCTTCGCCAGATAGGACACAAGGCCTCTTGCAGTCCCAGGCAGCCCAGGACCCTAGAAGGACGCTTGCAATGATAATACAAACTTCTACTCCTTCCTTCTACTGTATTGGTGTCCTAGGTGCCTACACAATTTAAACATGTGACAGAGCAGGGAGTAATAAGTTACTGTTTAATTGTTGTCATCGGCACATTGCGAAAAATATGTGGGTTTGGATGTAGTTTGGGCACTCGGTGTCTAAAAGGTTTGCCATCACTGACTTAGGGTATGGCAGTGGTATGCCCTCCTTATATTTGCTCCAATCAAGCAATATGCAGCAAATGCTTACAGGCTATGGAGAGTGCACAACCGTGAGCCCTCTCCAACACCTGCTGCATTAAAGGAAACCTACCACTTGTAGTGGCGGTTTCCGATGGAATACCGAGCACACAGCTCAGGCTAGCTGGAGCCGGAGCTTATTTTAGTTAGTGTTTTAAACCGCGGTATCGCAGTTTAAAACTACTTTTAAACTTTATAGCCGGCGCAGGCAGGTACGCGCTCGGCGCTTACCGTGCACGCGGCTACATAGGAAGTGAATGAGAGCCCGGCACGGTAAGCGCCGAGCGCGTACCTGCCTGCGCCGGCTATAAAGTTTTAAAAAGTGTTTTAACTGCGATACCGCGGTTTAAAACACTAACTAAAATAAGCTCCGGCACCAGCTCAGCCTGAGCTGGTGCTCGGTATTGCCATCGGAAACCTGCCACTTCAGTGGTAGGTTTCCTTTAAGGGGTTTAAATATATAAGTATATAATAAATTGACAGATTTTCTTTTATTTATGTTTTTCAGATCCCTAAATGCTGTATGCTTCACCGATTCGGGTGGACTACATCGATGGCCTGGATTATTTTTTTTTAATAAATATGAACACGAATGTGTCAGGGAGTTTTTATCTTAATAAGATATTTTCCTAAAAAGGTGTTTTTTTCATCTAAAACTTGCCTTGGTAATGGTGCTGTCTAATACACCCATTGCTGGAACGTTGCCTAGTGTAAGCGTAAAAAAGGCAAACACTAACCCCTTATGATTACCCCGGTACCCACCACCACCAGGGGGACGGGAAGAGTCAGCTACTTGCCATACTAAGGCAAGTTTTGAGTTAAATTTTTTTTAGGAAATATATTTATTAAAAATAAAAGCTTCTCGATTATCCCGGTCACTTCTATAGTCTGCAGCATTCAACACAACTGCAGACTAGGTGGTTCACACAGAAACGTCGCCACTATTTCAAGAAACCTCACTCTTTAGAATTTTGCTTTTTTGGAGTGCTGCTACAGATTTTTAACTATATATATACCTTATATATCGAGTATAAGCCTATTTTCAGCACAAAATATGTGCTGAAAACCCAAACTCGGCTTATACTTGAGTAAACAAAATATAGGTTTTACCAGGGTTTGTGGTAAAATTAGGGCCTCGGCTTATACTGGGGTCGGCTTATACTCGAGTATATACGGTGTTATATATATATATATATATATATATATGTGTGTGTGTGGTGTATACGCATATATGTATATGTAAGGGAGGGGGGCCCAGCCGAAAGTTTGCTATGGGGCCCACTCATGCTTAGTTACACCACTGGACACCACCACTGTATAGTTTCCAGGCTTCCGTGCAGTATATACTTGTATCCCACAAGTAAATGTGTAGGTTTCTCATGTAGGAAACATGTCCTGTGCACCTGGAGTGACTGTTTATACCAGATGAACACTGTCTGAGCTTTTGTTTATGCTCATTCCTCGCCAGATCCTAACATTTCTAACAGAGCAAACAGAGACTCGGAGCAATATTACTTCTGAACAATGTAAAATATATATTTATGCCACAATACTGTGGACTTCATTAAAGAAGAAAAAACGCTTCATATTTTTACATGACTGGTTTACATTTTGCCATCTCTAAGGCTGAGCTACTTCTACACAGCATTGCTGTTAAAGCTGCGTTTCATATTTTTGAGTATACATTACCTATAATATCCTGTATGATAACATAAGAACCCTAAAATGATGATACCTACAAACATCAACATAATAATAATAATTATAAAACAGCTACAATAGGTACGGAAAGTATTCAGACCCCTTTAAATTTGTTTCATTGCAGCCAATTGGTAAGATTAAAAAACTTGTGCTTAGGGTCATTGTATTGTTGGAGTAGATACCTTCGCCCAGTCTGAGGTCCAGAGCTCTGGAAGTGGTTTCATCCAGGATATCTCTGTACTTGGCATATTTATCTTTCATTCAATTGCAACAGTCGTCCTATCCCTGCCCCCATAGCATGATGCTGCCACCACCATGTGTCACTGTTGGGACTGTATTTGGCAGGTGATGAGCAGTACTTGGTTTCACTACACATACTGCTTAGAATTAACACCAGAAGTTCAATCTTGTCTCATCTGACCAGAGAATCTATTCCTCATAGTCTGGTGTCCTTCATGTGTATTTTTTCAAACTGTATGCAGATTCATATGTCTTGCACTGATAGAGGCTTCCGTCGGCAAACTCTGCCATGAAGTCCCAATGGTGGAGGGCAGCATGATAGTTGAATGCACTTCTGGAGTTCAGTCACACTGATCTTGGGGTTTTCTTACCTCTCTCCCACAATTCTTACTTGGTTGGACGGACAGGTGGAAGGAAGGTTTTGGTCGTCCAAATCTTCTTCCATTTAAGGTTTATGGAGGCCACTGTGCTCTTAGAAACCTTTAGTACTGCATACATTTTATGTAAACTTGGCAGATCTATGCCCTGCCACACTTTTGTCTCAGAGCTCCACAGGCAGTTCCTTAGACCTCATGATTCACTTGTGTATCTACATGCACTGTGAGCTGTGAGGTCCTATATAGACGGTGTGTCCTTTCCTAATCAAGCCCAATCAGTTAAATTACAAACAAATAAAAACAAAGTTGGACTCCAATGAAGGAGTAGAAGCATCTCACAAAAGGAGGATCGGAAGGAACTAAAGAAGTTAAATATGAGTGTCACAGCAAAGGACCAGAATACTATGAATGTCATAGTTCAGTTTTTCTGTTTAATAAATTAGTCAAAAGTATCTACTTTCAGTTTTTTTCTGTCAAGATTGGGTGCATAACCACAGATAATAAAGGATTGTAAACCAAGAATACTGACATACTGGTGTGTGCTGCCTCTGGAAGGAACATTGCACAGATATTTAAGTAGTGCCTGCGCCAATGACTATTCTCATGCAACACAAATAGCCTGCCAGATTACCATGCACCAGATTTAACCATGCAAAGTCCGACAGAAGTGTGCCGCGTGGCACTTGTTAAAGGTGCACCAAATGACTTTTAATGATCCCAAAAAGCGACGCAATGAAACTAAGAGTGAGGCTTTGAGTACTTTACATACCCCTGTAAATACAGTATTTTTGCTGTTGTGTGAAAATGCAAAAAGAACAAAGTTTACACTCCCCTACGCGTCAATCTGGTGAGATCCTGCAGTTTTTGTGACAATTCCAGACCCTTTGGTTTTGGGACAAAATAAAATAGAAAACGAGATATCCCTCCTGCTCCGCCAGCTGTGCCCAAGTCCAGGCCGACAACACCCGTTCACAAGGGAAAATAATCCAATTCTAGCAATAAGCTAGCATTGCATTTATTTCAGGGCTTCTTACGCCGGTTGTCCTGGGGACAGAAGCTCTGATAAACACTGGGCAGATTTATCAAGCAGTCTGAAAGTCAGAATTTTCCACTTGCCCTGGCACCATCATAGCCGCTTTCTTTCAACCAGTGCTACATGAATAGTTTAAAGAGAGCTGTGATTGGTGCCGGGGCTATTGGAAATATTCTGACTTCCGACTGTGATATATCTGTCCCACTGTCTATTTTCATGGAAACAAGGGTAGGAAACAAGAGGCTGTCCCAAGAGGCTTAAAGGGAACATCATTTTTTGCTATTAAAGAGTGTGTACCAAGTTAATTATTTTGCCTTTCCGTAACATCTGATTGTTAGGGACCCTCAAGGTGAGAATTGGTCTTATTTCTCCTCTTAGATGAATTGGTAGGTCTAGCAATACTGCTACTCCATTCCGTCTTGCGTGGGCTCTTTCCGCACTACTATAGGTATGGAAGGCAAGTACTTGACCTGCATCCATCAATTAGGGGGGAACAGTTCCCCTAATTTGTAACCGAATAACTTAAAATCTATTTCTAAGATATAGGTATAGGCGGTGCCCTACTTAAGGACACACGACTTACAGATGACCACTAGTTAAAGACACCCTCTGCTCCCTGTGCCCTCTGGTGAAACTCTCTGGATGTTACTTTAGTCCCAGACTGCAATAATCAGCTGTAAAGTGTCTGTAATGAAGTTTATATATCATCCTTGTTCCCATTACGCAAAAAATTTTGAAACTCCAATTGTCACGGGGACAAAAAATTTTTTGCCTGGAGCTACAATTATAAAATATACAGTTTTGACTTACAGTATATACCTCGAGTATAAGCCGAGTGCTGAAAAACTTCACCTTGGCTTATACCGTCGATCATGAGAAAAAACAAACATTGTACTCACCTTCTGACGCCCCCCTGCAGGTCCTCTTCTATACCACCATGCTCCGGCATCGGCTCTTTTCCCACGCTGTCCAGGGATCGCGACGTCAGCCGCTCAGCACCACTATGATGTCACGATGCCCGGCGACGGGACAGACGGCAGGCAGTATACACAGGGGGCTGGGCAGGCTGCATACTTCAGGGGGCTGGGCAGGCTGTATAGTACAGGGGCTGGGCAGGCTGTATACTACAGGGGGCTGGGCAGACTGTATACTACAGGGGGCTGGGCAGGCTGTATACTACGGGGCTGGGTAGGCTGTATCTTCAGCGGGCGGGCAGCATCTACTAAAGTCAATAGGTTTTTCCAGTTTTTTTGTTTTAACATTAGGGGTCTCGGCTTATACTCTGGTTGGCTTATACTCAACTTATATGGTACATACAATTCAACTAAGAAAACTAAACCTACACCTATGTTGTTATGTAACCTGAGGCTGCCTGATATGTAGAGGAGAATGATTCTTCTTTTTGTTGGCACATAAAGGACAATCAAATGGCACATATTACCTGGGCCTCTAGAAGCATGGGCACGCAATTCTATCTACCTCCTTACATCCCCTACAACATTAGCGCGGTGGAATCTAAATCAATGCACAAAATCATACATTAATCATTACTTTATACTTCAACTTGTTTATTTGATCAAAACATGTTTTGTTTAGGCATATTTTCTACACAGGAAAAGTTTATCCAGGGTTGAAGTATTTATGCTAGAGGGAGAGCACAGCAAGGCCATTTTAATCTTTATTCTATGATTCATAACTCTTATTTCTTGGAGTCCTTGAGGATTTATCTTCCTTTTTGTGCAATCATTTTACTTGGTCTGGCAAGCTTGTATTTTCTTTGTCATTTCTATTTGTAGTTAATAATGTAGTAATGCCACAGAAGTTCTGGTCTGCAATGTTTGTTTGTATCAAAATAGTTAGACTAGAATAAGTATTACGGCCTTGCCTTATAAAACGAAGAAGTAGAAGCAGTGGAACTAAATTACAATTTTAAAATGCTAATTTGTGACTAATACTTGGGCTTACGCAACTCAATAGATGGAGAATGTGAAGTTTATTTATACGAATTAGCTTTTGTTCTTGCTCCTGTCCCTGGTGTTATCTGAACTTATAATAACTATATGGCAAAACATAATATAAAATACTCAAATTTTAGCTACCAAAAGAAAGAATAGCAGAGGCTGTGACATGAGCGGTCCCAGGGATAGGAGGGGCCCACAGCCTGCAAGCCGGCAGTTGCAGGTCTATGGCAGGAATATAATCAGTGATGTGGAAGATACCCATACAATTGTTATTATTATAGATTATTTCTCTGCCCACACACTGCACAGGTCGCCGCATGGAGAAGAGGATCATCCTGATGCTGAGAGGTAAATACTGCCGTTTCTGCTCTGGACATTTCATTGAGTGGAGGCTGCTGCTGGAGATTTTTATGATGGAGGCTGGTGCGGACATTTTATTGAGTGAGCTGCTGATAAGGTGTATGGTATGGTGCTGTGAGTATATGTTGGGGTTGCATATATGGGTTTTTTACAAGTTTAATGTGCGGGACAAGGGTGGCAGCATTGGGGCCCACTGTTGTCTTGTTTCACCGCTGTCTGGTCCACTGTTATTGAATGGATTAGACTTGGGGTTCTTCTAAGGACATTGTCTAAGTATTTACCTTTAAAATCTTGTACAGATATCTAGACTTACTGACATTTTCTGCCAAGAAAAAAGTGGGCGGGGAGTATGGGGAGAAGTTAGGCTATCTAGACTTTGTTGCAGGTAAACTACCAGGTTGCAATCTTGAAGTCCTCTGTTCAGTAACAACTGCTCTTTTGTCATAGAGAGATGTACACCAAACATACAGACAGAGAGGTGGTCAATGGATAAGCCATGTTCAGTGCAGGCAGGAGTGTATCAATTGATAATCGGGCAGTTGGCATAAGTGGGGAGCTATGGAGTCATACAATCACACAGTGGTCAACACAATTCATTACAGTATTGACAGTTTGGTAATATGGAATGAGTCCAATGGAATATCACATACTGGTCAAGTTGATATCATCCCCCAATTCCTTCCTTTATTTGTGGACAAATCAGTGGGCACATCCGTTTAGATGGTGTGCTACATAAGCTTTCTCACACAGTTACATTAACAATGGGCATATACATGGATAGTCAACCCATACCTTAAGATGCTTGGAACTCAATCTTGGAACCTAATTGCTCAGGCACCTTCCCTTGTGGGGATTTCTGAAGCTTCAAGAAGCAGACAGACAGCACAAGCACACCCTGGACACAACTAAAATTGAAACCTTGGATCTTCAGAACAGAAGAAATTAAACTGAACATGGCATTGCATGGATATTGAAAACTGGCGAAAGCTCTGAGGGCTTTGAGAGTAGAGTAGAGGTGCATGAGGAACCTTAGCAAGAAATCACTGGCCAGACAGTGATCTCAGTGTAGATGGCACCCGAGCTTTGTGATCTGCATTCAGTAATTTGTCAGTGTATGACATATTGGGGCTTTATACTAAGGGTCGCGCTGCCACTTTTCGGATTTGCGCCGTTTTGGCTTTGCGCGAATTTGACAGGTATTTAACAGGTGTGTATTGTGTACACACGCGATCAATTTTTGGTGCATTTTGTGCCATTGGGCGATCCGGCTGATTCGGACTGAGCGTGGGATTTAACTTTCAAATTGTGTTGCAGACAATGCACTTCAATACAGCGGGAAGAAGAAGGGAACTCTGTCGGACCTGAGCGGGGAAGCGACACATGCAGGATATCGGGCACCTGATCTTAGTAATCATGGCAGAGTGCATGATCGTCAACAATGGACTTTCGGTGAACTCCTCGGACTGGATAAGTAAATGACCATCTGGGTTGTAAACAGTGAGTCTATCAGGTCTGTCTGTTTATGTATTACTTGAATAATATTTTTTCATCTATGTTAACAAAACTCCTTGAAGATTATTTTTATTTAACCATAATGAAGCAAATTTATAAACATGCCTTACCATCACGTTATAAGGCAATAGAAGCGGTCCACATCACATTTGAGTTTCCGTCGATAATTTGGAATGTTTGCTGTTGAAATTTGTTTCCTACAAAAATGTAAACGGCAAATAGCGCTTAATACAGTTACTCAATAAAAATCACATTAATTTGAGGTAAGGAACATGGGTTTGATATATGAATTGTAGCCTAATAATTATACCGCGCAAAAGCGCCAAGCATTTAGAGTCAGGCATTGGATGCATCTTCAACAATGGATCAACATCTTTCTTAACGTTGTACAACTAATTATAGAGGTAATTGCCAACACATCCATCAGTTTGCTAAACTGTCAAACCTTCTTGGAAGGAATAATAGCTTGGGCAATATATAATGAACCGCATGCTCAAATACAAACAAACAAACATTTTTCACTTCCCAAAAAAGTGCGCTAAAATTGTCAATTAGTTACAACATTGAACCACTTTTCGTAAATAGATAAGACATCAATGTAAGTCTTAATTGTCACAATAATTGGTAACTGTAACGTGTAACTAACTAGTACAAAGATTACAGTGTGCAGTGAAGAAGATCAGCCAACAACAGCCTCATTATATAAACGGGCAACCCGACCAAGAATTTATTCAGAGCATAGAGCAACTACAAAAAGCATTTTTTTTTGTTACAGTGAATGACTGGCATATGACGAATTTCAAAGTCTTCAGACCCTTT
This sequence comes from Engystomops pustulosus, assembly GCA_019512145.1. Lineage (NCBI taxonomy): Eukaryota > Metazoa > Chordata > Amphibia > Anura > Leptodactylidae > Engystomops > Engystomops pustulosus. The sequence continues at coordinate 70,361,730 of CM033648.1, forward strand.
CACTTACAAGGCAGTCACTAGGAGTTTTGGGGCCTGACTGCGCAAATATTGTGGGCCCACCATGAAGTGAAATCCGGCCCTGTTGTGGGTTCCTTGCACTTGGGAAGGTCAGGAGGCTTAGGGCCCTTACTCTTCCCTCACACTAATCCCCCCCCCCCTGATGTCGGCCCTGTGTCACTTATCATTTTGCATGCTGCAGCCTTTTCTTAAATATAAAGTTTTCCCTTCATCTATGGTGACAGATCCTCTTTCATGTTTCTCAGCTCGAGTGGCTCCACCCTACGATACAGTCGTAACTAAACATGATTTAGAAAGTCAGAAACCCTGTTTTATAGGTTTTAAGCGACAATGCATGAGAGCGAAAAACCAATTCCTGAAGAAGAAAGGTGCTTTCCAGAGCAAAGCCATAATTCTCAATGAATGTTTGGAGCAACCAGGACCTTTCCCAGAGCTCACAGTTCCACCCATCTGAGTAACTGTAGGGAATAGGCACATCGTATCTAGAGGTACCGAGAACCATACAAAGATACAAAGAACATGTGTGAAAATGGAAGAAAATTCCGAAGTTCTCATCACTGCAGCACTACAACTAATGGTCTCAAGAGAGCCTCTCTTCATTGAAAGCCTTCCTCAAGTTTAGAAAGCACCTAATGGAGACTGAGACTGTTTAAACAAGATTCTCTTTTCTTATGAACCAAGATCAAAATTTGATAGACCTAGGTGTTGCTCGGCGAACAAAAATAAATAAAAAATTAAACTTATGCTCAAACTCCGTTTCAGGCTGTGGAGGCGTGTGGATTGGACGGCACTGCTGGTTTCTGTATACAAACAAAGCCGGGTGGTGACAGTTGCCCCAGGTCTGAACGAAAGCATGGAGAAAGTGAGCATATGTGAGGTTTGTTTATTCTACAGCCCCCAGTCATCTATAAGATTTTTCTTCCTGGACCAACCCTCCTTTAATTCTAAAGGTGAAGAACCCATGCACTGCTCACACACGCCAACATACCATGACTACACTACCTTAATACTGCATCCTGGGCCAAGATGGCAAAACTCATCAGGCTAAAATCAGACTTCCATCCTTTTTGATTCTGCATAGTTATGTCAATGAAATATTATATATTTTTTCCTTTTCAACAAATTAGCAGATTTTTTTAGCATTTTTTTAATTCTTGCTCGGGCTGCAGGCAAAACAAAATATTATAAAGTGAACATTCTACAAACCTTCTCGAATCCTTTTAAATGGTCGACCCTTTCACCTCTGCTTAGTGCCTGTACGCTCCTGTATGTTTTTATCACTTATGATCTACATGTAGACTGCAGGACATAAGAAACAAATCAAGTTCACCAGGTCATCCTCTCTAATGGATGCCTGATACATCTGCTGGACAGCAGGCAATAGTTGTAATAAACATGTTTGCCTCTTGAAAATATAATTACACCTCATGGAGACTTTCCCCTCAGAGTTAAGTTCTACCTATAATAGGAAGGAAGACGGGGAAAGTTAAATGAAACCGCCCGTCGCACAAATTTCCCTTAGTCCAAAACCTAAGCCCATGTATCTCGCAAGTAGGCAGTTTTGTTAGTGACAGGTTCACTGTCTGATGAAGAAGAAGGGTGACCACCAACATGCAATTGTTGGGATGCAAACACTGGTGAATGGCTTTTGTGTGAAGCTATAATAGAACCTTCACTCCTGTGACACTCATTATTTTAGCTTGCACGTAGTTAAAACAGAGCATTATGTCATTTTTCTGTATACCCTGACTGCTGCTCTGTTGTGGACACAGCATTTATTATTTCAATTTCTGTGTACAAACAGTACTGAACCAAGTTCTGATCTACGCGCTCACGCATTTTAGTTTACTCATCTGATACCATGGCTACCTACTTTAGGTCACATTTGAAAACACAGGATTATTAAGATGATTTTAAACGGCCTCTTACTAAATGCAGGCAAGATCTCTGCCCCAGGTCAGCCTGTTTAGGCCAGGTCTGGCCTGGCAGAGACTTCAACTATGGTCTCTGCCGGTTTTCTATAGACTATAGTAAATGCGGAAGGCTGGGTGTGCTCACGCCCTTGCCTCTCCCAATCTTTTAAAAATTTGCAGAGAAGACATAATAATCTCCCCCATAGAGTTACAGATTAATTTATTGAAAGTTTACAAAAACATGAATAGATAAGTGAAAAAAATGGTAAAAATGTTCACAGCTATTCACAAAATTTCAGCACACAGTGTGCGTTCTCCTTGCTCATTTCAAAGGAATTTTTCAATCCATAAATGATGACGATTTTTTAGCCTCGTTATATGAGAAGTTAATTTATAATATCTCAGCTTCAAAATTCCCTAAACATTCCTAACCTCTTCTAAAAAAATATTAGCATACTATCATACCCTGCTTGCTATGAAGACCATTTATTACAGTAGTTTTGCCAAAAAGTTTTACCCTCCGCTTGCGATTGTTCTTACAGTTGGTTCTGGTCTTTTGAGTAACGATGCGTTAGCCAGAATGCCAGGGACCACTAGAACTGCTCTCATACCATGGGATGTCCCATGGGGCAATACAATAGATGGAGCAGAAAAATTACATTTTCTTTTTTTGGAGGGGTGCCCTAGCTCCTGTGGGTTTTCGAAAATCTGGAAACCGCCATGAACTCAGTGCTACCATTATTTACTGTTAAACAAATACTGGTCAAAGGAACGTGGTCAAACTAGATTTGTGGCCACAACTACCTAAGAGAAGAGAAAATTATATAGAGGATTTAGAGGACATAACTAGAGCACAGGTGATAAACAGATATTCAGTGTGGGTCTGACCAATGAAACCTCAAATGAATATATAGACTCCCTCAGTTTCCTATTTTAATGAGCAATGACTTGACTAAGGCTACATTCACACAACCGTTGCGGGACGTATATATGTCCCTCACAGGCCGGCAATGAGCGCATGGAACGGTACGTAGCGGTACAGAGAAATATGGTGCAGCACACGTGTGGTGCCGTACCGCTCCGTACCAGGGAAAAAGATAGGACATGTCCTATCTCTCCCCATATTACAGCGCCGTGCGCCATGCATCTCAATTGAGAGGGGCATGGGGCGAGCAGCTCTCACCCCCTTATCCTCTCCCGTGTGCAGACTTGTGCCCATGTGTTATACATTAGTGTTTTATAATTCCACTTTAAGGGGGAGGTGAACCGGTCCACATATCACTGTAGGAGCAATGGAGGACTAAAACGAGATATGAATGTAACCTTAACACAGGGATTACATTCTAGTAGATGAGGGAGGTCCCAGATTTAACACCTTGATATAGACATATATGTTTGGGAATATCTGTACCTTTCTGACACTGTGGGGGGCTCTCTCAAACACCTTCATCTGTTCTGATGCTGGGAGTCCAGCGTACATGGGTAGGACACGTAGATGCTTCTTCATGCCTGAGCGAGCCAGAATACGGGCCTGTTCCACCAACATGGACACCACACTTTCCACTTCTTCCTGATAAAGGTACATAAAGAAGAATGTAGACTTTTACATTGGGAGCAGACAATAGCATTAATATCTTTCATCAATAGCTATGACCATTGAGCCCATTAGTATTCATAAGATTTCTGAAATCACTACTATAAAGCCAGACTACAGGCTTTTTCTGCCAGGTTGATCTACCATCCCTCAATTTCTCCATACAAGGCATAGAGATGTGTAAAACTGCCATGACTGATAATGGTCATTGACATGTGATCAATATTTAATATCATTCACGTGAATGGCCTGTTAAGTGTTATGTGGAGTAACAGTAACAATCCTCCAGAGCGAGAGATGCTCATAATGATCAAGAGGTGAGAATCTGGAGCAGCAGACGCTCATCTAATATGTATGTTTTTTTTTTCAAATAGACAACCCCTTTGAGAAAACTTTCCCTAACTTAGCAATAAATTGGATGTGAGGCCAGTGACCAACTTTATTGGTGCATTAAAGCGACCTTGTGTTTAAACTGGACAACCCTCTCAAAGGAAACCATCTAAACTATTGAAAAAAAATGTATAAAAAGAAGTTGGCCACTAGCTCTAAACTTTACCATGGTCAGTACAAGACCCTAGTGGGGTCACCTGTATATTACTATTCGATTGTTATTTGTGTAAAGCCGCAGGGACCATGTGGTAATTGGACCCACCCGCAGCAGGACATGGGAACCATTTGGGGGCCCCATTGATGTCTATGACGCCCGGTCACACGTCCCACCGCACCATGACTGTGCAAGGCCCTGCGATGCTCTATGGAGAGGGGAAGGGTGAGCAGCGCTCATCCCTCTTCCTCTCCATCGCTCTGACGTGTGCCCGTCCTGCCATAGGCACATATTCATGTGAATGTACCTTAAGTTCTATACGGAGGACTTCATCAGGGTCTTGTACTTACGCTGGTAAAGTTAAGTGATGGTGGCAAACCCCTTTAAGTAACGTGGTAAATGTAATTGTTTTTTCAATTTTTCATATATTATTACTTGGCCTGTAAGGAAAGCGAGAATGTCCCCTTCCATATCACTCTGGTGGATCTTCATGGCGGTCTGTACAGTGGACTTCAAGTAATCTGGAACCGGGCTGGAAGAGGAAAAGCATACCCCAAAAACATAGCAGATCCATAGCAGTGTTCAGGAAAGAGAAAATATGACACAAATGGAGACATAAAATCTGAGCTACACAAATAGGAAGTCAGCACTGATAGTAAGAACTCGTGTCTTTAAAGGGATTTAGAGAAATTACAACCCCTTTAACACAGTAATGCAATATACAGGCGGTCCCCTACTTAAGGACACCCGACTTACAGACAACCCATAGTTACAGACGGACCCCTCTGCCCACTGTGACCTCTGGTGAAGCTCTCTGGATGCTTTACTATAGTCCCAGACTGCAATGATCAGCTGCAAGATGCCTGTAATTAAGCTTTATTGATAATTCTTGGTCCAATTACACCAAAAATTTTGAAACTCCAATTGTCACTGGGGCAAAAGAAAAAAAATTGTCTAGAACTTCCATTATAAAATATACAGTTTTGACTTACATACAAATTCAACTTAAGAACAAACCTCCAGACCCTATCTTGTATGTAACCCGGGGACTGCCTGTACTGGCAAAGCTACAGCTTATATTGCATAAAGAAACATCTCATTTTTACAGATTATGTCCATGTAGATGATAGACTAGACTCATCTATAGCCGGGCACTTCTACTATAGACAATCTCTCTCTAGTGATGCTCACCTCTGTGTATAGAATATATCTACAGGGAACGTCCTCCCCTCCACTGTTAAGATAGCGCACGTGTCTCTACTAGGGTCATTACTGTCATTCTGATTGAAGAAAACCTTGAATTTCTGAGTGAATAAAGTCAGACATGTTACATATAAATAAGACCCGGAGGGGAAGAAGTACTATATAATCCTGCACAAAACTCTACCAAGCTTTACCTCTGCATCCAGTGTGGCCGATGCAACGATCAGTCTCAGGTCTCCTCTTTTCTTCTGAATCTGCAAATAAGAGATAAAAATGAATATGTCATATAAAATACGGGTTCATCCATAAGTAACTTCATTGAGGCTCAGCAAAATAAATCAGAGACCATTGCTCTTGGATGGAGACCCATGATTATAGCTACTTCGTTAAAGAACATCTACCACCAGGATGAAGGACTGTACAACAAGAACACTGACATACTGGCGTGTGCCCCCTGTGGCAGGATCTGCTCTTCTTTTAGCTTGTTATGCCCTGGTTTTAACAAAACAAGGCTTTTAAAATTATGCAAATGAGGGTGTTAATGGAGCTTGAAGCCCCACAGACTCATTTGCATAGTCTTTAAAGCCTTTTGTTTCTTAAAAACAAGGGCATAGGAAGAGCGGATCCTGCCAGAGTGATCACACACCAGTATGTCAGTGTGCTTGGTTTACAATCTTTCATCCTGGTGGAAGACATCCTTTAAACATCTTATATGTCATGAAGGTAGGTCAGGAGATTTCGGAGGTCACATTCACACACTGCATTCAAATTGCATTAAGAAACATGGTGGAGCTACTCCAAAACATAAATGTGTTTAGACCTAAACATTTACAATCGGGAACGAGCAAAGAGAGTTTTGCATTGTAACCTGTTAAACACAAATTGCTGGTTTATGAGTGTTTAGGTCATCTGCGGTTACTTTTAAGTGTACTGATAGCACCTGGTTCCATGTCCTCCACCGCTCTTTGTGTATGTCAGAGTCTAAATTATACATTCAATATCATTTATCTGAAACCGTTTCAGCCCTCTCTCTCACAGCATTCAGTGTATGTGCAGGAACGGGAGAAGAGGATGCAACAGGGAGCTGTGAACTTATTGGTATAGAAGAGGATGACCCATATCATTACACACCAGTTTACCAAGGACAAGGCACAACCCTCTATGCAGTGTTTCTTTTTTCTCACTTAAACTTTGGCCCCTTGCACATGAGGGTCGTACCTCAGCGTAGTATATGGTCTGGTACCAAAGGGAGGCAGAGGTGAGCACCCCTCCCCTCTCCATAGGAAACCAGGCAGCCACGCCGGAACTACAGTGAAACATAGGATATTCCCATGTGGCTTGTGCTAACCGTATTAAAATAGTATGGTACAAATAGCAGATGGCTGTGTGCCAGGGCCCTTTCCCTGTTGTTTCAATGGAGCAGCTTCCGATTCTCTGATCAGCAATGATGTCAATGACTGCTGTAGCATTGTCCAACAGCATAACTGCAGAGACGTTTTTGCTCATCTCCAGATAAAGAGCACCAGAGCTGTGCTACTGGAAGAGGCGAGTAATACCAAATTTTACTGTCCTTCAGAATACTCCAGTAAATCACACTGGGGTGAAACCACTTACTTACCTTTTTCAGAAGGCCAATGGCGATGTCAGTGTACAGTGTCCGTTCATGAGCCTCATCCAACATCAGTACACTGCAAGAGAAGATAGGGTTATGCTGCTCCTGCTGAGACAAGAAAGTCTAAAGTATAACAGATAAATCATCCTCATCTTGCACAGTATATAGTACATAATGTAGGGTAACAAGTATGCGGTCTATAGATTGACTATTTTCAATGCCACAGTGCCATATATGTGATATTATATACAGCACCTACCTGTATCTGGTGAGCAATGGATCTGACATCATTTCACGGACAAGCATACCATCAGTCAGAAACTAGTGGAGTAAGCACACAACATATAGAGCTATACAGAAGTCTTAACAAGGTGTAATAAATAAGTCCTAACTGAAAACACAGTGTATGTAAAGGTAGAGGAAATCTACCATGATAAACAAGGGACACTCACTCACACAACCGTAATTCGGGCCGTAATCTATCCCCCCAATTTACAGCCCCCATTGAGGTTTATGGCACCCGTTTGCGGTGAGCACACACCTCATTTGAGCAGTTTTGCGGCTGGGCCACTCTTCTTTCAATGGAAATGGGGGTGGGAGTTTGGGAGTGAGTTGTGCTCACTACCCCTCCCTTCTTCACCCGACCCTGTGCTCGCCTGGGATGCGGTCCGGGCAAACACACAGTCACGTGAGTCCTTACTCATAGATCCAAGCATGGGTGACTGTGGTAAACCATGGCCTCCTTCCTTCTAAAATCAACTTTTAAAATTATGCTTATGAAGCAGAAGGGCTCTGGGAGTGTTAACAGAGGCCCCTCCGTTCAGTAGCTTCACCTGTGAAGCTACAGCATAGGGGGGCTCTGGCAATACTCCCCTAGAGCACTTCTGGCTCATTAGCATAATAATAAAAGTAGATATTAGAAGGAAGGAGGCCATGGATAACAAACATAAGAAGATACCACAGTCACGGTGCCTGGGTCTATAAGTAAGTGGCCCTGGTTTATCATGATGGACTTTGATGGTCGAGTTCCTTTGAAGTCAGAATCTGCAAAGAGATTCCTGCTCCTCTAGGATATGAAAGAGGGAGAAATGTGCTATATGGCTTTAAATGACATGAAGTAAGGCTACATGCACATCAACATTTGCTGTACTCAGGCCTCAAACAACAGATCCATTGTCCGTTTTGCGGTCCGTATGTCATCGGTGTGTGATCCTTGTACGTAATCCGTTTTTAGCGGATCAGCAAAAAATACTGAAGGATGGAAAATAACCTATTAAACCTGCCTGATCTTACCTTGATACGTGTAGTCTGGGGATCAGTACAATCATCAAATCGGATACAGTAACCCACTTCGTGCCCCAGTAAGGCTCCACGTTCTTCTGCCACTCTTCCTGCCACCTGGACAAGACATTAGAGGAACATTTACTTTACCACGGCACAGTGCAGGCTAAATACACAACATTTATCTCCAGAGCAACATTTATCACCAGAGCTAGTACTAAGGATGACACACAAGCCTTTCAAACAGTATCAGTGCCCTAAGCAAATGAACATAATCGAAATCCATACAGTAGGTTCTGACAGCGCTGTCATTATTGGACCCTGTGGTCTTAAAGCTCTACAAGATGAGTCTGATGACTTTTGCAAGAGGAGATGTCCTGCTCTTGTGTGTTTTGTGGTCAGGTGTTCTCCTGTTCTAAACATGGTTGCCAGAACATGATGTGTATCTTCAAAAAGAGTTTATTGGGGTTTACCGAAACTGCTGCAACCCTGCGAGGTTGAGTCACGCCAACAACTCTCCCTTCTGCGGTCCATCCAGCTTCTGTTAGGTACTGAAACAAAGGACAATACATTCATTACAAGGCAGGAGGATAAAGATAAGATATATGCAGGGTCACAAAAACACATAGAGGTGATACAATTTTCCCACAAGGCAGATATAACAATTGAGTAGTTGAATTTCAACAATCTTTTTATTCTGAGGGAAAATAAGCCACCACCAAAGGCGTGAACCGATCAGACCTTCTTGATGGAAACAAGAGATATGATTTTAGTAGTTTTCCTTTCATTCAAATATACCAAGAAAATCCATCATGATATACCATGGACATTACTGATAGATCCAGGGACCGTGACTGTAGGAATCTTCTTATATGTGTTATCCATGGCCTCCTTCCTTCTAAAATCAACTTTTACAATTATGCTAATGAGTCTGAAATGCTACTAGGGGGAGTTACTAGAGCCCTTTCACTGTTGCACTGTCTCACCCTCCCCCCTGCACTCTTGGCATTTCCCCCCCAAATATACCTCATGAAAGCTCACTGCAGCAGCACACAGTGGGAGGGAAATGCAGGGGGAGAAGGGGGAATCCTGTTTCAGCACAGTGTAACTGCCTGTAAAGCTGCAGCACGGAGGGGCTCTGGTAAAACCTCCCTCACCAGAATATGATTGTAAAAGTTAATTTTAAAAATAAAGGAGGCCAAGGATAACACCTATAAGAAGATTACCACAGTCACGGTGCCTGGATCTAGAGTGTCCCTGGTTTATCATGCTTGACATTGATGGTAGATTTTCTTTAAGGATTCAACATAACAGCGAATCTTTCTTCTCAAGTGTATGACTTACCTGTGGTATTTGGGTGCTTTTCCCACATCCGGTTTCTCCAATAATCACCACAGTTTGGTAATTTTCCACCAAGTAGAGGATGTGATTTCTGAGCTGTGAATAGAAAGACAATAAAATATGTAACAAAATATTCTAGAAACTATAAATAAAATGCAAGTAACAATGAGCATGACAGAGCCGGGATTTACCTTAAATACTGGGAGTTTCTGCCTCTGCTGTTCAATGGAAAGAGAAGCGTGAGGATTATAGATGACGGAGGACACCTCGGCATTGCCCTGTCTCTCCTCCGCAAGGCTCGCTCCGGGGCCTTCAGTTCCTGCAACGTACAGGGAGACACCAGGTTCTTCTTACAAATGTTGTCCCATAAACACTACTTATCCCCTTTCCAACCACAAGAAACCCAATGAAAACAAGAACAGAGGTCCTTTGTCCCCCAGAGAGTCGTCCATCAACTCTAAAGGACTCTCAAAAATAGTGGAACACAGAACATATCCATAGGGATCTACAATCCCTACTATGAGGGAGCTTACACCTGTAACAATAATCCTAAATTCTTTAAATGGCAATGGCTAGTACGTACATGGAAACAAGGTCCAGGATTTAGAGGAGGATTCCATAAATCACAGAGCATACCCTGGACAGAATTTGTGGACTGACTACAGTGCCAGAGACGAGTCCTAATGCATCATTGGGATATTTATATGTAATTGTATTTATAGTTGCGCGCTGTACCGTGGGAAAGATGGGACTGATTGTAATATAGACAATGTCTCATCCTCTGCACTGTGGTCACTCCGTGACACAGACCACTGCATGATCCATGATTCACAGACCAACCACAGTCACCTGAAAAAGCCCTCACTACAACTTTTATGGCCATTGCACAGGACACAGGACTTAGTTCAGCCCAACTAAGAGAGGTATCAGGACCAGGACAGCAGGGACTGTGTAGTGCAGTTCAGTTTCCCCATGCTTTATATGTCCGTAAATGGGGTCTGACCTATGTAGAGCTGAGGTGCAGTCCCAGATGCTTCTGCTACAGTTCTACTGCACTACTGTGCAGTTTTGGAGTCAGAGTTTGGAGTACAGCTCATTGTTAGCCCCCTGGAAGTAGCATCCCTATCCAATATATTTGTGACCTGTCCTAAGGAAATCAAATGGAAAACTACTCCACTCTAACATAACTTTGAAAACTGCTATTATACAGCAGTACAACTATCCTTATAATATCCCCCCATGCTTGTAAAGTTTTCCGGTCCATACATAAAGTTAACTCACAATCTATACAAAAATGACTTCATGTGAGTTCGTTCATCGGCTTTCCTTTGAGCCGAGTCCGGTATATTCATGTTCTTCCAGCTCATTCCCCCCTCCTCCAGAGATGCTGGCTGTGTGTGACTCGCTGAAGAGAATTCCTGGATGAGAGACCTGATTTCTCTTCAGCGAGTCACGCACAGACAAGGAATCTCTCATTCCTGAAGGAAGGGGGAATGAGGTAGCTAATACGAGCAGAGAAAGCATGCCCCTTGCCAATCAGGAAGCTGGAGGCAGGAATTACATGAATATGCATAGATGGTGAGTCAGCTTTCCAAACGGACAGGCATGGGGAGGAACAACAAAAGGATAGTTGTACGGTATAGTGGTAAAATTTTGTGGTTCGGCGCTGAGCTCATACACAGGGCCATAAAAAGCAAACCCATGTAAGAGCCCTTGTGTACAGGGAGCCCAAATGTGTGGCCCTCAACCACTAGGAGGATGTAGGTCCCTTGGCCCTTGCAGTTCCACCTCCTTAGTGAAGTCTATGATAGTTATGGAAAAAAATCATATGTCTCCTCTCATCTCGAAACTTGCAGAATTATGAATGCAGCTCTGGGTGACGATACAGCCTATACCTGAATGTATAACATAAGACCTCTACTTTCTATGTGCTGTGTATATGTGTATATAACACATGTGGATTCGCTGTGTATTCTAATTTGTCTTTGTTGTAAATTTTGCAGAGAATTTCTCCTCCCTGATTGACAGACTAAAGACTGTGAGCCTAATCTGCATCACACACATCCTCCATTATCACATTACATTGGGCCAGGGGATGAGCTCTAGTGAAGGTGCATTTGCCTAGAGCGACCAATTACATCTCTTCTTTCATAATGCAACCTGCAATAGGAAAATAAAAGCCGATCACTGATTGGTTGCTGCACTGTTGAGGCCCATAGAACAAATAATGCAATCTGAGCTGAGCCTGCAGGGCCACCGTATCTGCCCTGGAGGGTAATAAAGCTGTGTAAGGAATATTAACTTCTGAACAATGTAAAATATATATTTATGCCACAATACCGTGGACTTTATTAAAGAAGAAAAAACGCTTCATATTTTTACACGACTGGTTTACATTTTGCCATCTCTAAGGCTGAGCTACTTCTACGCAGCATTGCTGTTAAAGCTGCGTTTAAGTTTTTGAGTATACATTACCTTTAATATCCTGTATGATAACATAAGAACCATAAAATGATGACACTTCTACAAACATCAACTTAAAGAGAACCCGTCATGCAAAATAACCCCCTAAACTAAATATATATACATAAACTGCCATTAGAGAGCATTGCCTCTATCCCTTCATTGTCCCTCTACATGCCTGTAAACCTAAGCAATGAGGTCCTAAAGCTGTATGCAAATGACCTGTGAAATGTCCAATGAGTCATTAGCATATTCAAGCTGTCCACTCTTGTGTTGGTAAGAGTAGATTTTGTACCGCAGGTTACTTGGCTGTGAATAAACATTGACTTTACATCTCAAACATTAGGTTAATATACAGTGCTTACGGAAAGTATTTAGACCCCTTTTAAGTTTTTCACTGTTTCATTGCAGCAACATGGTAAGATCAAAAAAAATTCTTTCTTTGCTCATTAATGGACATTCTGCCCCCATCTTGACAGAGAAAAAACAGAAATCTAGATATTTTTTTATAATTTATTAAACAAGAAAAAACTGAAGTATCTGCTCAGTTTTGAATACAAGCAGCGATTGGAGCTAGTGCATCCAGGAGTCTTCTTGGGAAGAAGCAACAGGTTTTTCCTCTGCCTCTTCCTTGCAGATCCTCTCTAGTTACCTCTGGTTGGATGGTGAATGATGCTCAATTGGGTTTGGGTCCGGGCTCTGGCTGGGCCAGTCAGGAATGGTCACAGAGATGTTCTAAAGCCTCTGCTTTGCTGTGTACTTAGGGCCATTGTCTTGTTGGAAGGGGAACCTTCTGCCCAGTCTGAGGTCCAGAGCTCTGGAAGTGGTTTTCATCCAGGATATCTCTGTACTTGGCATATTTATCTTTCATTCAATTGCAACCAGTCGTCCTATCCCTGCCCCCATAGCATGATGCTGCCACCACCATGTGTCATTGTATTGTTGGAAGATGAACCTTCGGCCCAGTCTGAGGTCCAGAGCTCTGGAAGTGGTTTTCATCCAGGATATCTCTGTACTTGGCATATTTATCTTTCATTCAATTGCAACCAGTCATCCTATCCCTGCCCCCATAGCATGATGCTGCCACCACCATGTGTCACTGTTGGGACTGTATTTGGCAGGTGATGAGCAGTACTTGGTTTTCACTACACATCCTGCTTAGAATTAACACCAGAAGTTCAATCTTTGTCTCATCTGACCAGAGAATCTTATTCCTCATAGTCTGGGAGTCCTTCATGTGTATTTTTTTCAAACTGTATGCAGCTTTCATATGTCTTGTACTGAATAGAGGCTTCCGTCGGCAAACTCTGCCATGAAGTCCCAACTGGTGGAGGGCAGCAGTGATAGTTGAATGCACTTCTGGAGTTCAGTCACACTGATCTTGGGGTTCTTCTTTACCTCTCTCCCACAATTGCTTACTTTGGTTGGACGGACAGGTGAAGGAAGAGTTTTGGTCGTCCCAAATTTCTTCCATTTAAGGTTTATGGAGGCCACTGTGCTCTTAGAAACCTTGAGTACTGCATACATTTTTATGTAAACTTGGCGAGATCTATGCCCTGCCACACTTTTGTCTCAGAGCTCCACAGGCAGTTCCTTAGACCTCATGATTCACTTGTGTTCTGACATGCACTGTGAGCTGTGAGGTCCTATATAGACAGGTGTGTGCCTTTCCTAATCAAGCCCAATCAGTTAAATTACAAAACAAATTAAAAACAAAGTTGGACTCCAATGAAGGAGTAGAAGCATCTCAAGGAGGATCGGAAGGAACTAAAGAAGTTAAATATGAGTGTCACAGCAAAGGACCAGAATACTTATGACTATGTCATAGTTCAGTTTTTCTTGTTTAATAAATTAGCAAAAAGTATCTACATTTCAGTTTTTTTCTGTCAAGATTGGGTGCATAACCACCAGAATAAAGGATTGTAAACCAAGAATACTGACATACTGGTGTGTGCTGCCTCTGGAAGGAACATTGCACAGATATTTAAGTAGTGCCTGCGCCAATGACTATTCTTCATGCAACACAAATACCTGCACAGATTACCATGCACCAGATTTAACATGCAAAGTCCGACAGAAGTGTGCCGCGTGGCACTTGTTAAAGGTGCACCAAAAAATGACTTTTAATGATCCCAAAAATCGACTGCAATGAAACTAAGAGTGAGGGCTTTGAGTACTTTACATACCCACTGTAAATACAGTATTTTTGCTGTTGTGTGAAAATGCAAAAAGAAACAAAGTTTACACTCCCCCTACAGCGTCAATCTGTGTGAGATCCTGCCAGTTTTTGTGACAATTTCCAGACCCTTTGGTTTTGGGACAAAATAAAAATAGAAACGAGATATCCCTCCTGCTCCGCCAGCTGTGCCCAAGTCCAGGCCGACAACTCCCCGTTCACAAGGGGAAAATAATCCCAAATTCTAGCAATAAGCTAGCATTTGCATTTATTTCAGGGCTTCTACGCCGGTGTCCTGGGGCAGAAGCTCTGATAAACACTGGGGCAGATTTATCAAGCAGTCTGAAAGTCAGAATATTTCCACTTGCCCTTGGCAACCAATCATAGCTCAGCTTTCATTTCACCAGTGCTCATGAATATTTTAAAGAGGAGCTGTGATTGGTTGCCGTGGGCTATTGGAAATATTCTGACTTTCAGACTGCTTGATAAATCTGTCCCACTGTCTTATTTTCATGGAAACAAGGGTAGGAAATCAAGAGGCTGTCCCAAGAGGCTTAAAGGGAACATCATTTTTTGCTATTGAAAGAGTGTGTACCAAGTTTAATTATTTTGTCCTTTCCGTAACAATCTGATTGTTAGGGACCCTCACTGGTGAGAATTGGGTCTTATTTCTCCTCTTAGATGAATTGGTAGGTCTAGCACACATACTGCTACTCCATTCGTCTTGCTGTGGCTCTTTCCTGCACTACTATAGAGTATGGAAAGGCAAGTCTTGACCTGCATTCCATCAATTAGGGGGGAACAGTTCCCCTAATTTTGTAACCGAATAACTTAAAATCTATTTCTAAGTATAGGTATAGGCGGTGCCCTACTTAAGGACACACGACTTACAGATGACCACTAGTTAAAGACAGACCCCTCTGCTCCCTGTGACCTCTGGTGAAACTCTCTGGATGTTACTTTAGTCCCAGACTGCAATAATCAGCTGTAAAGTGTCTGTAATGAAGTTTTATTAATCATCCTTGTTCCCATTACAGCAAAAAATTTTGAAACTCCAATTGTCACTGGGACAAAAAAATTTTTTGCCTGGAGCTACAATTATAAAATATACAGTTTTGACTTACAGTATATACTCGAGTATAAGCCGAGTGCTGAAAAACTTCACCTTGGCTTATACTCGATTCATGAGAAAAAACAAACATTGTACTCACCTTCTGACGCCCCCCTGGCAGGTCCTCTTCTATACCACCATGCTCCGGCATCGGCTCTGTTTCCCCACGCTGTCCAGGGATCGCGACGTCAGCCGCTCAGCACACACTATGATGTCACGATCCCTGCGACGGACAGACGGCAGGCAGTATACTACAGGGGGCTGGGCAGGCTGCATACTTCAGGGGGCTGGGCAGGCTGTATAGTACAGGGGGCTGGGCAGGCTGTATACTACAGGGGGCTGGGCAGACTGTATACTACAGGGGGCTGGGCAGGCTGTATACTACGGGGCTGGGTAGGCTGTATACTTCAGCGGGCTGGGCAGCTATCTACTAAAGTCAATAGGTTTTTCCAGTTTTTTTGTTTTAACATTAGGGGTCTCGGCTTATACTCGGGTTGGCTTATACTCAACTTTATATGGTACATACAAATTCAACTTAAGAACAAACCTACAAACCTATGTTGTATGTAACCTGAGGACTGCCTGTAATCGTAGAGGAGAATGATTTCTTACTTTGTTGGCACATAAAGGACAATCAAATGGCACATATATACCTGGGGCACTCTAGAAGCATGGCACAGCAATTCTATCTACCTCCTTACATCCTCCTACAACATTAGCGCTATGTGGAATCTAAATCAATGCACAAAATCATACATTAATCATTACTTTAATTCAACTTGTTTTATTTTGATCAAAACATGTTTTGTTTAGGCATATTTTCTACACAGGAAAAGTTTATCCATGGTTGAAGTATTTATAGCTAGAGGGGAGAGCACAGCAAGGCCATTTAATCTTTATTCTATGATTCATAACTCTTATTTCTTGGAGTCCTTGAGGATTTTATTCTTCCTTTTTTGTGCAATCATTTTACTTGGTCTGGCAAGCTTGTATTTTCTTTGTCATTTCTATTTGTAAGTTAATAATTAGATAATGCCACAGGAAGTTCTGGCTGCAATGTTTGTTTGTATCAAAATAGTTAAGACTAGAATAAGTATTACTGGCCTTGCCCTTATAAAACGAAGAAGTAGAAGCAGTGGAACTAAATTACAATTTCTTAAAATGCTAATTTGTAGACTTAATACTTGGGCTTCACGCAACTCAATAGATGGAGCAATGTGAAGTTTATTTATACAGATATTTAGCTGTTGTTCTTGCTCCTGTCCCTGTGTTGATTCTGAACTTATAATAACTATATGGCAAAACATAATATAAAATACTCAAAATTTTAGCTACCAAAAGGAAAGAATAGCAGAGGCTGTGACCATGAGCGGTCCCAGGGATAGGAGGGGCCCACAGCCTGCAAGCCGGCAGTGTGCAGGTCTATGGCAGGAATATAATCATGATGTGAAGATACCCATACAATTGATTATTTATTATAGATTATTTGTCTCTGCCCACACAACTGCACAGGTCGCCGCATGGAGAAGAGGAATCCTGAGCATGAGAGGTAAATACTGCCGTTTCTGCTGCTGGACATTTCATTGAGTGGAGGCTGCTGCTGGAGATTTTATTGAGTGGAGGCTGGTGCTGGACATTTTATTGAGTGGAGGCTGCTGATAAGGTGTATGAGTATGGTGCTGTGAGTATATGTTGGGGTTGCATATATGGGTTTTTACAAGTTTAATGTGCGGGACAAGGGTGGCAGCATTGGGGCCCACTGTTGTCTTGTTTCACCGCTGTCTGGATCCACTGTGTTATTGAATGGATTAGACTTGGGGGTTCTTCTAAGGACATTGTCTAAGTATTTACCTTTAAAATCTTGTACAGATATCTAGACTTTACTGACATTTTCTGCCAAGAAAAAAAAGTGGCGGGGGAGTATGGGGAAGAAGTTAGGCTATCTAGACTTTGTTGCAGGTAAACTACCAGGTTGCAAATTCTTGAAGTCTCTGTTCAGTAACAACTGCTCTTGTCAAATAGAGAGATGTAACACCAAACATACAGACAGAGAGGTGGTCAATGGATAAGCCATGTTCAGTGCAGGCAGGAGTGTATCAATGTGATAATCGGGCAGTTGGCATAAGTGGGGAGCTATGGAGTCATACAATCACACAGTGGTCCAACACAATTCATTACAGTATTGACAGTTTGGTAATATGGAATGAGTCCAATATGGAATATCATCATACTGGTCAAGTTGATATCATCCCCCAATTCCTTCCTTTAATTTGTGGACAAATCACTGGGCACATCCGTTTAGATGGTGTGCTACATAAGCTTTCTACAGCGGGTACATTAACAATGGGCATACTACATGGATAGTCAACCCATACCTTAAGATGCTTTAGGAACTCAATCTTGGAACCTAGTTGCTCAGGCACCTTCCCTTGTGGGATTTCTGAAGCTTCAAGAAGCAGACAGAGCACAAGCACACCCTGGGAACACAACTAAAATTGAAACCTTGGATCTTCAGAACAGAAGAAATTAAACTGAACATGGCATTGCATGGATATTGAAACTGGCAGAAGCTCTGAGTGCTTTGAGAGTAGAGTAGAGGTACCATGAGGAACCTTAGCAAAGAAATCACTGGCCAGAGCAGTGATCTTAGTGTAGATGGCACCCGAGCTTTGTGATCTGCATTCAGTAATTTGTCAGGTATGACATATTGGGGCTTATTTACTAAGGGTCGCGCTGCTCACTTTTGTCGGACTTTGCGCCGTTTTTGGGCTTTGCGCGAATTTGACAGGTATTTAACAGGTGTGATTGTGTCACACGCGATCAATTTTTGGTGCATTTTTGTGCCATTGGGCGATCCGGCTGATTCGGACTGAGCGTGGGATTTAACTTTCAAATTGTGTTGCAAGACAATGCACTTCAATACAGCGGGAAGAAGAAGGTGAACTCTGTCGGACCTGAGCGGGGAAGCGACACATGCAGGATATCGGGCACCTGATCTTAGTAAATCATGGCAGAGTGCATGATCGTCAGACAATGGACTTTCGGTGAACTCCTCGGACTGGATAAGTAAATGTACCATCTGGGTTGTAAACAGTGAGTCTATCATGGTCTGTCTGTTTATGTATGTACTTGAATAATATTTTTTCATCTATGTTACAAAACTCCTTGAAGATTATTTTTATTTAACCATAATTGAAGCAAAATTTTATAAACATGCCTTACCATCACGTTATAAAGGCAAGTAGAAGCGGTCCACATCACCTTTAAGTTTCCGTCGATCACTTGGAATGTTTGCTGTTGAAATTTGTTCCCTACAAAAATGTAAACGGCAAATATCAGCTTTAATACAGTTACTCAATAAAAATCACATTAATTTGAGGTAAGGAACATGGGTTTCATATATGAATTGTAGCCTAATAATTATACCGCGCAAAAGCGCCAAGCATTTAGAGTCAGGCATTGGATGCATCTTCAACAATGCATAACATCTTTCTTTAACTTGGTACAACTTAATTATAGAAGTAGTAATTGCCAACACATCCATCAGTTTGCTAAAACTGTCAAAACCTTCTTGGAATGAATAATAGCTTGGGCAATATATAATGAACCGCATGTCAAAATACAAACAAAACAAAACATTTTTCGCTTCCCAAAAAAAGTAAAATATTGACCCACTTTCGTAAATAGCTAAGACATCAATGTAAGTGCTTAATTGTCACAATAATTGTTAACTGTAACTGTAACTAACTATTACAGAAGATTACAGTGTGCAGTGAAGAAGATCAGCCAACAGACAAGCCTCATTATATAAACTGGCAACCATGCGACCAAGAATTTATTCAGAGCATAGAGGAACTACAAAAAGCATTTTTTTTTTGTTACAGTGAATGACTGGCATATGACGAATTCAGAAGTCTTCAGACCCTTTCACTTACAAGGCAGTCACTAGGAGTTTTGGGGCCCCTGACTGGCAAATATTGTGGGCCCACCATGGAATGATAATCCGGCCCTGTTGTGGGTTCCTTGCACTTGGGAAGGTCAGGAGGCTTAGGGCCCTTACTCTTCCACAGTCACACTAATCCCCCCCCCCCTGATGTCGGCCCTGTTCACTTATCATTTTGCTATGCTGCAGCCTTTTACTTAATATAACAGTTTTCCCTTCATCTATGGTGACAGATCCTCTTTCATGTTTCTACAGCTCGAGTGGCATCCACCTACGATACAGTCAGTTAACTAAACATGATTTAGAAAGTCAGAACCCTGTTTTATAGGTTTTAAGGCTGACAATGCATGAGAGCAAAAACCAATTCCTGAAGAAGAAAGAGTGTCTTTCCGAGAGCAAAGCCATAATTCTCAAATGAATGTTTGGAGCAACCAGGACCTTTCCCAGAGCTCACAGTTCCACCCATCTGAGTAATCTGTAGGGAAGGCACATACGTAGTCAGAGAGGTTACCGAGAACCCAATACAAAGATTACAAAGAACATGTGTGAAAATGGAAGAAACTTCCTGAAGTTCTCATCACTGCAGCACTACAACTAACTGGTCTCAAGAAGCCTCTCTTCATTGAAAAGCCTTCCTCAAGTTTTAGAAAGCACCTAATGGAGACTGAGACTGTTATAAACAAAATTCTCTTTTCTTATGAACCAAGATCAAAATTTGTAGTCTTAGGTGTTGCTCGGGAACAAAAATAAATCAAAATAATAAACTTATGCTCAACTCCCGTTTCAGGCTGTAGGAGGCGTGTGATTGGGACGGCACTGCTGGTTTCTGTATACAAACAGAAGCCGGTGGTGACAGTTGGCCCCATGGCTGAACGAAAGCATGGAGAAAGGTGAGCATATGAGGTTTGTTATTCTTACAGCCCCCAGTCATCTATAAGAATTTTTTTCTTCCTGGACAACCCCTTTAATTCTAAGGGTGAAGAACCCATGCACTGCTCAACACATGCCCAATACCAAGACTACACTACACTTAATCTCCAATCCTGGGCCAAGTGGCAAAAACTCATCAAGGCTATAAAATCAGACTTCCATCCTTTTTGATTCTGCATAGTTATGTCAATGAAATATATATTATGTTTCCTTTTCAACAAATTAGCGAAGTTTTTTTTAGCATTTTTTTTAGCATTTTTTTTTAATTCTTGCTCAGGGCTGCAGCAAAACAAAATATTATAAAGTGAACATGTCTAAAACCTTCTGAATCCTTTTTATAATGGTCAGACCCTTTCACCTCTGCCTTAGTGCCCTTTACAGCTTCCTGTATGTTTTATCACTTATGATCTACATGTAGCCTGCAGGACTATGAAGAAATCAAGTTCACCAGGTCAATCCTTCTAATAGGATGCACTGATACATTCTGCTGGACAGCAGGCAATAGTTGTAGTAAAACATGTTTGCCTCTTGAAAATATAATTACACCTCAGGGAGCTTTCCCTCAGAGTTAAGTTCCTACCTATAATAGGAAGGAAGACGGGGAAAGTTAAATGAAACCGCCCATCGCACAAATTTCCCTTAGTCCAAAACCTAAGCCCATGTAGCTCTCAGATAAGGCAGCTTTATGTTAGTGACGGGTTCACTTGTCTGATGAAGAAGAAGGGTGACCACACAACATGCAATGTTGGGACGCAAACACTGGTGAATGGCTCTTGTGTGAAGCCTATAATAGAAGCCTGCACTCCTGTGACACTCATTATTTTAGCTCTGCACGTAGTAAAACAGAGCATTATGTATTTTTCTGTATACCCTGACTGCTGCTCTGTTGTGGACACAGCATTTATTATTTCAATTTCTGTGTAAACAAACAGTACTGAACCAAGTCTGATCTACGCTCTCACGCATTTTAGTTTACTCATCTGATACCATGGCTACTCTACTCTTAGGTCACATTTGAAAACACAGGATTTATTAAGAAAGATGTTTTAAACGGCCTCTTACTAAATGCAGGCAAGATCTCTGCCAGGTCAGACCTGTTTAGGCCAGGTCTGGCCTGGCAGAGACTTCAACTATGGTCTCTGCCGGTTTTCTATAGACTATAGTAAATGCGGAAGGCTGGGGTGCTCACGCCCCTGCCTCTCCCAATCTTTGAAAAAACTTGCGGAGAAGACATAATAAATCTCCCCCATAGAGTTGCAGATTAAATTTAATTGAAAGTTTACAAAAACATGAATAGATAAGTGAAAAAAAATTGTAAAAATTGTTCACAGCTACTCACACACAGTGTGAGTTCTCCTTGCTCATTTCAAAGGAATTTTTCAATCCATAAAATGATGACGATTTTGTTTAGCCTCGTTATATGAGAAGTTAATTTAATAATACCTCAGCTTCAAATTCACCTATAACATTCCTAACCTCTTCTCAAAAATATTAGCATACTATCATACCCTGCTTGCTATGAAGGACCATTTTATTACAGTAGTTTTGCCAAAAAGTTTACCCTCCTCTTGCGATTGGTTCTTACGTTGGTTCTGGTCTTTTGAGCAACGATGGCTTAGCCAGAATGCCAGGGACCACTAGAACTGCTTCAGACCATGGGATGTCACCATGGTGCAATACAATAGATGGAGCAGAAAAATTACATTTTCTTTTTTTGGAGAGGGTGCCCTAGCTCCTGTGGGTTTTCGAAAATTCCTGGGAAACGCCATGAACTCAGTGCTCCCATTATTTACTGTTAAACAAATAACGTGGTCAAAGGAACGTGGTCAAACTAGATACATGAAATTAGATTCCATTTAATATTTTACAGGTTTAAAGAGGGATCAATCATAACAATAACTCTTAATATCTGCTTAAAATCCTTTACTGAAACCATAAAAACAAAAGGAAAGCTGACCATTCACATAAATGCGAAGTCCTCAGAACCCATCAATTTTGAAAGTATCAGTCCACAATCTGATGGGTATTTTGGATCAGGTATTTTGAATTTCAATATGCATCATCCACTTTTCTTAAAGAAAATAAGCAGTTTTCTGATACGGCCCTACAAACCCAAATAGAGCCTAATACATTAATCACATAATGTTATAACCCAGGGTCTGGTTTTTATCACCTGTGTACCTTCTACAAAAGATCTTATCGTTTGCACATAATTTATTCTCTTGGCTTGGCTTGTCTGTTTGGAAAATCTGCCACGACAAGGTATTATGTGGTCACAGAGCACAATAAATATCAGTGAATTACAAGTTGTTGTTCCATCTTGAAAACTTTTGGTCTTGGGTCAGACATAGAAGCTGTATATTTATCACTAAAGCCTATCAACTGCAGTCCTACATTTTTCTTTCTGCTTTAAGATTGTGAAATTGCCCTTGCAGTTTGTTCCTTTCTAAACTCCAAAAATCAGAAAAATACTAGATTTATTCATTATATAGTAGTAAGAGATATATTAACTGATAACTTAAAATTATATCATAACTATGAAGAACGGACATGTGTATGAATGGACTTACAGAAGATTGGGTGAGAGGTTGAGTATAGTTAGTTGGAGTGGGGCCAGGTGACTGCGCTTGTGCAGGGGGCTGTGCCTTGGCCTGATCTCAATAGCGTTTCCAGTGAAACAATGGCACGCGTTTCACTGCAAACGCAAATAGCGCAACATGTGACCGTACCCTTAGGGTGTTTTTCTCTTTGGTCCTCTCCTATCCACAGAATGGGGAATAAATGTCTGACGGTGGATCATCTGGTGGGATGTAAGCGACAATTGAAACAGGGGTGTGTCCTTTATTCATTGAGTAGCTGGTCATAGAATTGAAGTGGAACCTTTCGCCGGGGATGTCATTTTTAGATAGATATAGGTTACAATAACCTATGCAATGCTAATTTTCAAAATGCCTTTGCAAGTGTTCTGAATTATTTCAGTAGTTTATCATAGTTTATTTTATATTAGCTGGCTCATTGCAAGCAGCATGTGGTGAGTCCCAGGAGGGGCAGCTGCAGTCTGCATGTGTCTGTGTCTCACTCTCCTTATGCATTCTTCCTCTCCTCCACACCACCCCCCTCTCCCCAGCTCAATGCACATGACAGGGAGTGGGGAGGGGTGAGGGAGCTGGATGATAGTGGAGGATACTGACCCAGGCCCACAGGCTGTGCAGCTGAGCCGGGACTCACCACAAGCTGCTAGCAATGAGCCAGGTTATATAAAATAAACTACTGAAATAATTCAGAATACTTACAAAGGCATTTTTAAAATCAGCATAGAAGAGGCTATTGGAACCTGTCACCAGCTAAAAATCACATTCCTGGTGACAGGTTTGCTCTAACCCCTTCCCGACGCGCGCCTTACTAGTACGGCGCGCGCCGGGTCCTGGTGCATGGAGAGGGCTCGCTTACGGACGCGGTGATACTATGTATGTGGGGTTTGTGTTATGATTTAATTTTTTTTATGTTATATGTCTCTTTATATGTTATGGGGATTATGGGCATTTTTATTGATTTATTTTTTATTTTTTTTATTGAAAAACATTTTTTTTTACTTTTTTTTTTACTATTTCTACTATGGGACATGAACAAGCAACCTGATTGGACCCTAGGGCTGTCATAGCAACGATCGGCACCCTGTGAAGACTGTGCGGGGGGGGGGGGGGTCGTGGGCGAAAGACTTTCGGAAGGCATGTTAAATGCTGTGGTTGCACTGACCGCCACATTTAACGGGTTAGACATCCGCAATCGGGGGCCCAATCCAACTGCGGGAATTACACTATGTATCCCGATGCCGATTCGCCCTCGATCCAGAGCTGAGCTGGCATCAGCACCACGACAGATATATCCGTCGCAGAGTGGGAAGGGGCTAAAGGCCCAATTGAATTGTGGGTGCCTTTTAAGAGATATATCTGACTCCATTTACTTAGCGCGAAACGGCCTGTCGCCTTGCCGCATGTCGGCGTCCTGTACCGCCTGTGTATGTTTGAATAAACCTTGAAGAGTCTCCGGTGAGTGCCGCGGTCTTTCTTTTCTTCATCTACCTGCGATAGCTGCACTTCTACACTGAGCACCCCCGTTGTCTTCACGTTCCTGCAGTGGATGCCAGTCACAAGACTCCAACTTTGCTGTGGTCCAATCACGCGTGGAATTATAAGGTGCATGAGAGCAGTGCCAATGCCCCTTTTACTTCTATTGTCACTTTAAATTTTTATCCTGCTCCAAAATTAGGCAAAAGCATTTTAATAATGTTTTATAATAATTATTTTAATAATGTAGTTGAATTGGTTGCTTTAAGTTGTAATGAAAGATATAGGCTTATCATTACTGTTACTACTATTATCAAATCTGTACATCCTTATATCCATCTTATATAAAAGGTTATTCCTTTGACCTTCGCAATTTTGGTTTTTGCTGAAAATAAAACATTTTGTTTATATTTACTTTGATTACTAGTACGGCGCGCGCCGGGTCCGGGTGCATGGAGAGGGCTCGCGGGCCGAGCCCTCTCCATAGCCGGTAAGTCTTTGCTGCATATTGCAGCAAAGGCTTACCGGTAACACCCGCGATCGGTGCTAGCACCGATCACGGGTGCGTTCACTGCGATCGCCGCCGGCAATGCTGCCGGAGGCTTCAGAAATCTTGCCGCGGATCATCGCTCCCCGATGACGTCACGGGGAGCGGTGATCCGTTGCCATGACAGCTTCGGGTCTCACGGAGGCCCGAAGATGTCTTGTTTTAACACATTCATTACAATGTGCTATCACATATTGCAGTATGGCAGTATATGGTAGAATCGATCAGACAACCTAGGGTTAAAGTACCCTAGGGAGTCTGAAAAATAGTAAAAGTAAAAAAATTTAAAAAAAAAAAATTTAATAAAAAACCTAAAATTCAAATCACCGCCCCCTTTCCCTAGACTGATTTAATCTTAATAAACCGTACAATCATAAACCATTAGTTATCGCGCTCCGAAATGTCCGATCTAATCAAAACTATATAACGGTTTTTCGCTGGCGTTTAACCCCGTAACGAAAATGCCGTTCAAATCAAAATGAAATTTTTTTTGCCATTTTGGAAATACAAAAATTGATAAAAAGTGTCAAAGGTCGCACAGTCCTAAAAATGATAACAATGAAAACGCCATCAAAGTCCGCAATAATTACACCACCCACAGCTCCGACACCAAGATGAAAAAGTTCTTGCCGCCAGAAGATGACAAAATTAAAAACAAAAAAAAATTTGTACATTTTGGTTTAATTTTTTTAATGTATGACATTATAAAACCTATACAAATTTTTGTATCCATCCACCAAATCGTAAGTCAACCGCAAAGAATAAAATAGACATGTCATTTGGGGGCGCACAGTGAAAAGCTGTCAAATCCAAGCCCACAAGCAAAACGTCGCAAATGTGTGATTTTTTCATTCACCATTTTCAACACTGAATTTTGAATTTTTTTTCCCGTTCCGCATTACGCCCACCCGAATATAAATACGCATAAAATCACTACGAGTGCAATTGTCGACGCCAAGAAATAAGCCATAACAGAGATTCTTTATGTGGAAAAATAAAAAGTTAATAGATTTCCCTTACGTCCCCATGACAAGGCCCGGCCGGGCCCACACCTGGAGGAATGACCACCCCTGACCCTCGTATGGACCGGAAGCAGAGACAAGTTAAAAGCCCAAAAAAAAAGGGGGACGAATTCCCCCCACCCCCCCCACCGGCCTCCCTTCACATCCCTTCCTGCCCCATGTCTTCCGTCCCCTACCCAGTGGCAGGGAGCAGCGATAATCTCTCTCTCCTCATCTCCCTCACGGAGTCCTCTCTCTGGGCGGCAGTGTGTGGGAGCACTAGTCCTGCAGGCACAACGGTGGCGCATATCCCCGTACCCTGCCATTGCCCGGACCTTCTGCGAAGTCGCCCGGCGCGAAAACAAAAATCTGCGCGTCCTCACCTGGCTCCATAGGGAACTGTTGTGCCGGCTCTAAAAGTTTTTTCACTGCGTTTAACCCCGTAACGGAAAATAGCATCCAAAGTCTAAAATGACATTTTTTTGCCATTTTGGAAAATATAAAAAAATTAATAAAAAGTGATCAAAAGGTTGTACAGTCCTAAAAATGATAGCGATGAAAACGCCATCAAAAGTCGCAAAAATTGACACCACTCACAGCTCCGTACACCAAAGTATGAAAAAGTTATTGCCGCCAGAAGATGGCAAAATAAAAAAAAAAATGTGTACAGGAGGTTTTAATTTTTTTTAAATGTATGAAAACATTATAAAACCTATACAAATTTTTGTATCCATCCACCAAATCGTAAGTCAACCGCAAAGAATAAAATAGACATGTCATTTGGGGGCGCACAGTGAAAAGCTGTCAAATCCAAGCCCACAAGCAAAACGTCGCAAATGTGTGATTTTTTCATTCACCATTTTCAACACTGAATTTTGAATTTTTTTTCCCGTTCCGCATTACGCCCACCCGAATATAAATACGCATAAAATCACTACGAGTGCAATTGTCGACGCCAAGAAATAAGCCATAACAGAGATTCTTTATGTGGAAAAATAAAAAGTTAATAGATTTCCCTTACGTCCCCATGACAAGGCCCGGCCGGGCCCACACCTGGAGGAATGACCACCCCTGACCCTCGTATGGACCGGAAGCAGAGACAAGTTAAAAGCCCAAAAAAAAAGGGGGACGAATTCCCCCCACCCCCCCCACCGGCCTCCCTTCACATCCCTTCCTGCCCCATGTCTTCCGTCCCCTACCCAGTGGCAGGGAGCAGCGATAATCTCTCTCTCCTCATCTCCCTCACGGAGTCCTCTCTCTGGGCGGCAGTGTGTGGGAGCACTAGTCCTGCAGGCACAACGGTGGCGCATATCCCCGTACCCTGCCATTGCCCGGACCTTCTGCGAAGTCGCCCGGCGCGAAAACAAAAATCTGCGCGTCCTCACCTGGCTCCATAGGGAACTGTTGTGCCGGCTCTAAAAACATTGTAATGAGTGAGGAGTAAAATCCCCATATACTGCCATATTGCAGTATGGCAGTATATGGTAGGATCGATCAGACAACCTAGGGTTAAAGTACCCTAGAGAGTCTGAAAAATAGTAAAAGTAAAAGTAAAAAAAAGTTAAAAAAAAAATTATAATAAAAAAACCTAAAAATTCTAATCACCCCCCTTTCCCTAGAACTGATATTAATATTAATAAACAGTAAAAATCATAAACACATTAGGTATTGCCGCGTCCGAAAATGTCCGATCTATCAAAATATAATAACGGTTTTTCACTGCGTTTAACCCCGTAACGGAAAATAGCGTCCAAAGTCACAAATGACATTTTTTTGCCATTTTGGAAAATATAAAAAAATTTATAAAAAGTGATCATAAGCCGCCAGAATCAAAATAAAAAAAAAAATTTGTACAGGAGGTTTTAATTTTTTTAAATGTATGAAAACATTATAAAACCTATACAAATTTGGTATCCACGTAATCGTAGCAACCCAATGAATAAAGTAGACATGTCATTTGGGGCACACAGTAAAAGCTGTAAAATCCAAGCCCACAAAAAAAACATCACAAATGTGCTTTTTCAACATTTTCACTGCATTTGGAATTTTTTCCCGCTTCCCAGTACGCGCCATGGAATATTAAATACCGTCACTACGAAGTGCAATTTGTTACGCAGAAAATAAGCCATAACTGAGTTCTTTATGTGGAAAAATAAAAAAGTTATAGATTTTTGAAGGTGGGGAGTGAAAAAGGGAAGTGAAAAAACTAAATAAGGCCAAGTCGTTAAGGGGTTAAACACTTTGGGTTCAATCTTTAGCCAGTTTGTCAATAAACATAATATTTCTCATCCAATTAAAATAAAGTAACTTGATTTTGTCACTAAAATGAACCACTTCTCCACTGACACACAACATATTCCCCAGCAAAGGTGAGCCTTTTTGGCCTTTCAATTCAAATGTTCATAAACCTTGTGAGCAATTCCAGCTTCAGTATTGCAATGATTATCCATGAAGATTCTCCACATTATCCTGACCTTTCTTGCAGGTATCTGGAAGTGTTCTCTAATTTTGATTAGTGTTCTTTTACAATGATCTCATTAACATTTTTTACTATGTGCTTTAGAATATATTAAATATATATATACACTCACCGGCCACTTTATTAGGTACACCTGTCCAACTGCTCGTTAACACTTAATTTCTAATCAGCCAATCACATGGCGGCAACTCAGTGCATTTAGGCATGTAGACATGGTCAAGACCATCTCCTGCAGTTCAAACCGAACATCAGTATGGGGAAGAAAAGTGATTTGAGTGCCTTTGAACGTGGCATGGTTGTTGGTGCCAGAAGGGCTGGTCTGAGTATTTCAGAAACTGCTGATCTACTGGGATTTTCACGCACAACCATCTCTAGGGTTTTCAGAGAATGGTCCGAAAAAGAAAAAACATCCAGTGAGCAGCAGTTCTGTGGGCGGAAATGCCTTGTTGATGCCAGAGGTCAGAGGAGAATGGACAGACTGGTTCAAGCTGATAGAAAGGCAACAGTGACTCAAATCGCCACCCGTTACAACCAAGGTAGGCAGAAGAGCATCTCTGAACGCACAGTACGTCGAACTTTGAGGCAGATGGGCTACAGCAGCAGAAGACCACACCGGGTGCCACTCCTTTCAGCTAAGAACAGGAAAAAAAAGGCCAAGTCGTTAAGTGGTCCCATTCACTTATATGGGAACACTGAAATAAAACTGAGGGCACCAGCCTGCGATCTCCATTACACCATCTGGATGACTTACCCCAAACTATATTCTTAGTTTTGGAGTCAGCATTGCAGCCCCTCTCATGTTTATAATTAATAGGGCCCAGCTGTCATCAATGGGAGATAGGAATGGAGATGGGAATACAAATTAGTAAAACAGATAAACCTTTAGGTTTAACTTGTTGGTGGTTAGAATCCACATTTTAAAAGCGTCAATTGGGATCCCAAAAGTATAATAGAGTATTACATAAACAATTCATTATATGAAAATCTCCATAACCTGAGGGTGTCTCCGAAAAGAAATAGGATTATAATTGTGATTACTGATTGATTTTCCTGAAGAAAACATTAGCAATGTTCACACTTTATTATTAGAACGAATAGCGGAGATTAAGTATGTAATAGGCTCGGTGCAGTTGTCTCTACCACGTAGCAAATAATCACTTAATAACTCAATTGTTCCAGTGTTTTCTTCTGGGTCTCTATCGCACAATGCCAATTTTCTACTGTTGATGTGATGGCTTTTATAATTATGGTAATGATTCTCTGTGCCTTGAAAATGATTATTATAATGTTTTTTTTATCAAGCAGGCTGA
Organism: Engystomops pustulosus; assembly: GCA_019512145.1. Classification (NCBI taxonomy): domain Eukaryota; kingdom Metazoa; phylum Chordata; class Amphibia; order Anura; family Leptodactylidae; genus Engystomops; species Engystomops pustulosus. The sequence goes on from CM033648.1 coordinate 70,391,263, forward strand.
GTCAACAGCTATTTTAAGACCCATTTTAATGGGTGTTGATGTTTTCTGGCCTTTGCCAGATGTAGGTGGAGGCTTTTTAGACGAGACTATTGTCATATCACATCTGATAATTCAGTTCTCACAGTGTTTTGCAGAGACATGTTCTGCACAATTACTCTGCAACTTTCCTGGCAGAGAATATGTACTGTGTTATAAACGTGCTAAGTGTACAGTGCACATAAGACACATCACTCTCACATTAAAGTAAGTGTTCATTACTCCTCAGATCCACTCATATAGGGATTTTATTTGATTTCAGTCAAAACAAGTTATTCTAGTTTGAAAGAAAATATGAAAATGAAGCACCCACCACCACAATGCACACCCTTGGGTGCAGAGCATGTTACTATTCGTAGCTAACTAACCTATTAGGGGCATAACTAGGATAGGCAGGGCCCCATAGCAGACTGCTGAATGGGGCCCCCATAAAAATGGAGATATTACACTCATATATATACCCGACTTACAGATGACCCCTAGTTAAAGACGGACCCCTCTGCCCCCCTGTGACCTCTGGTGAAGCTCTCTGGATGCTTTATTATAGTCACAGACTGCAATGATCAGCTGTAAAGTGTCTGTAATGAAGCTTTAGTTATAATCCTTGTTCCCATGACAGAACAAAACTTCGAAAATCCAATTGTCTCTGGGGCAAAAAAAAATTTGTCTGGATCTACAATAATAAAATGTACAGTTTTGACTTACATACAAATTCGACTTAAGAACAAACCTATGGAACCTATCTTCATAGCATCATAGTATCATAGTTTATACAGTTAAAAAAAGACACTTGTCCATCAAGTTCAACCAAAAAAGGGAAGGGATTGCATGAGGAAGGGATTTAGGGGAAACAATTCTATATAACATAACCATCAATGTTATTTAGGTGTATAAAGGCATCTAGACCCTTCTTGAAGCTCTCTGCTGTCCCTGCTGTGACCAGCGCCTAAGGCAGGCTATTCCACAGATATCTTGCATGTAACCCGGGGACTTCCTGTACCTATATACATAAACATACAGTACTTCACTCATACACACACATTTATAGACTCACACACATATATAGGCACACATATAGAGCATATGCACATCATATACACACACTTATAGTGCCATATATAGACATACAGCATATATACATAAACATACAGCATATACACATATACACACATATACACATACAGCATATACACATCACAGATATACACACAGTGCCACATACAGACATACAGCATATATACAGACATATAGTATATACACACACCATATACTATATATGCATACAGTATATGCACATCAGATACACACATATATACAGAATATATACATCACATATACTGTATGTTATATACATATTATGATGTACAATGTGCAGCATAATATGTATATACATGGTGCACATCCTCCAGTCTTCAGTTCTAACCTATTAACAGGACTAACACAGTAGCTCTCACTACTTCCCCTCCTTGTTTCCTAACAAAGTGGCTGTAGATAAGGGAATCACGTAGATGTTCACCCCACCAATGAAAAAGGTGGACCCCTGAGCTGGTACCTTCCTTCTTACTCCTTCTTATAGTCTTATAGCTTCTGAAGAAATGGCTTCTATGTTTGCATTGTCGGTGATCTTATAAGTAGTCATGAGTGAACCCGAACCAAAATGGCCTGGGTCCACAAACCCAAACTTGCAAAAGCCATTAGTATCATACGGCTCTGATTACTCTCTTTGATACTAACAACTTGTGCATCTTCCTGTCCTTCACAAGACCAGGGGCATATTTCTATCCAGTGGATGTAAACATAGAAGATTAATGCAAAATAATTATTACAGAAAACACATTGGAAAATTGTATAACCATTCATTATACAAACAATATCAATTATGTGCTGAAAATGGACAATCCCTTTAACTGTTTTCCTTGGTGCCCAGTATCGGTTACACAAGGACATTTGACAAAATCTGGATTAGCTGTCTATTATCCACTCCATTAAATGTTAATGCACCAAATTGGCACAACATGCTACATTTTATATACAATCCTAAAAAAGATACCGAAACACTATAATACTACATCCTAGATCTCAATGAATGAAATGCTCCAGTTTCAATTCTTTATTCATTATATTGTGAAATGTCCTGGATGGTCTGTGGTGCAACATGGCATTGGTGGATGAAACAAGACATTTTTGTCCAGATGTGCTTGTTTGGGCAGGTTATCAATGCTTCCACGATGTAGGAACTGCTGAAACACAACAGCCACATGAAATCTAGCATTGTCATGCATCAGAAGGAATCCAGGACCTACTGCACCTGCATATGGTTTCACAATGGGTCTAAGACTCGAATCCAGGCACCTAATGGCAACCAGGATACCTCCTCCAAAAAAATGCCTTCCAAACCCACTGCCAAACCGGTCATGTTGGAGGATGGTGCAGGCAGCAGAACATTCTGCTCAATTTCTTAAGACTGCAAGGTGTTGGGTTGGAAGCTCAACAATGAATTTTGGATGGCAGGCCCTCATACCACCCTCATGGAGTCTGTTTCTGACAGTTCGATCAGACACATGATTATTAGTGACCTCTTGGTGTCATTTTGCAGGGCTCAGGCACTGCCACTTCTATTGCTCTTTTCAAAAAGAAGGAGGAAGTGGTTCTGCTGCTGGGTTGTTGCCCTAGCTCTATTTATTTATAGGAAATCTAGAAAATATTTTTTTTATGCAGTGCCTTGTGTTAAATTCATGTCATGTGACCAGAGGGACTTCATCTAAGGTCCTTTAGCCTCCTAACATTAGCAAACTGCACCCATGTATGTTTATGATTACATGAAATCCAGCATGCCTCCATGGATGATGGGGAGAAGTAGAAGTCCTTCGAGGCATGCTGTGATTTCATGTGATCAGATATATGCATGGAGAATGTTTTGCAAATGTAAAGGGTATAGGACCTCTGATGACAACACAGGGCATGAACAGCTCAATAGTAAGGAGGGATAAGGCATGGGGAGGAGTAGATGGGGGGGTTGGCTGAGCAAGAAACGCGTTCTCTGATTCTAGGTAGTAAAAGATAAAGTTGATTTATGGGGATGAAAGGGAAACAATTTTAGGCTAAGTTCCCTTTAAAGGAAATGTTTACTTGGTGAGTATTTTTTTTAAATTTTTTTTTACAGTATTACTAGAATGCATGCTATAAACCAGTGATAGAGGAAACAATCTTTTTATATTTTGAATTTAAGTTGAACAGCTGGTAAAGCCACTAGTGACATATGTTAAGTGAGATATACTTCTGATAATTGCGGATTGACGTAAGAGGCGCACACTTATCATGTGTGTACAGTATTGTTGAACAAGGATAAATAGAAATCCAGACTGAGTCATTTGAATCAGGTTACATAAAATATACAGGAAAGAGTGGCCTGGGGTCAATTGTAGCTCAACCCACTACTGGTTAATGGGTTTATGGATTTTTGTTTCGAGTGAGCCCTGCTGTATCTGTTAAGTCAAGTGACCATGAAGAAAAACGTGGAAATTATTTGATTAATGAAAAATACATATAACTGGGACATCGATATTTTTATGCTCCAAATAAAGACTTTAAAGGGAACCTATCACAAGATTTTACCCCTTTAAATTATGAGCACTCCTAGGTAGGGTATAACAAAGAGAATTCACACACTAGTGCACCAGAGTGTTACAAATCCAGAAACCAAAAGACTAATTCGCTTGAACAGTGCTTGGTGCTGAAGGCCCAAATACCTAGGATTTTAAGTGACTGATACATACAACTAAAAAAGTACTACCCAAAATCACTTTTTATTCCAATTTTTATGAGTTGCAAACTGACAAAAAAAGTGGCGTTTTGGACATTTGGATGCTATTTTCTATTATGGGGTTCACTGATCGGAATAATATCCGATTTTATATATTGATAGATCTGGACTTTTGGGTTGCAGCAATACCTAACATGTTTGTTTTATCAATTTTATTTTTTAATCAGTTCTAGGAAAGGGGGAGTGATTTGAACTTTATTTTTTGAACTACTATATTTTAGACCACTTCGGGTACTGTAACCCTATGGGTCTGACTGATTCTATCATATACTACCATACTACATTATAGCGGTATATAGTATAGCATTTTGGTACCTGATCTGTAACACTGTGCCACTGGCACTTTGTAACAGATCTGCAGAAATGACAAGTCCTGGAGTCTTATAAAGAACCCAAGATGTCATGGTGACTAATCATCGCTCCCCAATGACAACTTCATATGTTTCTACATTTGTTTAAAAAAAAAATAGTGTTCGTTATTCTCAAAAAATTGGGCTATTTGTTAGAGCATACGCAGTACAGTATACGTCCAAATAGTTACTGCCTCAATTGTGCAGAGGGACCGTCCTTGAGGAAATATATATATAATATTACATTGATCCCTATATATATCATTCAACAAAACGGAAAATGAGTTTATAGTGTACACAAGAGTTTATCACAACGTTAGTAAATGAGCCCCTGGCTAATTTTCAGTCATAACTAAAACAAATAGCTGAGAACTTGCGTCAGAAGGAACATACTGTCTACAAAGAGTCAATGGCAAATACAGTAAGATTCTACAGTTGTGGACATAGGTGATAGTTGGGATACAAGGTTGTAATTCCAGCGTGTCTATATGTATGCCATGTAAACATCACAAGCCTCAAACTGTCTGCCTGACTTAACCGACTGGATTGTTGTTAGGGAGATACAGATTATACACATGGATATGGTTCATGCACTGGAGTAAATAGGAAAAAAATACATGACACATTATCACAAGATATTCTAGTTATTATGTTCTATGAAATGGTAAATTGGACTATACAGGGTGTTTCTTTAGGGGGTCCAGAGGGTGCAATCGCAACCTAGCCCAAGAGGCTTAAAGGTCGCAAATGGTGTACCTTTCCTATATGAGAGGACAGGTAGTCCCCGGGTTACATACAAGATAGGGTCTGTAGGTTTGTTCTTAAAGGGTTGTCCGAGTTTTTCAAAAACTATATGCGGCTGGGAGCAGGCTGACTAAAACAATAAAGCTGTACTTACCTCCCGGTGCCCTCCCGTATCCAGCGCTGCTGTCGCTCCGGTCCGGGCGCCATGTAACAAAACATGGCCGCCGGAGCAGCGCTGGACTCAGTTCGGCCGGACCCGACCAACCTTCCGGCCCCCATACACAATGCTGGTGTATAGGGACGGATAGGCGTACCCGGCCACGGCCGGCCGGAAGCTGAGTCCAGCGCTGCTCCGGCGCCATGTTGTTTACATGCGCCGCGACCGGAGCGACAGCAGCGCTGGATACCGAGGGCACGGAGGTAAGTACATCTTTAATATTTTAGCAGCCTGCTCCGCCACATATATATATTTTTTTTTTAAACTCGGACAACCCCTTTAAGTTGAATTTGTATGTAAGTCAGAACTGTATATTTTATCATTGTAATCCCATCCAGAACTTTTTTGGTCTCTGTGACAATTGGATTTTAAAAATGTTGGATTGTCATAAGAATCAGGATTAACACTAAAGCTTCATACAGACACCTGTGATAACTGTTACAGCTGATCAATGTAGCCTAAGGATAAAGTACAGTAAATACTAATATCCAGAGGTCCGTTTGTAACTAGGGGTCGTATGAGTCGAGTGTTCTAAGTAGGGGACCGCCTGTAATTGGGGTCCTGGCACATATTTTGCATTGGGGCCCAGCAGCTTCAAGTTACACCCCGGGACTATATAAGCACAATTGGGGAGATTTGGCTTTCATTTTCCCACAGCTGTTTATAAAATCGAGCCTGATTGGTTTCCAGGGCAACTAGTACAGTTTACCTCAAAAACTTATATAAATCTCCCCTAGATGAATGTCGGAGACTTAAAGGCCATGCATGCTCTGCTGGGGATTGTCAGGTTTAGAGGTAGTGGATTCTCTGAACCACTGCGGACGATGGCACAAGCCACTACCTGGGAGTCTAAGTGGTTACCCGGCTTTCCACCAGAGCCCGCGCAAGCAGGTTAGACAAGCTGCGGCGTGGTACCACCAGGTCGTTCCACAGGCGTGATTTGTCTGCAGTGGCAGCCAAGGTCGAGTACAGAAAACGGCAGCAATCTCGTAGCGGCGGAGGCAGGCGGTCAGGACGGCAGCACAGGATCGGATTGGAGACGTAGCAACAGGTCAGGGCAGACGGCAACAGGAGCGATGTCAGAAACGGAACCAGGGTCACAACGGGAATTCACAAGAAGAGCACAAGGCATCAGAAAAGCTTTCTCTAGGGCGCTAGGCACGAAGATCCGGCAGGGGCTTGCAGAAGAGGCAGGCTTAAATAGATTTTGCAAAATGGCCAGCGACGATTAATGGCGCGTGGCCCTTTAAATTTTGAGAAGTGGCCGCGCGCCCTAGCATTCGGGCGCGTGCGCACGCGGGAAGGGAGCGAGCTGGGAGCGGGGGGGGAAGGTGAGCAGCGCTTGCGACGCGCTGGCGGGGGGCAGAGAAGCACGGGTGAGCCTGCGGACCCGCGATATGGGTGCGGGACCACCCGTGAAGGGATTCTGGGAGAGTAACTATGCAAATCTGTCTTCCAGGGTGGAATAAGATAAACTTTCCCTCAAAACTCCCTTGAAGGAGACCCTATAATATCAGTGGCAAACTAGAAGCTGATGGGCCCTTGTGCAAAGTCTGTGCCAGGCCCCCGACTATAATGTGGGTTTATAGTAATAGTCTTCTCATATGGGAAAGTGACACCGTAGGGCCCCCTAAACCTCTTAGGCCCAGGTGTGTGATTGCAACCTCTGCACCCCCTAAATGTACACCCCTGCTTAATATCAAGCATGAAGGAAACAAGTGTAGCAAATGCTTGACAGAGTAACTTCAGAACTGAGAACTGGTTTGATAGGATTGTTATTCATCATGGCACATGGAATTATTGAAATGATTTCTAGAAGCGTTATATGAACAATACCTGCATGGCCAACGTATGTGACTTACTAGATAAAACACTAACGCAGTCACTCATGTTTGGGATATCAATATGGCTTCTATTAGATCTGCTAATGGGACTGATCATACAACCCAAGCAGATTTTTTTAAAAATGAGGTTTTTGGTGCGGTCCCTTTCTCTGCTATTTGGAGAAATATTGGACATTCCAACCAAAACACCAACCATGACTTCCTCAAAACGTCCAATGCTATTCAGCTGATGAGTCAGCTGACATCCCTAGGGCTTGGGACTGAAATCTGTGGCTTTGACCATGCTGCCATGAGAGTGAACTTGTATATGTAAAGGTAACTCTATGTTCAACTATATTTAAAAGGCTAAATACAACTATTTTCATTTAATATTTCATACTCTGCATAACGAGAACATAACGTGAGCCACTTTATAGTTTCATTTAAAAACAATGGAACAGATTTATAAAAAGTGTCCTAAGGTAGACCAGACTAGAAAGGCCCTATACTGCACCAGATTCAATAAGTGTTGGGGCTGGGTGATACATCTGTCCTAGTATAAGACTGTCTAGTCGTACTCTGCACCTCCTATGTTTATTACTTTACGCCAGAATTTAAGACAAATTCTTACACAGACCTTTTGGTGCAAAGCCACACCCCCTTTACACAGGCCACGTCTCTTTGTGGATAGGTGAGCCAGAAAACTGTCTAAACCCTTATAGATGTGGTGCAGACAGTTTTAGTGCAAACTACGACGAATTCTGGCCTAAACTGATAATAAATATCCCCTATATGAACAGATTTACTGTATTTTTTTACTATAAAGACACACTTTTTGCAAGAAAAAATCTTTCTAAAAAGTGCCTGTGTCTTAAAGAGCAAGTCAGAGGATCCAGCACTGCCAGACCCTCCTGAGCACTGTATGAGATTGGGTGATGCCCTGACATAGAGCTGCACCCGATCTCCCAGAGAGGAGATGCTCCGTACTGCTCTCCCCACTGTCTACAGGTACAGGACCTGGCGGTGATATCAGAATCATTGATTCCTTTTTGGAAGCCTAAATCTGGGGTGCATCCTATAGTAATATATATGATATAGTCTTATAGTCCAAAAAATACGGTATGAGGTATTTTACACTGTCCGTTACTTTTGCAGAGACTAATACTGTATACATAATAATAAACACTGCTAAGAAATAAAGGGAACACTCAAACAGCACATCCTAGATCTGAATGATGAAATTTCTAATTGAAAACTTTGGTTGAATCCACAGGAAAGGGCCTAACTTGCCGATCAGTGGGGGTCCAATGGGGTCCCATGTAACTCTGTCGGACCCAATGTCGCTCCATCAGAGTAATGGCGCAGACGGCCGCGCATGACCGTCCTGCGCCATTAATCTCTATGGGCAGACGGGCTGCCCTGCGTTTCTCCATTTTCCTCCTCCTATGGTCGTGGTGGTCATGATCTTTGTGAGCCGAGAGATTCTAATGACACAGCGGATCATTCTTACCAACACTCCTCTCAGCCATATTATAAACCGGGGTCTTGAAACCTCTGTTCTGGGGACAATGGGGTCAGAGGGGGAGGGGAAAACCTGTTTGGTATATATCTGCTTATGTGCACGTAGAAAAGCACAAACGCATTTTGTGGCTTACACAAATCACCTTTCCCAGCTGTCCTGTGCCTTTTTCATTATTTCATTCACCATCATTTTGCATTACCAGCCGTAAAGTATTTTGCAGACAAAGTACATTTTTTTGTCGGACCTTGATGTTGACATGACTCAGTCAAGCAATTGGGCCCACAGTGATGCTCATTGGGGGTGAGTCTGTCTGCCGGCCAGCAGAGTATACAATGACAGGTTTCTCAGGCATGACCTGAGATAAAGTGACTTCTATTTGTCTGTATTCCTGCAGAGACTGTACTATGAAAATGCCAAGAATGTTGCTGAACAATTTCAGAATAAATATAAGCATGAAGTGCAGTTACAAAGATTATTTAAGTGACTGTCAAATCATGAGCTCAGAAATGATCATTGTTTAAGCCTGATCCATGGAGGTTGCTGCGATTTCATGTAATCAGATATATACATGGGGTAGACAGTGCAGATGTAACAGGACCTTAGATGTGTCACCGTGATCACTGTCATGAAGTGCTGAATGCTTGAGAGGCATGGGACTGGGGAGGAGTAGATTGGAAGGGCCGGTCGAGCAAGCACATCCCTGTGATGCCGTATATCGTAAGTTGATTTATGGGGATGTGAGGTAAACAATTTATAGCTAAAGAAGGGTGTCAGTTAGTTTCCATAGATCCTATTAACTTTCTCACTAGCTGTATTTGTAAAAAAATGTGGTGACAGATCCTTTAACCTTCTAATCTGTGACTACACATTAGTTATTTGTCTACAAGAAGCCTATGTAGTCTAAGACCACCCCTCCTGTCTTTCCTACTCCCTGCAGTTCTGCCTCATTTGATGACTTCTGTGTATAAACCACTCTTAGTATCATAGTAAAAGGTTAGGAAAATACATCATCCATTAAGTCCACCTATATATTATATTGCGTTGATCCAGAAGAAGGCGAAAAAAATCCTGCATGGCCGATGCCCAAAGCAGATCAAAATTCCTACAAACACCTAATAGGAGGCCAGAATATTCCCTGGATCACAAAAACTTACACAAAAGTTTTATCCTATACAATATGATTTTTGGCCTCAGAAAGGCATCGGAATCTCTGAGGGATGCAATGTGCCGCGCGATCCACGTAGATCCTGCCCGATATCCTCGTGTCGTTCCCTGTTTAGGTCCGCCGGTTGAGTCACCTCTTCTTCCGTTGCATATAGTGCTTGGTTGCGACACAAATTTAAATGTCAATCTCGTGCTTAGTCCAAAGCCACCGGATTTGCCACAACCGATCACGTGCGACACAATCCCTTAGTAATGAGCCCCAATGTAGATGGATATGAATGACTGATTTCATTCATTTGTTAGTTTTCCTTTGAAGAAAACCCTGCTGGACATGGGCCAGTTTAATAAAAAAGTTACTATTTTAGTATCAATCAACAGATTTATCCAAATCCACTGGTAGAATGTGGTTTTTTTTATAAGGGCTGTTTGTATTTCTGAATTGCACTGTTTGTTTAGAAAATATTAACATTCCATTGTTACTTTGGATGCGGGTTTATAGTAATAGTCTTCTCATATGGGAAAGTGACACCGTAAGGGCCCCCTAAACCTCTTAGGCCCAGGTGTGATTGCAACCTCTGCACCCCCTAAATGTACACCCCTGCTTAATATCAAGCATGAAGGAAACAAGTGTAGCAAATGCTTGACAGAGTAACTCTCAGAACTGAGAAACTGGTTTGATAGGATTGTTATTCATCATGGCACATGGATATTATGAAATGATTTCTAGAAAGCGTTATATGAACAATACCTGCATGGCCAACGTATGTGACTTACTAGATAAAACACTAACGCAGTCACTCATGTTTGGGATATCAATATGGCTTCTATTAGATCTGCTAATGGGACTGACCATACAACCCAAGCAGATTTTTTAAAAATGAGGTTTTTGGTGCGGTCCCTTTTCTCTGATATTTGGAGAAATATTGGACATTCCAAGCCCAAAAACACCAACCATGACTTCCTCACTAAACTTCCAATGCTAAAGTGATTCAGCTGAACATCCCTAGGGCTTGTGGGACTGAAATCTTGATGGCTTATGATGCTGACCATGAGAGAGTGAACTTGTATATGTAAAGATAACTCTATGTTCAACTATATTTAAAAGGCTAAATACAACTATTTTCATTTATTATTTCATTACTCTGCATAACGCAGAACATAACGTGAGCCACTTTTATAGTTTTAATTTAAAAACAATGTGACAGATTTATAAAAAATGGCCTAAGGTTTCACAGAGCAGAGTTAGACTAGACATTCTTATCCTGCACTAGATTCATATAAGTGTCTGGTGCTGGGTGATAAATCTGTCCTAGTATAAAACTGTCCAGTCGTACTCTGCACCTCCTATTAGTTGACTTACTATATGACAAAATTCTCACATGGACCTTTTTGGGGCAAGGCCACACCCCTTTTCACAGGCCACGCCTCTTTTGTGGAACTAGGAGAGCCAGAAAACTGTCTAACACCCTTTATAGATGTGGTGCAGACAGTTTTTAGTGCAAACTACGACAGAATTCTGGCCTAAACGGATTAATAAATCTCCCCCAATATGAACAGATTTACCGTATTTTTTGAACTATAAGACGCACTTTTTAGAAAGAAAAAATCTTGCTAAAAAGTGCCTGTGTCTTATAGAGCAAAGGTGAGGAGGATCCAGCACTGCCAGACCCTCCTGGCCACTGTAATGGAGATTGGGTGATGCCCTGACATAGAGCTGCACCCGACCTCCCAGAGAGGAGACGCTCCGTACTGCTCTCCCCGCTGTCCTACAGGTACAGGACCTGCGGTGATATCAGAATCATGTGACTTCCTTTTTTGGAAGCCTAAATCTGGGGTGCGTCCTATAGTATGTAGCGTCTTATAGCCCGAAAATTACGGTATGAGGTTATTTTACACTGTCCTTTACTTCTTCACAGACCACTAAATACTGTATACATAATAATATACACTGCTCAAAAAAATAAAGGGAACACTCAAACAACACATCCTAGATCTGAATGAATGAAATATTCTAATTGAAAACTTTGGTTGAATGTGCTGACAACAAAATCACAAAACAATCATCTATGGAAATCAGATTTTTCCACGAATCCCTATCCACAGGAAAGGGCCTAACTTGTCGATCAGTGGGGGTCCAATGGGGTCCCATGTACCTCTGTCGGGCCCCATGTTGCTCAATCAGAGTAACTGAATAGACGGCCGCGCATGACCGTTCTGCTCCATTAATCTCTATGGAGCAGATGGAAATTGCCGAGCGCCGCACTCACCGATCTCCGTTTTTTTCCTCACTTTGGTCAGTAAAGGTGGTCAATGATCTGTGTGAGCCGAGAGATTCTAAATGACACAGCAGGATGCATTCTTAACCAACACTCCTCTCAACACATTATTATACAACAGGGGTCTTGAAACCTCTGTTCTGGGGAACAATAGGGGTCAGAAAAAAAGGGAAAACATGTTTGGTATATAAATCTGCTTATGTGCACGTAGAAAAGCACAAAACAGCATTTTTGTGGCTTAACACAAATCAACCATTTCCTCAACTGTCTGTGCCTATTATTCATTTATTCAATTCACCATCGTTTTGCAATATTACCAGCTCATAAAAGTATTTTGCAAGACAAAGTACATTTTTTTTGTCAGGAAAAACAACTTAGATGTTGACATGACTCAGTCAAGCAAAATTGAACAGCACACAAGTGATGCTAAACATTGGAGGGATGAGTAAATGTCTGCAGGCAAATCAGATATACAATGACAGGTTTCTCAGGCATGACCTGAGATAAAAGTGACTTCTATTTGTCTGTATTCCTGCAGAGACTGTACTATGAAAATGTCAAGAATGTTGTTGAACATTTTCAGCAATACATATAAGCATGAAGTGCAGTATACAAAGATTATTTAAGTGACTGTCAATGTCATTGTTTAAGCATGATCCATAGAGGCTGCTGCGATTTCATGTAATCAGATATATACATGGGGTAGACAGTGCAGATGTAAGAGGACCTTAGATGATGTCACCATGATCACATGTCATGAACTGCTGAATACTTAGAAGAGGCATGGGACACGGGAAGGAGTAGATTTGAAGGGCCGGTTGAGCAGGACACATCCCCTCTGATGTCAATATTACATAAAGTTGATTTATGGGGATGTGAGGAAAACGATTTTTAGCTAAAAGAAGGATGTCAGTTAATTTCGCTAGAATCCTATTAACTTTCTCACTAGCTGTATTTGTAAAAAAAATGTGGTGACAAGATCCCTTTAACCTTCTAATCTGTGACTACACATTAGTTATTTGTCTACAAGAAGCCTATGATAGTCTAAGACACCCCTCCTGTCTTTCCTACTCCCTGCAGTTCTGCCTCATTTGATTGAGTTCTGTGTATAAACTCACATCTTAGTATCATAGTAAAAAAGGTTAGGAAAATACATCAGTCCATTAAGTCCAACCTATATATTATATTGCGTTGATCCAGAAGAAGGCAAAAATCCTGCATGGCTGATGCCCAAAGCAGATCAAAATTCCTCCCCAACCCCTAATATGGCGGCCAGAATAACTCCCTGGATCAACAAAAACTACTAACAAAAAGTTTTATTCCCATACAATATGATTTTTTTGGCCTTCAGAAAGGCATCCAGGACTCTCTGAGGTGATGCACTGTGCCGCGATCCACGTAGATCCTGCGCCGATATCCTTCATGTGTCGTTCCCTGTTTAGGTCCGCCGGAGTTCACCTTCTTCTTCCCGTTGCATATAAGTGCTTGGCTTAAATGTTAAATCTCGCGCTTAGTCCAAAGCCGCCGGATTTGCAACACAATCCGATCACGTGCGACACAATCCCCTTAGTAAATGAGCCCCAATATGTTAGTGTCCGGAGATGGATATTGAATGACTGATTTCTACATTCATTTGTTAGTTTTCCTTTGAAGAAACCCTGCTGGACATTGGTCCAGTTTAATAAAAAGTTACCTATTTTTAGTTATCAATCAAACAGATTTATCCAAATCCACTGGTATAATGTTTTTTTTTTATAAGGGCATGTTGTATTTCTGAATTGCAACTTGTTTTGTTTAGAAAATAATTAACATTTCCATTGTTACTTTTGGATATTATGATTTCTTGGTGGATCAGGTAGGTGGAAGGCAGGCATGCAGCTTTGTGATTGATGTGTTTACTTTGCAGAGCGTTACATACCAAAAGAACTTCTAGAAATCTATGTAATACAGGCCTTCAACTTTTTTTTCCAACTAAGACTGTGGAAACATTTCTTAAAAATACTGATCTTTGTGACTAGGCAAATGGGGACATTTTTTAAAAATGTATATATAATAATGAGTTTTCTAGGGTAGAAAATGAAAAACAGTGCACCAAAGATCGTGACTTGTCTTCCCTTTTGTAACGATGCCTTTTTTCCAAAGTGGGTGCAGTGAAGCAGGGAGCAAGGTGGGCCACAGTGAGGACACCTTGGCCAGCCAAATGTGCTATAACCTACACCAGAAAACTGCTGCAGGCTACAGTTGAAATCTACGCCAGCCTAGGATTGTCGTAGATTTCAATTTGAGTACAGCACCAGAATTATTAATAGGCTGGAACCTCTAAATAACTCAGGTTTATTGTGCTCCGTCTGTTGGCACACAAAGCACCGGTCTTGATACTGTATTTCAGCCACTGTGTCTCCAGTGCTACCTTGAAGGGGTTGTCTAAAGTATTAAAAGGTATCCTGTATACAAAGGCATAATGGAATATAGCACCAAAATGTTTACCATTTCATAGCACAGAAAAAAAATTATCAAAATGTTTTATGGTCCCCAAAATGGTATCATTAAAACCATCAATGAAAGCTTGTCCTGTATAAAAAAAATGACGGCTCAGACAGCTCCATCCACTGAACTATGAAAAGGGCATTGATGTCAGAATATGGCAAAACTAAGAATTTTTTGGGGAGGGACAAAAGATCTTTATTTTTGTTTTGAATAAAAACATAATAAAACCGTTATAAATTTGGTATCTCCGTGATCTTACCAACCCAATGAATAAAGGGTTTTTTTTGCATCGTACGGAAAAAGATGTAGGGCACAACTGTGCTTTGTTTGGCAAATCAATCACATTTGAAAAATTTTTTCCAGCTTCCCTCTACAAAGAACAAAATCCCTCATATATCTCTGTAAACTAAAAAATAAAAAAGATACGGCTTGTGGAAAGAAGTGAGTCAAAAACTGAAACTTGAAAATGGAAAAGAAAGTTATTGATGTAGAGGAAACTGCCCTATTTATGGTAGCAATGGAGGCAGAATTTTACTTTTTCAACCCTGGAAAGTTTATTTGCATCTTTTCACGGTCAGAGGCTTGAGATATAAGGGCTCATTTACTAAGGGTCAACGGTCCGCACAATCATCGGAATACCAGGCGATTTCCAATGTGTGGCGCATTTTGAAGGGATTTTGGCGCATGCGATCGGATTTTGGGTTTCACGCGACACAAACCAGGGGGCGGGCCGTCGGACAATCAGATGGATTCTGACCAAGCGCGGGATTTAACAAAGCAATTTGTGTCGCAAGACATGCACTTACATGCACCGGGAGGAAGATGGTGAACTCCGGTGGACCTCAGCGGGGAAGTGACACATGCAGGAACTCGGGCGCACGCTCTTCATGAATCGCGGCAGATGTGGATTCCGGCAGACAACGCACCTCGGGGATCGCGCAGGGACCAGGTAAGTTAATGTGTCCCATAGTGTGAATTATTGGGAGATTTATCATACATTTCTAAGATAAAACTGTTCTAGTTGCCCATGGAAACCAATCTGAATTTGACTTTCATTTTATAAACAGCTGAGGTCAAATGAAAGCTGAGCTCTGATTGGTTTCCATGGACAACTAGATCAGTTCTGAGAAACTACTGATAAATCTCCTATTTATGTCTCTGTGCTGCAGTTTCACCACTGGAAGTTTTTTTCATTTTTACCTTGCCAACTGGTATATTTTTTTACACACTTGAAATGATGATGGACAACATAAAATTACATTGCGGGAAGAAAGTTTGAGATGCATGAAAGCCACCAACCTCTTAATAACGGAGGTTACAAGGCTCCCTAACATAAGTATAAACATGAGTATATTCATGCTTTGTGGCATGAATTTCTATTACTGAGCAGCTACATGCAAAGGGCTGGGGGATACATTACCCACTTGGTGGTCTTTTTGGAGAGGTTTCACTGTGTACAAATACAATGGTAAAATATTTCTCTGTGGGTTTTGTATTCCATCATAGTTTTGACCAAATTGATTGGGCAATGAAGCATTTCCTACATAATTGTGGGTAACTGTATAAATTACAATGTAATTTGTTGGCTATAAGCATTTTGCTTCTCTGTTATTTTTGGCTACTTATGCAAAGCATTTGAAGTCATGAGCAAATGAGTCTTCAATAATAAGAACAAAGGCTTTGCTGTTTACTTAGAATTGAGCAATATGCATGAAGTAATATTACATGTATAACACTGATGAGGTGTGGTGTTGGATATTTTTATTTTCCAAGAACTCAGCTCAACCCAAAAGTCCACTCTTATTAACATCTATAGTTCAATAATATAGAATTGCTTAGTCCGTAGATACTTTTGTAGGTATTCGGTGCACATAGCTTAAACAGCAATATAAATTCTTAATCTGGAATCAAGATCCCTAGCCACGCCATGCACGTCTGTATAGCTCTTCCATATGACTCTACAGATGGGAATTGTTCCAATTGTTTATACTGTATTGTAGTTAAAGGATATATAGCACATTACTGCCCTTTAGTTATCCATATCTATCTATCTATCTATCTATCTATCTATCTATCTATCTATGTATCCACATCCGTATCAATGTCTAATGTCTTTAGAAAAACCCTAGTCAAAAGCCTCTCACTCAACTAAATCAGTTCCCTACATTGAGATGACTAAATACAAGTGCATTGAAACAGCGCCGTCTGCAATGGAGAATCTGTTTTGGTTTTTATCCTGCATCATGTCATTAGGATTCCTAAAAGTCATGCTTAATGTTTAGGAGGCTGTCTTACATTGTATCTAAGAGACAATGTTTTCCTCATCCTATCCTAGAAAACATATTTGCAGAGTTCCCCCTTGCGAAGCTTGTCACAGGTGCTCCCGCGATCCATGTCTCGGATCGTGGGTACACCCGTGCTCCACTGCCTGCCGGTCCTTGTCCCCCTGCCCTCTCCTGGCTCCTGTCTGTGCTCTGGGTCCCGGGGTGGAGGCCACACCTATCCTGCCTCCAGGCCACGTGCTCCCGCTGCTAGGGTGCGATCACGCTCACTTCCCTGAGCTTAAAGGGCCAGTGTCTTTCCCATTGGCGCTGGTCACTTCCGGGTTTCCTATATAACCTGGCGGGTTCCTTCACTCCTGGCCGGATCTTCAAGTCTTCGCACTGAAGTGAAATCCTCCTGTGTGTATCCCACGGTCCTGTTCCTGTGTGTTTCCCGAGGTCCTGTTTTCTGTGCATATCCAGTCGCCTCCGTGTCCCTGTGCATTTCCAGATGCATCCTGTGGTCCGTGTCCGGTGGTCCGTATCCTGTGGTCCGTGTCCTGTGGTCGATATCCTGTGGTCCGTGTCCGGTGGTCTGTAGCCTGTGGTCCGTTTCCGGCGGTCCGTAACCTGTGGTCCATATCCTGTGGTCTGTGTCTGGTGGTCCGTATCCTGTGGTCCATGTCCGGTGGGCCGTCCAGGGTTCCAGCCCAGTGGTGTTTTCACTCCGTTCCAGCGTTTCCAATTCTCCACTGCGTTCCTGCCGTCATCTCAAGCTGTGACTGTTTCCTGCATCTGTTGCCTTGGCTGCCACCACGGATCTCATTCCTACCCCCGCGGTGGTCCAGTGGGTCCATAGACTCTGCCCTCAGAGACTCTTCCTGCACCCCTGTGCGTGACAGAGCTTCAATGATTTTAAGTCTCCATACACCTGCAAGGTGACCTTAATTGGCAAAGTCTCTGTAAGGGTAGCTCTTACTAATGAACTTATCCTGGTAGCTCCACAAACGTGAATGGTCAATCATGAATCCACTCCGGAGCTTCATGGGAGTAATACACACAGTTACTTTTGGTCCCCTATGCTCTCAAAATGCAATATAATACATTTTATAAAAATGATAAAATAGTATGCACTGAGGGAAAGTAAAGTACAGCAATAGACTACACAAATGATTGCAGGTAGAGAAGTGCTTAGTCATAATAACATATAATCTCCTTAACACATTGCTCATAGAAATGCATGTTCTCAATAATACACATAACTCAGCCATTGTATCGAAACTCTTCTGAAAGTAGATTAAATGAATTAACTCCTGAGTCAGAGTTATAAAGAAATCATTACTGTATGAAAGTGTAGCAATTATTGTGTATAGGCAGGTTAGATGGTGCAAACTTTGTGTTGAAATGTGGCCGCCAAAAATTGCATAGGTGTCATCAATGTATTTATCCATATGGGAGTATCCATAGATCATGTGATTGTAAAGTGGATAGAAGATTTTATGCAAAGGAAGATATTCTGATCCAGATGTTGCTTACAAAACTCTCCAAGACCCACAGAAACCACATAGATGAATAAAGGAAAAGGCATTTGGGAGACTGATAAAAGTTTCTGGCCAAGTTTGCAATCAAGCAATGTACACAGGCTGAAGACCAGCGCCTAGATCTAGTTTCTGAGCAATGGTTCTATAATAATAATAAGAATCTTTCTTTATATAGCGCCATCAAATTCCGTAGCGCTGTACATCATAGGGGACATATACAAATATAATATTACATTACAGAGTACAAACAGTCATATGGAACAATAGGAGTGAGAGCCCTGGTCACAAGAGCTTACAGTCTATGTTGCTGAATGAGCTAGGACGCTATTCAACTCTAATCTAAGAGAGAAATCAGCAATGAAGGGTGATGGAGGATATAAAACATAACTTTTAATAAATAATTATGTAAAACCGCATCCATGTGAATGCCAGAATGCAGAATATTATAAAAGAAGAAAACACCTGCACTATGTAGTACATAATGCAAAGAAGTGCAATCAAAGGTATATATCGTCCACTAGATAGGATTATGACCGTTTGCTGTCAAGGTAACTGTATCGCCAACTGCGTATATGGGTTATCAAGTCCTACCGTGATTCAGACGTCCTGATACCGGGCTGGGTATCCTGGGGCATAAGGACCTATACTCTCCCTATGAGTACCCCAAGACTCCTGCCCTAACAAGGGCAGTCCACAACTGTCCTTAATAAATGATACGCATGCCCCCTGTACTGCGCCACCTTCCCTGACGCGTTTCGTCTTATGACTCTTCAGTGGGATTTCATAGGGACCCGCCGTCCATCCTGGATTGGGGCTAAGTCCGGCATAAAGTGGCATGCACCTAGAACCACTTAGCTGTATGCTAAATTGTGGAGAGATAGCTCCTGCTAGATCCACAGTCCTGGTGGTGGACTAGTGGAATAGATATGCAGGCAGAACTGGACGATATATACCTTTGATTGCACTTCTTTGCATTTTGTACTACATAGTGTAGGTGTTTTCTTTTTTAATATTCTGTATCCTGGCGTTCATACGGATGCGGTTTTACATAATTATTTATTAAAAGTTATGTTTTATATCCTCCATCACCCTTCATTGCTGTTTTTTCTAAGTCTCCTTACACCTGCAAGGTGACCTTAATTGGCAAAGTCTCTGTAAGGGTAGCTCTTACTTATGAACTTATCCTGGTAGCTCCACAGAAGTGAATGGTCAATCATGAATCCACTCCGGAGCTTCATGGGAGGAATTCACACAGTTACTTTTGGTCCCCTATGCTCTCAAAATGCAATATAATACATTTTGATAAAAATGATGAAATAGTATGCACTGAGGGAAAGTAAAGTACAGCAATAGACTACACAAATGATTGCAGGTAGAGAAGTGCTTAGTCATAATAACATATAATCTCCTTAACACATTGCTCATAGAAATGCATGTTCTCAATAATACACATAACTCAGCCATTGTATCGAAACTCTTCTGAAAGTAGATTAAATGAATTAACTCCTGAATCAGAATTATAAAGAAATCATTACTGTATGAAAGTGTAGCAATTATTGTGTATTGGCAGGTTAGATGGTGCAAACTTTGTGTTGAAATGTGGCCGCCAAAAATTGTATAGGTGTCATCAATGTATTTCACCATATGGGAGTATCCATAGATCATGTGATTGTAAAGTGGATAGAAGATTTTATGCAAAGGAAGATATTCTGATCCAGATGTTGCTTACAAAACTCTCCAAGATCCACAGAAACCACATAGATGAATAAAGGAAAAGGCATTTGGGAGACTGATAAAAGTTTCTGGCCAAGTTTACAATCAAACTATGTACACAGGCTGAAGACCAGCGCCTAGATCTAGTTTCTGAGCAATGGTTCTATAATAATAATAAGAATCTCTATTTTATAGCACCATCATATTCCGTAGCGCTTTACAAATCATAGGGGACATATACAAATATAATATTACATTACAGAGTACAAACAGTCATATGGAACAATAGGAGTGAGAGCCCTGGTCACAAGAGCTTACAGTCTATGAGGATGAGGGGGAGACACAAGAGCTTACAGTCTATGAGGATGAGGGGGTGACACAAGAGCTTACAGTCTATGAGGATGAGGGGGTGACACAAGAGCTTACAGTCTATAGATGAGGTGGGTGACACAGAGCTTACAGTCTATGAGGATGAGGGGATACACAGAGCTTATGGTCTGAGGATAAGGGGTGACACAAGAGCTTACAGTCTATGAGGATGAGGGTGACACAAACTTACAGTCTATAGGATGAGGGGGGTGACACAAGAGCTTACAGTCTATGAAGATGAGGGGTGACACAGAGCTTACGACCTGAGATGAATGGGGGTTGACACAGGAGAATAAGAGCTTGTATCAATGGTCCAACCATTCTTTAAAGGGAACAGTGTAAATATTTCTGCTTCTAGAACCAGTCATCTGTGGCCATATATACAAGCTCCAAGCTGTATGTGACTGCAAAAAAGCCTGGAGTTTGGTATATATCTGGTGTTTGCTGGATAACTGACAGGAGGAGGACTAGATGGATTAGTAAAGAGAATAACATTTCATAGAGTTCATGCCTAAAAGATTGGTGTGAAGACCACGTTTGAAACTCTGAAGCATGGGTATTAGTCTGATATTCCGGGGAAGGGCATTCCAGAGGATTGGTGCGCTCAGGAGAAGTCCTGAAGACGTGCTATGAATTTAACTAGAGATGTCATTATGTATACGAATTTAAACTGGGGGACACAGGGCTGGGCATGATGCTGCTGAAGCTGCAGTTACTCCTGAGACCAGGGCCTTTAGGTGGCCAATAAATGTCTTTTTAGGTAGGGGATCAGTTTTTGCATTAGGGACCAGTACTTCAATTGAAAGGAGATCCACCATCAAAATCAGGCATGAGAACCAGGGACACTTACTCATGATCTAGGCACTAGGACTGTGTAATTAGGGCTTCACTAGGACAAAGATCCGGGATCCATGCGCCTGATCTTTTGTCCAGTGCCTCGAACGTAGTAGGACAGTTTGTCCGCGGCTCGGGTACATTCCAGAAATCAACCTTAACTGCATCTTCCAGATGCAGATAGTGTTGAGTGTAATGGTGGAGCTCAGTCGCTATATCAAGCAGCTCCAAGGCTTGCTTGGTGAAAGTGGTGCGAAGTATGATGTCATTATCTGCATCTCTACACCAAGCTGTTAATTTTATGACAGAACAGGATGGGGGCATTAATTTTATGACTGGGGCAGGCAAAGGCATTTTTATCAAGACTGGACAGGCAGAGGGCATTATATCAAGACTGGGGCAGGCTGAGGGCATTTATCAAGACTGGGGCAGGCTGAGGGCATTATTATCAAGACTGGAGCAGGCTGAGGGCATTATTATCAAGACTGGGGCAGGCAGAGGCCATTATTATAAAGACTGGGGCAGGCTGAGGGCATTATTATAAAGACTGGGGCAGGCTGAGGGCATTATTATCAAGACTGGGGCAGGCTGAGGGCATTATTATCAAGACTGGAGCAGGCAGGGGCCATTATTATCAGGACTGGGGCAGGCTGAGGGCATTATTATCAAGACTGGGGCAGGCAGAGGCCATTATTATAAAGACTGGGGCAGGCTGAGGGCATTATTATCAAGACTGGAGCAGGCAGAGGCCATTATTATAAAGACTGGGGTAGGCTGAGGGCATTAGTATGAAGTCTGGGGCAGGCTGAGGGCATTATTATCAAGACTGGGACAGGCTGAGGGCATTATTATCAAGTCTGGGGCAGGCTGAGGGCATTATTATCAAGACTGGGGCAGGCTGAGGGCATTATTATCAAGACTGGGGCAGCTGAGGGGGGCATTATTATCAGGACTGGAGCAGAGTAGGGGCATTATTATCAAGACAGGACAGCTGGGGGAATTTTTATCAAGACCAGGCATGCTGGGGTATTATTATTAAGACTGTGGCAAGCTAGGGGTATTATTAATGCTTTATGGCGCAGCTACTCCATGCTCCAGTAGCCTCTAAATAAAATTTGCATATACAATTATATCATTAAGGATTATTAAGTTCTGGGAACTACAGATTTAGCTAATAAAGCAAGTGCTACACTTGATTAGAGGAACCGGCCACCGGATCTACCTTATTATGTAGATCCGTGATGATAGGTTTCCTTTAAGGCGGTTGACAAAAAGGAGAAAGACATTCTTACCTCTGTCCTTACCTTTACTAAGCTGGACTAGAGGTAAGAAAGAGTAAGTAAAATTTCTTAATTTTACACCACCTGGGGCCAGAAACCCTTTATGTTGTGTTCACATTTTGAAACATAGTATTTTTCAAGTAGCAATATTGTAACAGTTAAAACATTGTGCTACTTAAAGATGGAATGCGTTTCAAACACTATGCAAATAAATCATGTGAGCACAACCTAGGCTACATTCACACGAACATATGCCCGCCAGGTTACACATGCGTTCGCCGCGATGGAGAAGAGCAGTGGTGACCCCACCCCTTTCCATTGAAATGCATGGCGCTGTAACACGGGAAAGATAGGACATGTCCGTGCACCCATTGCCGTCTATGGGGGACGTACATACGTCCCACAAACGGTCGTGTGAATACAGCCTAAGGCGCCTTCCACAATTGCGTTATTCACGCCAGGTTTTGCACATGCTTTTGACACGCGAACTTGCTTTTCACCACTTGTAATCAATGGGGCACATTTACTAAGGGTTCGAACACCGCATTTTCTCCGGCTTGCATCGACACAAATCAGGGGCGTGGACGTCGGGCAACCCGAAGATTTTGACAAACCACAGAATTTAAAAACCAATTTTGTCGCAAGAGCAGCACTCACATGCACCGGGAAGAAGATGGTGACCTCAGCGGGGAGCGACACATGCAGGAAATTGGACGCACGATCCAAATCCTCGTCGGACTTTCCGGATTGGGAGGGAAGGGTAAATGTGTCCCAATGTGTTTTTTTTTACACACTCATGCACATTTTTTTAACGCGTGTTTAAATCTTAGCATGCTCTACTTTTGCAAGTCGAGTGCAAAAATGCATTGCACTCTGAGACACATGCAGTCCACTGCAAGTACATGCGTTTTTCACGCATCAATTGCCTAGAAGAGATAGAGCTCAGGCCTGAGTGCTTTTCACGCTGTGAAAAACTGAGTCACTGACAGTGAAAACTGATTGCACTCTGATGATAAATGTCAGTTTTTCACTGACCAAACCCTGATCGCACCTGATCAGATTCTGACGTGATCTGCAACGCAAGTGTGAAGGGGACGTAGGACCATATAGTGTGCAGTGCCATTATAAAATGTGGTGACTAATGAGGGTTATTATTAGATGTCAGTGGCACAATAGGTGGTGATTATTTAGTACTTGGCCATAATCGGGACAGTACACTGTGTGTAGCGAACAGGGGGCTATTCTACAGCGTAGGGATTACAATACTTTTTTTACATGGTGATGACTAAGGTGGAGGGCATTTCACAGTATGTTTACATTGTGGTGCACTATTTTTGTGTTCTGGTATTTTAAGGAGGCTCTTTATACCTCTATTACATATTTGACTATGAGTAAGGCCCCTTCTACACTGGCGTTCTTCATCAGCGGGGGAACAAAAAAATAAAAATAATAAACCTCTTATGCGCAACTCCGTTTCAGGCTGTAGGAGGCGTGTGATTGGGACGGCACTGGGTTTTCTGATACAAACAGAAGCCGGTGGTGGACAGTTTGGCCCCTGGCTGAACGCAGCATGGAGAAACGGTGAATAGATGTTTGTTATTTAACGCCCCCAGTCACTATAGAGACTTTTTTTTCTTCACTGGGACCACCCCTTTAATTCTAAAGGTGAAGAACCTGCACGACTAACACATGCCCAATTACATGACTAACTACCTTAAATCTGTCACATCCTCGGGCCAAGTGGCAAAAACTCTCAAGGCTATAAAATCAACTTCCATCCTTTTTGATGCACGTTAGTGTCATGAAATTAGATATATTTTTTTCCTTTTCACAAATTTAGCCAGAGTTTTTTAGCATTTTTTTAATTCTTGCTAGGAGTCTGAGCGAAACAAAATATTATAAGTGCACATGTCTAAACCCTTCGGAATCCTTTGTTTAATATGGTCGAGACCCTTCACCTCTGCTTAGTGCCCTGTAACAGCTCCTGTATGTTTTATCACTTATGATCTACATTGTAGCCTGCAGGACTATGAAGAAATCACAGTTTCACCAGGTCATCCTGCTAAAGATGCACTGATACATCTGCTGGAAGCAGGCAATAGTTTGTCAAACGTTTTGCCTCTTGAATATAAACACCTCGGGAGCTTTCCCTCAGAGTTAATTCCTACCTTAATAGGAAGGAAGAGGGAAAGTTCACTGAAACCGCCCGCGCACAAATTTCCCTAGTCAAAACCTAAGCCCATTTACTCGCATATAAGGCAGCTTTATGTTGGACAGGTCCACCTTGTCTGCACTGAAGAAGAAGGGTGACCACACAACATCAATGTTGGGAATGCAAACACTGGTTGAATGGCTCTTGGTGAACCTATAATAGAAAGCCTGCACTCCTGTGACACTCATATTTAGCCTCTGCACGTAGTAAACACGAGCATATGTATTTCTACGTATACCCTTGCTGCTGCTGTTGTGGACACAGCATTATTATTTCAATTTCTGTGTAAACAACATTATGAAACCAGTCTGATGCTCGCTCACGCTCTCACGGCATTTAGTGTTATCATTCTGATACCATGGTACTCTACTCTTAGGTCACATTTGAAACCCAGGTTTATTAAGAATGATGTTTTAAACGGCCTCTTACTAAATGGATGCAAGATCTCTGCAGGTCACCTGTTAGCAGCCAGGTCTGGCCCGGCAGAGAACTCAACTATGGTCTTGCCGGTTTTTCTATAGACTATAGTAAATCGAAGGCGGGTGCTCACGCCCCGGCCTCTCCCAATCTTGACAAAATTGAGAGAGAAGAACATAATAAATTCCCCCAAGAGTTACAGTATTAAAATTTAATTGAAAGGTTACAAAACATGAATAATAAGTGAAAAAAAATGTAAAAATTGTTCACACTATTATTCCAAAATTTCAGCCACATGTGCGGTTCCTTGTCTCATTTCAAAGGAATTTTTCAATCCATAAATGATGACGAGTTTGTTTAGCCTCGTTTATGATGAAGTTATGTTCATATATATTCAGTTCAATTCCACCTATAAATTCCTAACCCTCTTCTACAAAATAGCATACTATACCCTGCTTGCTAGGGACCATTTTATTACGTATTTTTGGCCAAAAAGTTTATCCCTCCTCTGTCGATTGGTTCTTACGTGGGTTCTGGTTCTTTGGATACCGGCATTAAGCCAGAAATGCCAGGTGACCAACTAGAAATCTTCAGACCATGGGATTCACCATGGTGCAATATAGATGGAGCAGAAAATATACATTTCGTTTTTTGGGAGGTAGGGTGCCCTAGCTCTGTGGTTTTCGAAATTCCTGGGAACAGCCATGAAATCAGTGCTCCCATTATTTAACTGTTAAACAATAAACGGGTCAATAGGAACGTGGTCAAAACGAGATCCTGAAATTTGATTCCATTGAATATTAAGGTTTAAAAGAGGGGCAATCAAAACAATAAAATTGTGTAAATCCTTTCTGAACTGAAACCATAAAAAACAACAGAAAGCGACATCACATATGCGAAGTCCTCAGAACCCATCAATTTGAAAGGATTCAGTCCACAATTGATGGTATTTTGGATCGGTATTTTGATTTCAATATGCATCATCCCTTTTCTTAAAGAACATAAGCAGTTTTCTGATACGGCCCTACAAACCCAAATAGAGCCTAATAACTTTAATCACATAAGTTAAACCGATGTTTTTATCACCCATGTGTACCTTCTACAAAAGATCGTATCGTTTGCCACATAATTATTCTTCGCTTGCTTGCTTTCCGTTGGAAAATCTGCCACGACGGATTATGTGGTCACAGAGCCATACAATACTCAGTGAATTACAAGTGTTGTTGTTCCACGTGAAAACTTTTGGTCTTGTGTGGCATACAGTAGGAAGCGTGTATGTGTCTCACGTAAGTATTTACATATGATCCAAACCTCTCAACTGCGTCCTACACTTTTCTTTTCGTCTAAGGGTTGTGGGGGGGAAATTGCCCTTGCATTTGTCATTGTTACAACTCATAAATCTGAAAAAAACTAGATTTAGGTCAGGTATAGCAGTCGTAAGAGATATATTAATGATAACTTGAGAATTATATCATGTAACTATGAAGAACGGACATGTTATGAATAGACTTACAAGATTGGGGTGAGGTGAGTATAGTTATGTTTGGAGTGGGGGGTGCCAGGTTGACTGGCGCTTTGTGCAGGGGGCCGTGCCGTGGTCCTGATCTCAATGCGTTTCCAGTGAAACAACGCGTGCACTTGTTTCAATGGAAACCAAATAGCGCAACATGTGACCGTGAGCCCTTGAGGGTGTTTTTGCTCTTTGATCTCTCCTATCCACATGGAATGGGGATAAAGTCTGATGGTGATACTCCTGTGGGAGGTAAGCGACAATTGAAACGGGGTGTGTCTGTATTCATTGAGTGCTGGTCATAGAATTAAAGGGAACTTTCCGCCCGGGATGTTCATTTTTAGATAGAATAGGTTATATACCCTAGCATGCTATTTCAAAATGCCTTTGCAAGGTTCTGATATTTCAGTAGTTTATCATAGTTATTTTATATTAGCTTGCTGCATGCAAGCAGATGTGGTGAGTCCCAGGAGGGCATGCAGTCTGCGTGTTCCTGTGTCTCACTACTCTTATGGGTCATTCGTTCCCTCTTCTCCACACCATCCCCTCTCCCCCCAGCTCAATGACACTGACGGGAGTGGGGAGGGTGGAGGGAGATCGTTGATGAGTGTGGATGTGGGATAGGCTTACTCGGGGCCACAGGGCTGTGCAACTGAACCCGGGACTCACGCACGAAGCGCTACAATGAGCCAGCGTTATTATGAAAATAAACAAGTGAAATAATTCATAAACTTAAAGGCATTTTTAAATCACAAGAAAGGGCAGTTGTGAACTACACCAATTAAAAATAACCATGTCTGGTGACGGTTTTGCTCTAACCCCTTTCCCACGCCGGCCTTACAGTATCGGCGTCGCGCGCGGGTCCTGGTGCATGGAGAGGGTCCCCCCTCGCGGCCGAGGCACGATCTCATAGCTGGCAAGTCTTTGCTGTCATTTGCAGCAAGGCTACCGTCACACCCGCGACGGTCAGTGCTAGCACGATCACGGTATGACTTCATGGCGATCGCTGCCGGCAATGCAGCCGGAGGCTTCAACAAGATGAGCGCGCATGGATACCGTTCCATGACAGCTTCGGGCTCACCGTGTTAACCCATGTCTACTATCAGCACATTGTTGGAATGATGGAGTAAAGATCCCCATGACACTGGGCCATATTGCAGTATGCAGTATATGGTAGAATCGATCAGGGGGAATGAACCTAAGGGTTAAGTATCCCCTAGGAGTCTGAACAAGGATAGTAAAAGTAAAGTAAAAAAAGGTGAACAAAAAAAATTATAATAAAACTCACCTGTAAAAAGTTCAATCACCC
The DNA here is from genome assembly GCA_019512145.1 of Engystomops pustulosus. Lineage (NCBI taxonomy): Eukaryota > Metazoa > Chordata > Amphibia > Anura > Leptodactylidae > Engystomops > Engystomops pustulosus. The sequence goes on from CM033648.1 coordinate 70,419,151, forward strand.
CGCTTTCCTAGAACGATATATATTAATAACAGTAAAAATCAAAACACATTAGGTATCACCGCATCCTCAAACTGGTCCGATCTATCAAAATATCAACTAACGGTTTTCACTGGTGTTATAGCGCCCGTCAGACATAATGCGGTACGTCAAAATCAAAAAATGTAATTTGTTTGGCATTTCTGGAAAATAAAAAAATTTATAAACGTGTTCAAAGGTCGCATATGTCGGCTAAAAAGATAGCAACGTGAAACGCCATCAAAAGTCGCATAAATGTACCACCACTCACAGAGCTCCGTACACAAGTATGAAAGTATTGGCCGGCCAAGAAGATGGCAAAATCAAAAATACATTTTTGTACAGGAGGTTTAATTTTTTCGAATGTATGAAAACTATAAAACCTACACAATTGGTATCCACGTAATCGTAGCAACCCAAGAATAAGTGACATGTCATTTGGGGCACACAGTGAAGCTGTAAAATCCAGCCCACAGAAACTCGCAATGTGTTTCTCACATTTCACTGCATTTGGAATTTTCTTCCCGCTTCCCATACGCGCCATGGAATATTAATACCGTCACGTACGAATGCAATTTGGTACGCAGAAAATAAGCCATAACAGAGCTCTTTATGTGTTAAAAAATAAAAAAGTTATAGATTTTTGAAGGTGGGAGTGAAAAATGGAAGTGAAAAACAAAAAAAGCCAATCGTAAGTGGTCCCCATTCACTTATATGGGAACACTGAAATAAACTGAGGGACCACCTGCGATCTCCATTACAAACCATCTGGGATGACTCACCCCAAACATATTCTTAGTTTTGGATCAGCATTGTAGCCCCTTTCATGTTATATTAATAGGGGCCCAGCTGTCATCAATGGGAGTAGAAGGAGATGGAATACAAATAGTAAAACAGATAAACCTTTAGGTTTAACTTGTTGGTGGTGAGAATCCACATTTTAAAAGCGTCCATTGGGATCCCAAAGTATAAAAGAGTATTACATAAACAATTCATTATATGAAATACTCCATAACCGAGGTGCTCTCTTGAAAATGAAATAGGATTATCAATTGTGATTACTGATTGATTTTCCTGAAGAAAACATTAGCAATGTCACACTTATTATTAGAACGAATAGCGGAGATTAAGATGTTAATAGGCTCGGTGCAGGTTGTCCTATCCCACGTAGCAATAATCACTTAATAACTCAATTGTTCCAGTGTTTTCTTCTGGTCTCTATCGCACAATGCCAATGTTTCTACTGTTGATGTGATGGCTTTATAATTATGATGATTCTCTGTGCCTTGAAATGATATATAATGTTTTTTAATCAGCAGGCTGACTCAACAGCTATTGTTAAGAACCCATTGAATGGTGTTGATGTTTATTCTGGCCTTTGCCAGAGTAGGGGAGGCTTTTTGACGGAGACTATTGTCATCACTCTGATAATTCAGTTTCACGTGTTGTTGAGAGACTGTTCTGACAATTACTCTATAACTTTCCTGGCAGAGAATATGTACTGTGTTATAAACGTGCTAAGAGTACAGTGCACATAAGACACATCACGCTCACATTAAGTAGTGTTCTTCTCACTCAGATCCACCATAGAGGGATTTTATTTGATTCAGTCAAAAAAGTTATTCTAGTTGAAAAAATACGAAAATGAAGCACCCACCACCACAATGCACACCCTTGGGTGCAGAGCATGTTACTATTCGTAGCTAACTAGCCTATTAGGGGCATAACTAGGTAGGCGGGTCCCATAGCAGACTGCTGAATGGGCCCCCATAAAATGGAGATATTACACTCATATATGATACCCGACTTACAGATGACCCCTAGTTAAAGACGGACCCCTTGCCCACTGTGACCTGTGGTGAAGCTCTCGGAACTTTAATTATAGCACAGACCCTGCAATGATCAGCTGTAAAGTGTCTGTAATGAAGTTAGTTATAATCCTTGTTCCACATGACAAACAAAACTTCGAAAACCCAATACTCTGGGGCAAAAAAAAATTGTCTGGATCTACAATTATAAAATGTACAGTTTTGACTTACATACAAATCACTTAAGAACAAACCATGGAACCTACTTCATGATCATCGTATCATTGTTATTACGGTTGAAAAAAGACACTTGTCATCAAGTCAACCAAAAAGGGAAGGGATTGCATGGGAAGGGATTTAGGGAAACAATTCTATATACTAAACCACAATGTTATTAGGTGTATAAAGGCATCTAACCCTCTTGAAGCTCTCGCTGTCCCTCTGTGACCAGCGCTAAGGCAGGCTATGTCCACAGATATATTGCATGTAACCCGGGATCCTGACCTATATACATAAACATACAGTACTTCACTACTACACACATTATACACTCACACCAACATATAGGCAAACATATAGAGATTCACATCAATACACACACTTATAGGCCATATATAGACCTACACAGATATACATAAACATACAGCAATATACACAATACACACATTCAATACAGCATAACCAAACTCACAGATAACACACAGGCCACATACGACAACAGCAATATACAGACATATAGTATAACACACACCACTTATGTATGCTACAGTATATGCACATCAGATACGAACAATATACAGAATATATACATCACATATACTGGTTATAAAACAATTATGATGTACAATGTGCAGCATAATATGTATATACATGGATGCACATCCTCCAGTCTCTCAGTCTCGATCCAGGCACCTAATGGCAATCAGATACCTCCTCCAAAGAAATGCCTTCCAAACCCACTGCCAACGGTCATGTTTGGAGGATGGTGCAGGCAGCAGAACATTCTGCTCAATTCTTAAAGACTGCAAGGTGTGGGTTGGAAGCTCAACAATGAATTTTGGATGGCAGGCCCTCATCCACCTCTGGAGTCTGTTTCTGACAGTTCGATCAGCACATGATTATTAGTGACCTCTTGGGTCATTTTGCAGGGCTCAGGCACGCCACTTCATTGCTTTTCAAAAGAAGGGGAAGTGGTTTCTTGGTGCTGGGTTGTTGCCCTAGCTCTATTTATTATAGGAAATCTGAAAATAACTTTTTTTATGCAGTGCCTGTGTGTACATTCAGTCATGTGACCAAGGGATTTCATCTAAGGTCCTTTAGCCTCCTAACATTAGCAAACTGCACCAGTATGTATATGATTAATGAAATCCAGCAGCCTCCAGGAGATGGGGAGAAGTAGAAGTTCCTTCGAGGCATGTGTGATTTCATGTGACAGATATATGCATGGAGAATGTTTTGCAAATGTAAAGGGTATAGGACCTCTGATGACAACCAGGGCATGAACAGCTCAATAGTAGGAGGATAAGGCATGGGGAGGAGTAGATGGGGGGTTGGCTGAGCAAGAAACGCGTCTCTGATTCTAGGTAGTAAAGATAAAGTTGATTTTATGGGGATGAAAGGAAACAATTTAGGCTAATTTCCTTTAAAGGAAATGTTTACTGGTGAGTATTTTTAAAAAAATTTTTTTACAGTATTACTAGAAGCATGCTATAAACCAGTGATAGAGAAACAATCTTTTTATATTTTGAATTTAAGTTGAACAGCTGGTAACGCCACTAGTGACATATGTTAAGTGAGATATACTTCTGATAATTGCGGATGACGTAAGAGGCGCACACTTATCATGTGTGTACAGTATTGTTGAACAAAGGAAAATAGAAATCCGACTGAGTCATTTGAATCAGGTACATAAAATATACAGAAAGAGTGGCCTGGGGTCAATTGTAGCTCAACACCACTACTGGTTTAATGGTTTATGAATTTTTGTTTCGAGTGAGCCCTGCGTTTCTGTTAAGTCAAGTGACCATGAAGAAAACGTGGAAATTATTTGATTAATGAAAATAATATAACGGGACAATCGTAAGTTTTTATGCTCCAAATAAAGACTTAAGGGAACTATCACAGATTGTTTACCCCTTAAATTATGAGCACTCCTAGGTAGGGTATAACAAAGAGAATTCACACACTAGTGCCCCAGAGTGTACAATCCAGAACCAAAGACTAATTCGCTTGAACAGTGCTTGGTGCTGAAGGCCAATACCTGGATTTTAAGTGACTGATACAACTAAAAAAATAGACCAAAATCACTTTGTATTCCAATTTTATGAGTTGCAAACTGACAAAAAAAAAGTGGCGTTTTGGACATTTGATGCTATTTTTATTATGGGTTCACTGACCGAATAATATCCGATTTTATATATTGATAGATCTGGATTTTGGGTTGCAGCAATACTAACATTTGTTTATAATTTTATTTTTTAATCAGTTCTAGGAAAGGGGTGATTGGAATTTAGTTTTTGAACTACTATATTTATACCACTTCGGGTACTGTAACCCGATGGGTCTGACGATCTATCATATACTACCATACTACATTATGAAGGTCATATATAGCATTTGGTACCTGATCTGTAACACGTGCCACTGGCACTTTGTAACAGATCTCAGAAATGACAAGTCCTGGAGTCTTAAAAGAACCCAAGATGTCATGGTGACTAATCATAGCTCCCATGACAAGTTATATTTTTCTACACTTTGTTTAAAAAAAAATAATAAATTAGATGTCGTTATTCTCAAAAATGGGCTATTGTGTAGAGCATACGCAGTAAGTATACATCCAAATAGTACTACCCTCAATGTGCAGAGGGACCGTCCTGTGAGGAAATAATATATAATTGTACATTGTCCCTAATATATATTATTCAACAAAACGGAAAATGAGTTATAGTGTACACAAGGTTTATCACGACGTAGTAAATGAGCCCCTGGCTAATTTTCAGCCAAACCTAAAACAAATAGCTGAGAACTTGCGTCAGAAGGAACATACTGTCTAAAGAGTCAATGGCAAATACAGTAGATTCTACAGTTGTGGACTAAGGTGATAGTGGGATACAAGGTTGTAATTCCAGCGTGTCTATATGTATGCCAGTAAACATCACAACCTCAAACTGTCTGCCGACTTAACCGACGGATGTTGTTAGGGAGATCAGATTATACACATGGATATGGTTCATGCACTGGAGTAAATAGGAAAAAAATAACTGACACATTATCATAAGATATTTTAGTTATTATGTGTATATAAATGGTAATGGATCTATACAGGTGTAACTTTAGGGGGTCCAGAGGGTGCGATCGCAACCGAGCCCAAGAGGCTTAGAGGTCGCAAATGGTGTACCTTTCCTATATGAGAGGACAGGTAGTCACCGGTTACATAACAAGATAGGGCTGTAGGTTTGTTCTTAAAGGGGTTGTCCGAGTTTTCAAAATAACTATATGCGGCTGGGAGCAGGCTGACTAAAACAATAAAGCTGTACTTACACTCCGCGTGCCCTCCCGTATCCAGCGCTGCTGGTCGCTCCGGTCCGGGCGCCATGTAACAAACATGGCCGCCGGAGGCGCTGGACTCAGTTCCGGCCGGCCCGAACACCTTACCGGCCCCCATACACAATGCTGTGTATAGGACGGATAGGCGTACCCGGCCCGCCGGCCGGAAGCTGAGTCCCAGCGCTGCTCCGCGGCCATGTTTGTTTACATGGCGCGCCGACCGAGCGACAGCAGCGCTGGATACCGGAGGGCACCGGAGGTAAGTACATCTTTAATTTTAGGCAGCCTGCTCCGCCACATATAATATTTGTTTTTTTTAAACTCGGACAACCCCTTTAAGTTGAATTTGTATGTAAGTCACGAACTGTATATTTTATCATTGTAACCCATCCAGAACTTTTTTTGGTCTCTGTGACAATTGGATTTTAAAAATGTTGGGTTGTCATAAGAATCAGGGATTAACACTAAAGCTTATTACAGACACCTGTGATAACTGTTACAGCTGATCATGTAGCCTAAGGATAAAGTACAGTAAATTACTAATATCCAGAGGTCCGTTTGTAACTAGGGGTCGTATGTAAGTCGAGTGTTCTTAGTAGGGACCCGCCGAATTGGGTCCTGGCACATATTTTGCATTGGGGCCCAGCAGCCTTCAAGTTACACCCCGGACTATATAAGCACAATTGGGGAGAATTTGGCTTTCATTTTCCACAGCTGTTTATAAAATCGAGCACTGATTGGTTTCCATGGGCAACTGTACAGTTTTACCTCAAAACTTTAATAAATCTCCCCTAGATGAATGTCTGGAGACTTAAAGGCCATGCATGCTCTGCTGGGGATTGTCAGGTTTAGAGTAGTGGATTCTCTGAACCACTGCGGACGATGGACAAGCCACTACCTGGGAGTCTAAGTGGCTACCGTTTTTTCACCAGAGGCCCCGCAAAGCAGGTTAGACAAGCTCGCGGCGTGGTACCCCGGTCGTTCCACAGGCGTGACTTGTCTGCAGTGGCAGCCAAGGTCGAGGTACAGAAACGGCAGCAATCTCGTAGCCGGGGACAGGCAGAGTCGGACAGCAGCACAGGATCGGATGGAGACGTAGACAACAGGTCAGGGCAGACGCAAAGGAGCGTGTCAGAAAGGAACCAGGGTCACAACGGGAATTCACAAGAAGAGCACAAGGCATCAGAAAAGCTTTCTCTAGGGCGCTAGGCACGAAGATCCGGCAGGGCTTGCAGGAAGAGCAGGCTTAAATAGATTTGCAAATGGCCAGCGACGATTAATGGCCGCTGGCCCTTTAAATTTTGAGAAGTGGCCGCGCGCCCTAGCATTCGGGGCCGCGTGCGCACGGCGGAAGGGAGCGAGACTGGAGCCGGGGAAGGTGAGCAGCGCTTGCGACGCGCTGGGGGGCAGAGAAGCAGGGTGAGCTGCGACCCGCGATATGGGTCGCGGGACCACCCGTGACAGGGATTCTGGGAAGTAACTATGCAAATCTGTCTTCCAGGGTGGAATAAATAAACTTTCCCTCAAACTCCCTTGAAAGGAGACCCTATATATCAGTGGCAAAACTAGAAGCTGATGGGCCCTTGTGCAAAGTCTGTGCCAGCCCCCGACTATAATGTAGGGTTTAAGTAATAGTCTTCTCTATGGGAAAGTGACACCGTAAGGGCCCCCCTAAACCTCTTAGGCCCAGGTGTGATTGCAACCTCTGCACCCCCTAAATGTACACCCCTGCTTAATATCAAGCAGAGGAAACAAGTGTAGCAAATGCTTGCACAGGTAACTCTCAGAACTGAGAAACTGGTTTGATAGATTGTTATTCATCATGGCACATGGATATTATGAAATGTTTCTAGGAAGCGTTATATGAACATACCTGCATGGCCAACGTATGTGACTTACTAGATAAAACCTAACGCAGTCACTCCATGTTTGGGATATCATATGGCTTCTATTAGATCTGCTATGGGACTGATCATACAACCCAAGCAATTTTTTAAAAATGAGGTTTTTTGGTGCGGTCCCTTTTCTCTGATATTTGGAGAAATATTGGACTTCCAAGCCCAAAAACACCAACCATGACTTCCTAACTAACGTCCAATGCTATTCAGCGATTCAGCTGAACATCCCTGGGCTTGTGGGACTGAAATTTGCATGGGCTTATGACCATGCTGACCATGAAGAGTGAACTTGTATATGTAAAGGTAACTCTATGTTCAACTATATTTAAAAGGCTAAATACAACTATTTTCATTTAATATTTCATTACTCTGCATAACGCAGAACATAACGTGAGCCACTTTTATAGTTTTCATTTAAAAACAATGGAACAGATTTATAAAAAGTGTCCTAAGGTAGACAGACTAGACAGCCCTATACTGCACCAGATTCATATAAGTGTTGGGGCTGGGTGATACATCTGTCCTAGTATAAGACTGTCTAGTCGTACTCTGCACCTCCTATTAGTTTATTACTTTACGCCAGAAATTTAAGACAAAATTCTTACACAGACCTTTTTGGTGCAAAGCCACACCCCTTTACACAGGCCACGTCTCTTTTGTGGAACTAGGTGAGCCAGAAAACTGTCTAAAACCCTTTATAGATGTGGTGCAGACAGTTTTTAGTGCAAACTACGACAGAATTCTGGCCTAAACTGATTAATAAATCTCCCCCTATATGAACAGATTTACTGTATTTTTTTAACTATAAAGACACACTTTTTAGCAAGAAAAAATCTTTCTAAAAAGTGCCTGTGTCTTAAAGAGCAAAGGTCAGGAGGATCCAGCACTGCCAGACCCTCCTGAGCACTGTAATGGAGATTGGGTGATGCCCTGACATAGAGCTGCACCCGATCTCCCAGAGAGGAGATGCTCCGTACTGCTCTCCCCACTGTCCTACAGGTACAGGACCTGCGGTGATATCAGAATCATGTGACTTCCTTTTTTGGAAGCCTAAATCTGGGGTGCATCCTATAGTAATATATATGTATATAGTCTTATAGTCCAAAAAATACGGTATGAGGTTATTTTACACTGTCCGTTACTTCTTTGCAGACGACTAAATACTGTATACATAATAATAAACACTGCTCAAAGAAATAAAGGGAACACTCAAACAGCACATCCTAGATCTGAATGAATGAAATATTCTAATTGAAAACTTTGGTTGAATCCACAGGAAGGGCCTAACTTGCGATCAGTGGGGTCCAATGGGGTCCCATGTAACTCTGTCGGACCCAATGTCGCTCCATCAGAGTAGGCGCAGACGGCGCGCATGACCGTCGCGCCATTAATCTCTATGGAGCAGACGGGAATTGCCAAGCGTTTCTCCATTTTTCCTCACTATGGTCAGTAAAGGTGGTCAATGATCTTTGTGAGCCGAGAGATTCTAAATGACACAGCAGGATGCATTCTTAACCAACACTCCTCTCAGCACATATTATACAACAGGGGTCTTGAAACCTCTGTTCTGGGGAACAATAGGGGTCAGAAAAAAGGGAAACATGTTTGGTATATAAATCTGCTTATTGCACGTAAAAAGACAACAACAGCATTTTTGTGGCTTAACACAATCAACCATTCCTCAGCTGTCTGTGCCTATTATTCATTTATTCAATTCACATCATTTTGCATATTACCAGCTCGTAAAAGTATTTTGCAGACAAAGTACATTTTTTTTGTCAGGAAAAACAACTTAGATGTTGACATGACTCAGTCAAGCAAAATTGAGCAGCACACAAGTGATGCTAAACATTGGAGGGATGAGTAAATGTCTGCAGGCAAATCAGATATACAATGAAGGTTTCTCAGGCATGACCTGAGATAAAAGTGACTTCTATTTGTCTGTATTCCTGCAGAGACTGTACTATGAAAATGCCAAGAATGTTGCTGAACAATTTCAGAAATAAATATAAGCATGAAGTGCAGTATACAAAGATTATTTAAGTGACTGTCAAATCATGAGCTCAGAAATGATCATTGTTTAAGCATGATCCATGGAGGTTGCTGCGATTTCATGTAATCAGATATATACATGGGGTAGACAGTGCAGATGTAACAGGACCTTAGATGATGTCACCGTGATCACATGTCATGAAGTGCTGAATGCTTAGAAGAGGCATGGGACATGGGGAGGAGTAGATTGGAAGGGCCGGTCGAGCAAGACACATCCCCTGTGATGCCAGGTAATATTACGTAAAGTTGATTTATGGGGATGTGAGGAAAACAATTTTTAGCTAAAGAAGGGTGTCATTATTTCCATAGAATCCTATAACTTTCTCACTAGCTGTATTTGTAAAAAAATGTGTGACAAGATCCCTTTAACCTTCTAATCTGTGACTACACATTAGTTATTTGTCTACAGAAGCCTATGATAGTCTAAGACACCCCTCCTGTCTTTCCTACTCCCTGCAGTTCTGCCTATTTGATTGACTTCTGTGATAAAACTCACGTCTTAGTATCATAGTAAAAAGGTTAGGAAAATACATCAGTCCATTAAGTCCAACCTATATATTATATTGCGTGATCCGAAGAAGGCGAAAAAAATCCTGCATGCCGATGCCCAAAGCAGATCAAAATTCCTACCAAACACCTAATATGGAGGCCAGAATAATTCCCTGGATCAACAAAAACTACTAACAAAAAGTTTTATTCCTATACAATATGATTTTTTGGCCTCCAGAAAGGCATCCAGGACTCTCTGAGGTGATGCACTGTGCCGCGATCCACGTAGATCCTGCGCCGATATCCTTCATGTGTCGTTCCCTGTTGGTCCGCCGGAGTTCACCTTCTTCTTCCCCGTTGCATATAGTGCTTGGCTTGCGACACAAATTTAAATGTTAATCTCGTGCTTAGTTCCAAAGCCACCGGATTTGCAACACAATCCGATCACGTGCGACACAATCCCCTTAGTAAATGAGCCCCAATATGTTAGATGGATATGAATGACTGATTTCTACATTCATTTGTTAGTTTTCCTTTGAAGAAACCCTGCTGGACATTGGTCCAGTTTAATAAAAAGTTACCTATTTTTAGTTATCAATCAACAGATTTATCCAAATCCACTGGTATAATGTTTTTTTTTATAAGGGCTGTTGTATTTCTGAATTGCAACTTGTTTGTTTAGAAAATAATTAACATTTCCATTGTTACTTTTGGATATTATGATTCTTGGTGGATCAGGTAGGTGGAAGGCAGGCATGCAGTTTGTGATTGATGTGTTGATTTGCAGAGCGTTACATACCAAAAGAACTTCTAGAATCTATGTAATACAGGCCTTCAACTTTTTTTCCAACTAAGACTGTGGAAACATTTCTTAAAAATACTGATCTTTGTGACTAGGCAAATGGGGACATTTTTTAAAAATGTATATAAATAATGAGTTTTCTGAGGTGGAGGAAATGAAAAACAGTGCACCAAAGATCGTGACTTGTCTTCCCTTTGTAACGATGCCTTTTTTCCAAAGTGGTGCAGTGAAGCAGGGAGCAAGGTGGGCCACATGAGGACACCTTGGCCAGCCAAATGTGCTATAACCTACACCGAAAACTGCTGCAGGCTACAGTTGAAATCTACGCCAGCCTAGGATGTCGTAGATTTCAATTTGAGTACAGCACCAGAATTATTAAGGCTGGAACCTCTAATAACTCAGGTTATTGTGCTCCGTCTGTTGGCACACAAGCACCGGTCTTGAGTGCATCAGCCCCTGTGTCTCCAGTGCTACCCTGAAGGGGTTGTCTAAAGTATTAAAAGGTATCCTGTATACAAGGCATAATGGATATAGCACCAAAATGTTTACCATTTCATAGCACAGAAAAAAATTATCAAAATGTTTTATGGTCCCCAAAATGGTATCATTAAAACCATCAATGAAAGCTTGTCCTGTATAAAAAAATGACGGCTCAGACAGCTCCATACACTGAACTATGAAAAGGGCATTGATGTCAGAATATGGCAAAACTAAGAATTTTTTGGGAGGGACTAAAGATCTTTATTTTTGTTTTGAATGAAAACATAATAAAACCTATATAATTTGGTATCTCTGTGATCTTACCAACCCAATGAATAAAGGTTTTTTTTGCATCGTACGGAAAAAGATGTAGGCACAACTGTGCTTTGTTGGCAAATCATCACATTTGAAAATTTTTTCCAGCTTCCCTCTACAAAGAACAAAATCCCTCATATATCTCTGTAAACTAAAAATAAAAAAGATACGGCTTGTGAAAGAAGTGAGTCAAAACTGAAACTTGAAAATGGAAAAAAGTTATTGATGTGAGGAAACTGCCCTATTTATGGTAGCAATGGAGGCAGAATTTTACTTTTTCAACCCTGGAAAGTTTATTTGCATCTTTTCACGGTCAGAGGCTTGAGATATAAGGGCTCATTTACTAAGGGTCAACGGTCCGCACAATCATCGGAATACCAGGCGATTTCCAATGTGTGGCGCATTTTGAAGGGATTTTGGCGCATGCGATCGGATTTTGGGTTTCACGCCGACACAAACCAGGGGCGGGCCGTCGGACAATCAGATGGATCCTGACCAAGCGCGGGATTTAACAAAGCAATTGTGTCGCAAGACATGCACTTACATGCACGGGAGGAGATGGTGAACTCCGGTGGACCTCAGCGGGGAAGCGACACATGCAGAACTCGGGTGCACGCTCTTCATGAATCGCGGCAGATGTGGATTCCGGCAGACAACGCACCTCGGGATCGCGCAGGGACCAGGAAGTTAATGTGTCCCATAGTGTGAATTATGGGAGATTTATCATACATTTCTAAGATAAAACTGTTCTAGTTTGCCCATGGAAACCAATCTGAATTGACTTTCATTTTATAAACAGCTGAGGTCAAATGAAAGCTGAGCTCTGATTGGTTTCCATGGACAACTAGATCAGTCTGAGAGACTACTGATAAATCTCCCATTTATGTCTCTCTGCTGCAGTCTCACCACTGGAAGTTTTTTTTCATTTTTACCTTGCCAACTGGTATATTTTTTTACACACTTGAAATGATGATGGACAACATAAAATTACATTGCGGGAAGAAAGTTTGAGATGCATGAAAGCCACCAACCTCTTAATAATGGAAGGTTACATCGCTCCCTATAACATGAGTATAATACTATGGCTTATTCAGTGGCACTGTGGCATGATTTTTATTACTGAGCTAGCTACGTGCAAACGGCTGGGGATACATTACCACTCCTTGGTGGCTTTTTGGAGAGGTTTCACTGTGTACAATACAATGGTAAAATATTTCTCTGTGGGTTTTGTATTCCATCATAGTTTTGACCAATTGATTGGGCAATGAAGCATTTCCTACATAATTGTGGGTAACTGTATAAATTACAATGTAATTTGTTGGCTATAAGCATTTGCTTCTCTGTTATTTTGGCTACTTATGCAAAGCATTTGAAGTCATGAGCAAATGAGTCTTCATTAATAAGACAAAGGCTTTGTTTGTTTACTTAGAATTGAGCAATATGCATGAGTAATATTACATGTATAACACTGATGAGGTGTGGTGTTGTGTGGATATTTGTATTTTTATTCCAAGAACTCAGCTCAACCCAAGTCCACTCTTATTACATCTATAGTTCAATATATAGAATTGCTTAGTCCGTAGATACTTTTGTAGGTATTCGGTGCACATAGCTTAAAAGCAATATAAATTCTTAATCTGGAATCAAGATCCCTAGCCACGCCATGCACGTCTGTATAGCTCTTCCATATGACTCTACAGATGGGAATTGTTCCAATTGTTTATACTGTATTGTAGTTAAAGGATATATAGCACATTACTGCCCTTTAGTTATCCATATCTATCTATCTATCTATCTATCTATCTATCTATCTATCTATCTATCTATCTATCTATCTATCCATATCCGTATCAAAGTCTAATGTCTTTAGAAGAACCCTAGTCAAAATCCCCTCACTCAACTAAATCAGTTCCCTACACTGAGATGACTAAATACAAGTGCATTGAAACAGTGCCGTCTACAATGGAGAATCTGTTCCTTCTGAAATAGATATACTGTTTTGGTTTTTATCCTGCATCATGTCATTAGGATTCTAAAAGTCATGCTAATGTTTAGGAGGTCTGTCTTACATTGTAGCTAAGACAATGTTTTCCTCATCCTATCCTAGAAACATATATTGCAGAGTTCCCCTGCGGAGTTTGTCACAGGTGCTCCCGTGATCCATGTCTCGGATCGTGGGTACACCCGTGCTCCACTGCCTGCGGTCCTTGTCCCCTCCCTCTCCTGGCTCCTGTCTGTGCTCTGGTCCCGGGTGGAGGCCACACCTATGCTGCCTCCAGGGCACGTGCTCCTGCTGCTAGGGTGCGGTCACTCACTTCCCTGAACTTAAAGGGCCAGTGTCTTTCCCATTGGCGCTGGTCCTTCCGGGTTTCCTATAACCTGAACCGGTTCCTTCACTCCTTGCCGGATCTTCAAGTCTTCCCACTGAAGTGAAAGCCTCCTGTGTGTATCCCACGGTCCTGTTCCTGTGTTGTTTCCAGAGGTCCTGTTTCTGTGCGTATCCAGCGCTCCGTGTCCCTGTGCGTTTCCAGATGCATCCTTGGTCCGTGTCCGGTGGTCCGTATCCTGTGGTCCTGTGCCTGTGGTCCATATCCTGTGGTCCGTGTCCGGTGGTCTGTAGCCTGTGGTCTGTGTCCGGCGGTCCGTATCCTGTGGTCCGTAACCTGTGGTCCATATCCTGTGGTCTGTGTCTGGTGGTCCGTATCCTGTGGTCCGTGTCCGGTGGGCCGTCCAGGGTTCCAGCCCAGTGGTGTCTTCACTCCGTTCCAGCGTTTCCAATTCTCCACTGCGTTCCTGCTGTCATCTCAAGTTGTGACTGTTTCCTGCATCTGTTGCCTTGGCTGCCACCACGGATCTCATTCCTACCCCCGCGGTGGTCCAGTGGGTCCACAGACTCTGCCCTTAGAGACTCTTCCTCCACCCCCGTGCGTGACAGAGCTTCAATGATTTTAAGTCTCCTTACAGCAACCAAATGTCTGTGTTATCAAAAAACAGAACAAAAAACCTCCAGTAATAACTCGGAAAAAACAGCAATGAAGGGTGATGGAGGATATAAAACATAACTTTTAAAAATAATTATGTAAAACCGCATCCGTATGAACGCCAGATACAGAATATAAAAAAGAAAACACCTGCACTATGTAGTACAAAATGCAAGAAGTGCAATCAAGGTATATATCGTCCACTAGATAGGATTATGACCGTTTGCAGTCAAGATAACTGTGTCGCCAACTGCGTATATGGGTAACCAAGTCCTACCGTGATTCAGACGTCCTGATACCGGGCTGGGTATCCTGGGCATAAGGACCTATACTCTCCTATGAGTACCCCAAGACTCCTGCCCTAACAAGGGCAGTCCAACTGTCCTTATAAATGATACGCATGCCCCCTGTACTGGCGCCACCTTCCCTGACGCGTTTCGTCTTAGCTCTTCAGTGGGATTTCATAGGACCCGCCGTCCATCCTGGATTGGGCTAAGTCCGGCATAAAGTGGCATGCACCTAGAACACCATTAGCTGTATGCTAAATTGTGGAGAGATAGCTCCTGCTAGATCCACAGTCCTGGTGGGGGACTAGTGGAATAGATATGCAGGAGAAACTGGACGATATAACCTTTGATTGCACTTCTTTGCATTTTGTACTACATAGTGTAGGTGTTTTCTTTTTTAATATTTCTGTATCTGGCGTTCATACGGATGCGGTTTTACATTTTTTATTAAAAGTTATGTTTTATATCCTCCATCACCCTTCATTGCTGTTTTTTCTAAGTCTCCTTACACCTGCAAGGTGACCTTAATTGGCAAAGTCTCTGTAAGGGTAGCTCTTACTTATGAACTTATCCTGGTAGCTCCACAGAAGTGAAGGTCATCATGAATCCACTCCGGAGCTTCATGGGAGGAATTCACACAGTACTTTGGTCCCTATGCTCTCAAATGCAATATAATACATTTTGATAAAAATGATGAAATAGTATGCACTGAGGGAAAGTAAAGTACAGCAATAGACTACACAAATGATTGCAGGTAGAGAAGTGCTTAGTCATAATAACATATAATCTCCTTAACACATTGCTCATAGAAATGCATGTTCTCAATAATACACATAACTCAGCCATTGTATCGAAACTCTTCTGAAAGTAGATTAAATGAATTAACTCCTGAATCAGAATTATAAAGAAATCATTACTGTATGAAAGTGTAGCAATTATTGTGTATGGCAGGTTAGATGGTGCAAACTTTGTGTGAAATGTGGCCGCCAAAAATTGTATAGGTGTCATCAATGTATTTCACCATATGGGAGTATCATGATCATGTGATTGTAAAGTGGATAGAAGATTTTATGCAAAGGAAGATATTCTGATCCAGATGTTGCTTCAAAACTCTCCAAGATCCACAGAAACCACTAGATGAATAAAGGAAAAGGCATTTGGGAGACTGATAAAGTTTCTGGCCAAGTCAATCAAACTATGTACACAGGCTGAAGACCAGCGCCTAGATCTAGTTTCTGAGCATGGTTCTATAATAATAATAAGAATCTCTATTTTATAGCACCATCATATTCCGTAGCGCTTTACAATCATAGGGGACATATACAATAAATATTACATTACGAGTACAAACAGTCATATGGAACAATAGGAGTGAGAGCCCTGGTACAAGAAGCTTACAGTCTATGAGGATGAGGGGGAGACACAAGAGCTTACAGTCTATGAGGATGAGGGGGTGACACAAGAGTCCAGTCTATGAAGGATGAGGGGGTGACACAAGAGCTTACAGTCTATGAGGATGAGGGGTGACACAAGAGCTTACAGTCTATGAGGATGAGGGATGACACAGAGCTTATGGTCTGAGGATGAAGGGGTGACACAAGAGCTTACAGTCTATGAGGATGAGGGCGTGACACAAGAGCTTACAGTCTATGAGGATGAGGGGTGACAAGAGTTACAGTATGAGATAGGGGTGACACAAGAGCTTACGACCTGAGGATGAATGGGGGTGACACAGGAGGAATAAGAGCTTGTATAATGGTCCACCATTCTTTATAAGGGAACAGTGTAAATATTTCTGCTTCTAGAACCAGTCATCTGTGGCCATATATACAAGCTCCAAGCTGTATGTGACTGCAAAAAAGCCTGGAGTTTGGTATATATTGTGTGTTTGCTGGATAACTGAAGGAGGAGGAATGTGATGGATTAGTTAAAGAGAGATAACATTTCATAGAGTTCATGCCTAAAAAGATTGGTGTGTGAGACCACGTTTGAAACTCTGAAGCATGGGTATTAGCTGATATTCCGGGGAAGGGCATTCCAGAGGATTGGTGCGCTCAGGAGAAGTCCTGAAGATGCTATGAATTTAACTAGAGATGTCATTATGTAACAGAATTTAAACTGGGGGACACAGGGCTGGGAGCATGATGGCTGCTGAAGCTGCAGTTACTCCTGAGACCAGGGCCTTTAGGTGGCAATAAATGTCTTTTTAGGTAGGGGATCAGTTTTGCATTAGGGACCAGTACTTCAATTGAAAGGAGATCCACCATCAAAATCAGGCATGAGAAACCAGGGACACTTACTCAGATACTAGGCACTAGGACTGTGGTAATTAGGGGCTTCACTAGGACAAAAGATCGGGATCCATGCGCCTGATCTTTTGTCCAGTGCCTCGAACGTAGTAGGACAGTTTGTCCGCGGCTCGGGTACATTCCAGAAATCAACCTTAACTGCATCTTCCGATGCGATAGTGTTGAGTGTAAGGTGGAGCTCAGTCGCTATATCAAGCAGCTCAAGGCTTGCTTGGTGAAAGTGGTGCGAAGTATGATGTCATATTCTGCATCTCTACACCAAGCTGTTAATTTTATGACGGAACAGGATGGGGGCATTAATTTTATGACGGGGCAGGCAAAGGGCATTTTTATCAAGACTGGAGCAGGCAGAGGGCATTATATCAAGACTGGGGCAGGCTGAGGCATTATTATCAAGACTGGGGCAGGCTGAGGCAGTTATTATAAAGACTGGAGCAGCTGAGGGCATTATTATCAAGACTGGGCAGGCAGAGGCCATTATTATAAAGACTGGGGCAGGCTGAGGGCATAGTATTATAAAGACTGGGGCAGGCTGAGGGCATTATTATCAGACGGGGCAGGCTGAGGCTATTATAAGACTGGAGCAGGCAGGGCCATTATTATCAGACTGGGGCAGGCTGAGGGCATTATTATCAAGACTGGGGCAGGAGAGCATTATAAAGACTGGGGCAGGCTGAGGGCATTATTATCAAGACTGGAGCAGGCAGAGGCCATATTATAAAGACTGGGGTAGCTGAGGCATTAGTTATGAAGTCTGGGGCAGGCTGAGGGCATTCATATTATTCAAGACTGGACAGGCTGAGGGCATATTATTCAGTTCTGTGGGGCAGGCTGAGGGCATTATTATCAAGACTGGGGCAGGCTGAGGGGGGCATTATTATCAGGACTGGAGCAGAGTAGGGGCATTATTATCAAGACAGGGACAGGCTGGGGGAATTTTTATCAAGACCAGGGCATGCTGGGGGTATTATTATTAAGACTGTGGCAAGCTAGGGGTATTATTAATGCTTTATGGCGCAGCTACTCCATGCTCCAGTAGCCTCTAAATAAAATTTGCATATACAATTATATCAATTAAGGATTTATTAAGTTCTGGGGAACTACAGATTTAGCTAAATAAAGCAAAGTGCTACACTTGATTAGAGGAACCGGCCACCGGATCTACCTTATTATGTAGATCCGTGATGATAGGTTTCCTTTAAGGCGGTTGACAGAGAGAAAGGAGAAAGACATTCTTACCTCTGTCCTTACCTTTACTAAGCTGGACTAGAGGTAAAGAAAGAGGTAAGTAAAATTTCTTAATTTTACACCACCTGGGGCCAGAAACCCTTTATGGTTGTGTTCACATTTTGAAACATATGTATTTTTCAAGTAGCAATATTTTTAACAGTTAAAACATGTGCTGCTACTTAAAGATGGAATGCGTTTCAAACACTATGCAAATAAATCATGTGAGCACAACCTATGGCTACATTCACACGAACATATGCCCGCCAGGTTACACATGCGTTCGCCGCGATGGAGAAGAGCAGTGGTGACCCCACCCCTTTCCATTGAAATGCATGGCGCTGTAACACGGGGAAAGATAGGACATGTCCGTGCACCCATTGCCGTCTATGGGGGACGTACATACGTCCCACAAACGGTCGTGTGAATACAGCCTAAGGCGCCTTTCACAATTGCGTTATTCACGCGCATGTTTTGCACATGCTTTTGACACGCAGAACTTGCTTTTCACACTTTGTAATCAATGGGGCACATTTACTAAGGGTTCGAACACCGCATTTTCTCCGGCTTGCATGCGACACAAATCAGGGGGCGTGGACGTCGGGCAACCCGAAAGATTTTGACAAACCACAGAATTTAAAAACCAAATTTTGTCGCAAGAGCAGCACTCACATGCACCGGGAAGAAGATGGTGACCTCAGCGGGGGAAGCGACACATGCAGGAAATTGGACGCACGATCCAAATCCTCGTCGGACTTTCCGGATTGGGAGGGGAAGGGTAAATGTGTCCCAATGTGTTTTTTTTTACACACTCATGCACATTTTTTTTAACGCGTGTTTAAATCTTAGCATGCTCTACTTTTGCAAGTCGAGTGCAAAAATGCATTGCACTCTGAGACACATGCAAGTCCACTGCAAGTACAATGCGTTTTTCACGCATCAATTGCCATAGAAGAGATAGAGCTCAGGCCTGAGTGCTTTTCACGCATGTGAAAAACTGAGTCACTGACAGTGAAAACTGATTGCACTCTGATGATAAATGTCAGTTTTTCACTGACCAAACCCTGATCGCACCCTGATCAGATTCTGACGTGATCTGCAACGCAAGTGTGAAAGGGGACGTAGGAACCATATAGTGTGCAGGTGCCATTATAAAATGTGGTGACTAATATGAGGGTTATTATTAGATGTCAGTGGCACAATAGGTGGTGTATTATTTAGTACTTGGCCATAATCGGGACAGTACACTGTGTGTAGCTAGAACAGGGGGCTATTCTACAGCGTAGGGATTACAATACTTATTTTACAGTGTGATGACTAAGGTGGAGGGCATTTCACAGTATGTTACATTGTGGTGCACTATTTTTGTGGTTCTGGTATTTTAAGGAGGCTCTTTATACCTCTATTACAGTATTTGATCTATGAGTAAGGCCCCTTCTACACTGGCGTTTTTCACGCGCGAGTTCTGCGCGTGCATTTGACGCGCAGAACTTGCATTGCACTCTGTCCCATTGTATTCAATGGGTCTTTCTTCATTTGTGTTGTTTTGCACGCGCGTGCTTGCGTTCGTTTGCACGCGCGTCAAAATCGCAGCATGCTCTATTTTTGCGATTCACGCGCATTTTTCACGCCCCATTCAAGTCTATGGGGACGTATCAAAAACGCATTGCACTCGCAAACATTGCAAGTGCAATGCGAGTGCAATGCGTTTTAAACGTAAGGGTTGCTAGGTGACCAGTATAACAGTATTTCCCCTGCTCGCGAACGATCAAATAATTAAAAAAACACAATGAAGAACAATTTAAAAATATTAATAAAAAATAAAAAAAAGTAAAAGTTCAACTGATCTGTTTTTAGCTTCATTGCTTATAATATAGGAAAGTTTAGAGGAAAATGTTTTTTGAAATTTTTTTAATGGGGGAAGGGTGACTTTTTAAAATTTTCATAACCAATGTTAGATAGGAAAGATGATTAGAGAAGAACATCCAATTTCATGTATAGTTACTACTTCTATGTAGAACCCTAACAAACATTATAGGTGGGGTACCACGCTTGCTTGGTACAGAAAGAAGTTCTTAATTCGCCCTAAAATATCACAATGTTTTGACTCACCAAGAGTTTATATATGTATATATTTGCCTGATAAAGTCTCTTGGAAACTAGAAACATTGCAACATTATAGAGTGAATAAAAAATGTCTTTCTTTAACTTGATTTGGAGTGCTGCAATGGACCTCGACACCGGGATTATCAGCTGTGTGCACCCTCTGCACTACTACTATCAATTACCATTTTGGGTTTGCTATTTTCACTTCTATTTTAGAGTTTGCATGTTAACCCCTATCCACAGGATAGAAGATGGTAAGCTGATCATTGGGGGTTCAACTCCTGAGAACCCAACCAATCATCAGAACGGATCCATTCTTACTAATGGTTGTAAAAGCTGCCCCATTCAATAGTATGGGAGTGTTTGGATTAGCCAAGCAGCGCTGGGTATCTCCCACACTTATACAAGAATGATTGGGAGTACAGGAGATACCAGAACCGAATGCTCTTCAATTTACAACAGTCATATAGTAGAGATCCACAATCATCAAATTGTTATCTCCTATCCTGAGGAAAAAGAATAACATGCAAACAACAAAACACCCCTCTAAGGACTATGGGGGTTATTTATCATCAGACCAGCTTCTTGGGAGAGTTCTATGTCTTAGGCCCCTTCTACACTGGCGTTTTTCACGCGCGAGTTCTGCGCGTGCATTTGACGCGCAGAACTTGCATTGCACTCTGTCCCATTGTATTCAATGGGTCTTTCTTCATTTGCGTTGTTTTGCACGCGCGTGCTTGCGTTCGTTTGCACGCGCGTCACAATCGCAGCATGCTCTATTTTTGCGATTCACGCGCATTTTTCACGCCCCATTCAAGTCTATGGGGACGTATCAAAAACGCATTGCACTCGCAAACATTGCAAGTGCAATGCGAGTGCAATGCGTTTTAAACGTAAGGGTTGCTAGGTGACCAGAATAACAGTATTTCCCCTGCTCGCGAACGATCAAATAATTAAAAAAACACAATGAAGAACAGTGAAGAATAGAATAAAAACAGTGAACACAGTGAACACAGGATCAACTAAGAGAAAAACACAGTGCAGAACACAGTGCAGAATAGATTACAGATGTTCGGCACATCTGCTTACTTGTCGGGAGATACGCGCGGAGCGGTGCGAACAAAATAGCATGTGAAGAACAATATATATGTTAAAAACGCACCATACAAGTCTATGGAGATGCATCAAAAACGCATCGCACTCTGAGACGCACGCAAGTGCAATGCAAGTGCAATGCGTTTTTCACGCATCAATTGCCATAGAAAAGATAGAGCTCAGTCCTGAGTCCATTTCACGCGCGTTTTCTGCGCGTGAAAAACGCATTGAAATTGCATTGAAATTGCATCAAAAACGTGCGTGAAAAACTGAGACACTGAACAAACTCTGACTGAAAACTGATTGCACTCTGATGCAAAATGCGCGTTTTTCACTGACCAAAAACTGATCGCACCCTGATCAAACTCTGACGTGAAATGCAACGCGAGTGTGGAAGGGGCCTAAGGCCATCCCAAATCCAAATAGCAAAATATTTTGGTATGATGGGACATGACTTCTACTTAGTGGTTGATTCTAAATCTATTGGAATAGTTTTTTCCACACCAAGCTTTTTGGCAAGGCACTGACATAACAAATGAAGGGATCTTAAGAGTCAAGATGATTGTCACTACTAGAGATGAGCGGGGCCTTAATTTTCGGTTCAGTGTCTTCTGTTCGTCAGCTCTGCATAACCTGGCCTTGTTGCTTGATAGTCTGAAGAGCATCGAATCACCCAATTTACGTCCCTAGCACCTAGGCATGAACAAACCTGGCCAATCACAGCCATGCCTAGTTGGGGCACAACGCCTCCTGATTGGTTGATCTTCAGCCCAACAAGCATCATGTCTGGGCTACACAGAGCTGGCGAACAAAGGAATCTTAAGTTTGGGTCTGCTCATCTCTTGCCACTGCCCCAATATTCTGGATTATAGACACACTGCCAGTAGGGTGCCACCATTATGGAAGGGATAGCTAGTACAATATCACCATTGACATTTGTTGCTCTAAAAGTGACAAGTAGTTCAGTAGAACATCCTGAATGAAAGTGTATTGAACCTCTCCCAAATCATTTGCATTGTAATTAGGAAGGAGGTGAGCTGTGAGCTGCGGTTATAAGTACAGGCTGGATAGGACCTGCTGTCATTTCATGACTTCATAGTCCAAGTGCATAGTCTGAATCATAGACAGAAGCCATGACAGGTGAGTACAGGACTGTATTGCTGTGCTTTGGGTTAGGTTACATACAATACGGCCTTTGAGGTTGATTTATGTGCTCTATGCATTGTCAGAGTAATCAACTGATATATGACTTTTAATAATGTGGGTGTAGATTTATTTATTTTTCATGCACACCCAAAATCTCTAAGACTTCTGAAGAATTCCGAGTCACTACTTTGCATAATACCCTAGAGAATGCAAGTGGCTTGTATTATTCTATCTGTTGTTTTGCTTACGTTATATTGAGCAAATGAAATATATATTATTTAAATAATATTTTTCTAAATATGGTGTTTTATATGACTTTTTAGACCCAGTAAGTTGCTTTGGTGCATTTAATTTATTTAGTTTCTGTGAATTGTTCCTGTGGATGAGAGGAGAAAATAATATTCTCATCCTGGTGTCTTTTCCGATTGTGGAGTCAATGATGTCCAGCTTAAAAAAGATCTATGCGCGCTGTGCTCTACAGATTGGTAGTAAAGGTATCTATACATCTTAAGTAGCTGTCAGCCAAATGTTCAAAGGACAGCTTTTCCTTCCGAGACCCAACAATCCCAATATACATGGATGTTTGTTCTCTGAGTAGGAAGAAACCCATTGCCAGACACCTTAGTTGACAGATGAACATAATTGTTGCATATATTGGGGGTTATTTATCTTATCTCTGTTTGTTTTGGCTAGTTTTTGCCATCTTTTTTCCAGCTGCTTCTTTGGTAATTTATCAATCTCACTTTTTCCTTGTGTTAAATTTTCTTTATTTTTTCAGATCTCTTTTTGAGACATTTGTTACAAATGTTTTAAAAATGTTGCACAAATGTCTCAAATCACTTCTTACCATTTTGTAGGTTTTCCTTTTGGTTTTCTGTGTGTCGCTAATGAAATGATAAATGTCATTTGCGACATTTAGAACATCTGGAATAGAAGATAAATGTGTCTTAATGATGATAAACTAATGTCCAGTGGACGTTAGTGCACATCTCAAAAAGTTGCAAAATGTAAATTGCGGCAAAAAAAGTAAAACAAAAACTGAAAAAAAGAAGAAAAATAAAGATAAATGGCTCCCAGTGAGACCTAAATGACCCTATTATTCTTGGAATGGCGGGTGGCCCCATACAGATTAGTGGGTGGGCCAGTCCCACCAAATGCAACAAACTAAGTTGACATTGATCTAATAAATATGGTGAATGCAGCACATACAAGTCCTGAATTCTACTTTGATATTCATGATTTTATCAGTGATAGGGAGAACCTGGTTGTACAAGAGGGAGAACTGTTCTGCGTAACTTTTCGGCATCTACTGGATTGGCCAATATCACCACCAATTTCTTTAGTATTTTTTGCCTCTCAATGTAAAATACTGTACAATGATCATTGTTGTTAAAGTAAAAATAGCAGTATTGTTCTCAAAACGATTTATTCTAGAAGTCTTATATCTAGGGCGCTGGTAAAAAATGATGGGGCACATTTACTAAGGGCTTTGCGCCAGTTTTCTGTTGTTTGCTCATCCTTCTAGGTGCAAACTGCTTGCACAGGTATTTAAGGGGTGTCTATTCCACATTTGTGTCACACGTTACCCTTTTGTGGTGCGACTGCACTATTCTTCATGCAACATAAATTTCTGCACTGAAAAGGGTGTCCCGGCGCTCAGTCGGACCGTGTGACAGATTTAAAATGTTTAACATGTCTGACAGAATTGTGTCGTACGCCCCATGTTACAGGTGCACCAAAAAAAAAGTGGTGCACTCTGTCAGGACAGTGCAGGGGGCACTAGATTCATGCAGAAGGAACGCCAGAAATCCTGAATCTGGGGCCCCCTTCACACTACACAGGCAACTGCACCTAGTACACAATGTACTGTCCTTAGTAAATGTGCCCCTATGTTTATTGTTTAGTAAGAGAATGCATAGTGCTACTTTTTCTAATTTTGATATGCAAAAATATCTTTCCATGTACGACCTGTTTATCTTTTTGAGTAAATTCCTGTACACATGAATTAAACTACATCTAACAAGTGAAGAGTTCACAGCACAAAGTACAATCGGCAGAAGCTGACAGAGATATTCTGAATAGTGGGGACCTCACATGTGCACAACCGCCCGCAGCTGCCATATCTTATCATCCCATATGTCATCATAGAGATAATAGGTAATTGTACATGATGGTAATCTTACATATACAACTCATGTACTGCACAATACTCAGTCACTCGGCTAGATTTGAGAGGCAATGGTCTTTGTTAAGATAATTAGTAAAAAAAAAGTTGTGAATCTTTGTCTGATCAGTCATATAGTCAGAAGTCTATGTGCTGCAACTTTTGATGTTTTTGGTAAATTTTTATGCGACTGTTGCTTCCGATGCCATAGCAGAAGACACTGCCATCTGATTTATTAAGGTTCAAAGCCACTTTAACAAATCTGATGGGCACTTGAGCTCCAATGACGGATATAGAACTGTGGAAAATAGCCGGCCTAATGATATATTATCTCCACTGAGTCTTTGCTGAGTTCAGTATTAGTGGAGGTGCCGTGCCCCTGGAATCAAACAGGAGCACAGCTAGGAGGGACACCAGCAGTTTCGGGAAAGGTTAGTAGAGGTTTTTTTTTGTCCAGCCCACCTGCAGAGTTACTTATACTTTCAGACAACCCCTTTAACAATGAAATTCTGTTTAGTTTGTAAATTGTTCCCCTTTGCAATTGTTCTCCTTCAGTAACGCAATAGCCATCTGTTCATAAAGACATCACATGTGAAAACCTGCATAGTGTGTGTCATTGCTCCCTGTCTATGGATATGACCTACTCTTTCCGTTGTGATCAGTGACATTTAACCCTTTATGCTCTCTTCTTTAGAGCAATATACCAATCCATCTTCTAACAAGTCTTACTGAAGGAAAAGCTGAGAAGGGTCTGGAAAGCTGTTCTATTAGAATATGATACCACAGCCAGGTGACCAGAAACACAGTGGTCAGAGCTGTATAAACCAACAGAGGGAAAGTAGTTCTTAGTGTAGTCAGTCTGCTTAGACTCACAGATTATAAAGCCTTGAATCCAGGAATTCCAACAGAGAGTTAATGTGTAAAACTATTTTCACACTAACGTTCCTCATCTCTGTTAAACAAGTAATGAATGGAGGTTAAGTGGTGGTTTAGTGGAGGTTAAATGTACAAACTAAGGCTACATTCACACGAACATATGCCCTCCCTGTCGTAGCAGGGTGGGCCAGTGAACACAGGATCATTTAAGATAAAAACACAGTGCAGAACACAGTGCAGAATAGATTACAGATGTTCGGCACATCTGCTTACTTGTCGGGAGATAATATACGCGCGCGGAACAGTGAAGAATAGATTGTAGATGTTTGCATACATCTGCTATCTTATCAGAAGACATTCTTTTTCAATTAAATTAAACATTTTATTCCCGAACCTTGGTCCCTTTGAAAAAGTCCCATTGACTTAAAAAAACGCGCGTGAAAAACGCAACGAAAACGCAAAAAAACGTGAACAAAAATGAAACAAAAACGCAGCAAAAACGTCAGTTTTTCACGCATTGCACCCTGACGTGAAACGCAACGCTAGTGTGGAAGAGGCCTAAGTGTCATGATGATAGATTTCCTTTAAACCTCTGTCTGGATGTCTTTACTTGTTGAATATGTAGAAAAGATTTGTTGTCCATTCTATATAGAAACAAAATAAATTCATATGGGAATATATAATCAGGATATGAATTTTATAGATGGATTGTACAGATGACTACTAGAAATCATAAGGGATCATTCATATTTTGTTTTAATTAATGATACAAATATTCTAATTCATTATATTTTTAAATAACTGTAATAATTTTGTCTTTAGATTCAGAGGGGGTGTTAGGTATCAGACCCCAACAGTGTTATATTGAAAATAAGGATAGATCATCAGTATTGAAAAGCTAGAAAGTCCCATAACATGGAGGCTGTAACAACAGCATATTTGGGCACATTTACTTACCTGTCTGACCAAGTTCCCATGCGCCTGATATCCTGCATGTGTCGCTTCCCAGCTCAGGTCCACCAGAGTTCACCTTCTTCTTCCTGGTGCATGTAAGAGCATTGTCTTGCGAAACAATTTGAAAGTTAAATCCCACACTCAGTCCGAATCAGTCGGATTGTCCAACGGCCCGCCCCCCAATCTCTGTTGCAGGAAAGCCGGTGCAGCTGCACCACAATCTGATCACATGCGACACAATCCCAGCGCAGACACCTGTTTAACACCTGTCAAAGCCATGCAAACCCCTAAACCGTCAGAAACTCCAACAAAATTATTTGTTATTTTTTAAGTTATTTTCTTCTTGAATCATTTAAAGGGATCACCTCTGTAAATGCCATGGTTATTGATAATTGACCATTTTAAATGGTCTTATGACGAAATATATGATGAAAACCACTTACTAGCCAAATGCGTCATCTAGTTGTTTAGAACTTGTCCCCTAAAGGTAGACTGTTATCCTAATTTTCTACTTGTAGACTGACTGGTGATCTGTTGTCTAGCGTGCAAGACAGCATTTTACATTGATGAAAGGGAACAGTTAGAGTAGTAAGATCTAAGCACTTTGAAGCATGTTGGATTGAGGAGTCCAGTGGTTGGTCATATCAATGACTGTCAGTCTTGCATAAGTGTACATATAGATATTTCTCTCATTCACTTTGTAGGACTAATAACAATGGGGCACATTTACTTAACCGTCCTGCACTCTATCCCCGATCCGGACTGTCCGACGATCCTGAGTTGTGGTGCGATTCACGCAGCTTGTGCACTCGATTTCCTGCATCTGTTGCTACCCCGCTCAGGTCCACTGGAGTTCACCTTCTTCTTCCTGGTGCATGTAAGTGCTTGGCATTGCAACAATATAAATGTTAAATCCCGCGCATTGTCAGAATCTGTTGGATCGTCCGACGGCCCGCCCCCCGATTTGTGTCGCGTCAAAGCCCGCGCCGATGCGCCAAAATCCGATCGCGTGCGCCAAAAACCCCTTCTAAATGCGGCGCACATCGGAAATCGTTGTGTGTTCTGACAATAGTGTGGACCTCGGACCCTTAGTAGATGAGCCCCAATGTGTGTAACTCTTTCTGCTCTATAAGGTCCTGCTTGAAGTTAGGACACTATAAACATTCTGCTTAGCCCCTCCTTTTCTTACACATTCTGCATACATAAAGGACACTATGCATAGTCTGCATCTGCCCCTACTGCTCTATAACATGCTGCCTGCAGAAAGGACACTATGTGCAATCTCCATTGCTCCTCCTATGCTGCCTGTAGGTCAAACAACACATTCATTGCAAAAGTTGGTATAGCTATCTGGTAAAAATAAACTATGGGTAATTTATGAACTTTTTTACATACAAATTGTGCCTCTTTTTTTAGGATAGCTGGATAAGGTTATGCAAGTTACATCTCATGAATCTTATCCATCTGCAGATGTCATATGCTACAGAAGACAATATACAGTAGGTGAATCACCATCCTTCATATTTGCAGTGGGTGGAAATAATAGTATGAGATCATGGTGTCTCTGTAACAAGACCATAGCACATAGCTGTGGCTTAGGTTCCTGACCATAACCCCTCCTGTCTTACTCAGAAAGTCATTCAAGTAGAAAAAAAGAGAATCATTATGTAAGAATCCACAACAATGGGAATTTTAATTGAAGATTTTTAAAGGGGTATTCCAGCTATTTAAAGTCATGCATACATGGTGGTTAATTTGTGGATTCTTAGAGGTCTGATTGCTGGGACCCTAACCCATCACTTGAATGCAGGTATCTGGCTGTGCATAAACTGGTAGCTCAGTTGGTCAGAATGTGGTGCTGATAACGCCAAGGTCATGGGTTCTATCCCTGTAAGGGCCAGGTTCTTCAGTTTCTCTAACTTACCTCTTTAACCTTTCATTATTCACTGGTATTGTTCCATTGTCCTTTAAACATGAAATTGTCACACCCATTCTGGCTAGAAGAGGTGATGTCTGGGCCAGAAATATTGGCCTGTGTGTCATCTTAATGAGCTGATCAAGGCCAGAGCTGTAGATGGAGAAGAGTAGGGGTCCCAGAACAGAGCCTTGTGGGATGTCTACAGAGAGAGGGTGTGAGAGTAATAGACACTAAAAGTCTGGTTGGAGAGGTATGAGAAGACCCATGAGGGTCACAAAGTGTCTGCAGCATGAGAGAATGGTCAACAGGGACAAGGGGGAAGAGGATGGATCAAGTAGGAGACAGGAGAGTAGAATAGAGGTGTTTTGCCTTGGCAGATAGTAGATTCTTGAAGACTTTTGTAAGGGCAGTCTGAGTGGAGTGATTGGGTAGGAAACCAGATTGTAGTTTGACAAAAAGGGAGTTGGAGGAAAATTCCAGATGGAAATGATGTTCCAGGAGTTTGGATGCAAATGGGAGTAGCAAGATAGGCTGATAGTTCAGCATAGAACATGGGTCCAGAGGACGAGTGGGGGTGCAGACACTCTGCCCGTCTCACACCACCTCTTCAACCAGCCCCTGTCTATTGACATCCCACAAGGCTCTATCCTGGAACCCCTACTCTTTTCCATCTACACCTCTGGCCTGGGGCAGCTCATTAAGGCCCATGGCTTCCAATACCATTCCTATGCAGATGACACAAAGATCATTATTTCTGGCCCAGATATCAGCCATATCCTCCTTCTCTTTCCTAATTTCTTAAACGCAGCATGGACAAACGCAATTAATAATCGTTCCTCCACCTAACACATCCCTCCCACCAAGCATAACAGTAACAATCCAGGACTCTACACTCTCGCCGGTCCAAAAAGTCTTATGTCTTGTTATCTTTGACTCTGCCTTATCCTTTAAGCCTCACATCATGGACCTTACTACAATGCCACCTCCATCTCAAAACATCTCTTGCAACTGATCCTTCCTCAACCCCGAGTCTACCAAATTGCTAGTCTACACCCTCATCATCTCCTGCTTGGACAATTAAAATAAGTTAACTCTCCCCTCCAATCTATCCTTAACTCTTCCACCCAGCTAATCCATCTTTCTCCTTGTTTCTTCTCTCCCTCTCCTCTCTTCCAGTCTCTCCATTGGTTACCCATCGTAGAACAAATTCAGTTTAAAATATTAACAATGACTTACAGAGCCATTCACAACTTTCTTATATATATGAACTAATCAGCCAATATCTTCCCATGCGTCATCTCCATTCAACACTGGACCTTTTGCTTCCCTCTATTACCATCTGCTCTTCTCATAACTGTCTCCAGTACTCCTCCTGTGCCTCTCATATAATCTTGAACTCTCTACCAAAGGGTGTCCCCAACCTTACAAACTTTCAAACGTAACCACAAAACCCATCTGTTTAGGATCCCTACAACACATGATAACTGCACTGCTCCGCTCCCTCACCTTGTGTCCCCATCTACACCCCCATATAGATTGTGAGCCCTCATATTCCACAGATTCGTTTTCCCACTTGTTCCAGATCTCTGTAGTTCTTGTGTTTCTATTAGTACTTGTCTTAATGTAACGTATGTGAACCCCTTACTGATTGTGCAGCACCATGGAATTAATGGTGCTCTATAAATTAATACAGTAATAATAAAAAAGAAAATATAATTAAAAAAAGAAAAAGGAATAGATGAAATCCTTAAAAAATGGACTGAAATAGGAATAGAATAATTCCAATCATTATAATTATATTTGGCCTAGATGGGGAAGAATATGGTATCAGAGATGGTATATGGTGGTGTAGTATAGACTCATGGACATTGAGGTGGTGCAGTAATACCGCTGTGTACTTATAGCTTTAAGCAGAAATCTGTTCTACACATTCTTTATTTTTAACATGTGCATGCAAGCCACCTGTAAAGTCTGCTGTAACCCTGCTATAGTTCCTTGTGCTGTTGTCCCTAAGGATGGCTAACCAGTCTGAAACGTATTTCAAGACAGATTACATTCCTACATAATAGTTATCACCTCCAGGAATGTAGACAAGTTACCACAGAATAAATAACTACTGCAAGACAAGAATAAGCTATTTTCTTAGGTTTTATGATATAAATCATTTCTTCAGATTTATAGTACAGATACCCATAGGTCAGCTGTGCCGTGTAGAAGTCATTGGGCAGCAGTACTCTGGCCCCCTAGAAAAATGGGCAGTCACCTGCTTGTGCATGAAGGCTAAAGAACAGCTGATGGGTGCGGGGTCCCAGAGTCGGACTCCCATCATTCACATGCTCCTGACCTTGCGTGAGGATGAGTCATCAGTTTGGAAACTGTCTTGAGGCCAAAAACCTGTCAGTTCTCATGACAGGACAGGTTGGAGGAGATTTATGAGTGGACAAAATCTTGCTCCAATTTTTTATGATTTTTTTTTAGCTCAGGTTTAAATTTGTTTGATACGCTCAGTATAAACCCCTGGCATATACATAAACATATACTGGCAGAGAGTAGAAAACCTAGAAAGCTACTTTTTCTATCCTCCTGATCAACGCTCATAGCAGATCATTGAAGCCTATAGGGAACGGATGCATTAGTTCTGCATGCCCCTATGGCTTTTGCTTAGTGTACACTCAAGGAGGTTCCCCGTGACAATAATATCATGGTCCATACAAGGTCAGTGACATCACTTGGGAGACACCCTGAACATCGCTTTCAGGGGGAGAGGAAGACCAGGAGGACATATCCCACTAATAAACATGCTTTGGAATATGTTTACACTTGAAGGACACATTAGGAATCCTTACAACGAAGGTAGCTTAGAAAACTCAAAACCCTGGAACATGAGGAATTGATGTCTGCAGTGGATATGCAACAGTTTAGTTCAAAAGTCACAGAAAAGATGCAGATTCGGTACAAATGGATAGATGCGACAATTGTGAGATGTTTTTTACTTTCAAGAAAAGCTTTATTGCAAGTCTTAAAAGTACAAATAGGTTACACATCATGATTAAGATACATAAGATATTCCAGAAATAACAAATCCAAAGCATGTAAAACTGGAGCTGAAAAGGACTTGGAGGTATTGGTAGATGGTAAACTTAATTTTAGTGACCAGAGCCAGGCGGCTGCTGCTAAAGCAAATAAAATTATGGGATGTATCAAGAGAGGAATGGATTCTCATGATAAAGACATAGGGGCACATTTACTTACCGCGTTGTCCGACGAGGATTCGGGTCTGCCGGGATTCACTAAGATCATGCGCCTGAGTTCCTGCATGTGTCGCTGCTGCTCCGAGGTCCGCCGGAGTTCACCTTCTTCCTGGTGCATGTGAGTGCTTGATCTTGCGACACATTTCCTTTTTTAAATTCTGCTGTTTTTCCGAATCCATCGGGTTGCCCGCCGGCAAGGCTCTCCGATTCCTCTCGCATGCAAGCCGATGCGCCACAATCCGATCGCGTGCGCCAAAAACCCAGAGCAATTCAGGGCATAAGAGAAATATTTGGGAAATGCGGCGAAAATGCGCCGTTCGGACCCTTAGTAAATGAGCCCCATAGTTTTCCCCCATAGAAATCCCTGGTCAGACCACACATGGAATATTGTGTAAAGTTTTGGGCACCAGTGTATAAAAAGGATATAGTAGAGCTGGAACGGGTGCAGAGGAGAGCAACCAGGATTATTAGGAGAATGGGGGGATTAGAATACACTGACAGATTACAAAATTTGGGATAATTCAGTTTAGAAAAAAGACGACTGAGGGGAGACTGAAGGGAGTCCGGCTTCATGGGGGACCTGTAACTGCATACCACCATCCCAAGGCTCTCATATCCTTCAAGGCCTTTTCATTGTGAGATGTTGTAAAATGACAAAATACTGACGTAATTGCAATGATACATTCCCCCTTTGAAGACAGAAAACTAATGTAACTGTAATAATACACCTCTTCTTCTAGTGTAGACTTGTTCTTATATTTGTCATAAAATAAGAAAGATTCTTGTGGTAATATATGAATAATTCCCATTATTAACTCCTGCAGAGACAGACCGTGCAGAGACGCTCCCAAACGTCATGATAAACGGTAACACTCAATATGGACTTTATCTTCGGTCATAGAGATGTTTTTTATATTGTCTCAATAGGTTCTTGTTATGTGCATTGCATGTGATTTTAAACCCAAAAATAAATTTTAACACCCCCCCCCCCCGGCCTACTTTGAGGTGCAAATCTTTTCTAGGAGAAGGCCAGGCTCAGTCAATGGTTTGCGTAATATTACATTCCACAACTGGCTCAATGTATTTTTCCTTCAAAGGAATGTGATTTTCTCTCCAGGCAGCAATTATAAGTTTAATCATGGGGCTTTCTCTTTTTTTTCACTAAATCTGATAACAATATATTTAAAGAATTTGAAAAGAAAACATTTCTTTATATGGAAACCGTGGATATTTTGAGAAAATGTTATCGGATCACTATTTAGTCCTGAATATTTTCTCGTAGTGTGTCTGATTTATAAATGTGATGCGTCAGGAAATTGTGTATTATGACAAGCTTTATCCTTTCCACTTTTATCCAAATGTATCCAATGTTTAAAGCACACAGTTGGTTATTGCAACATTTGTATATAGTTATCGTGTTCCTAACCTTTCACCCAACATTACAGGAATCACTCAAGTCTGCATTGACGGAATTACATTGTTTCTATTACCATTATATGACATGTAATCTTCATTTTTTAGCAGTTCTGATTGTGCCGGTAGGTGATCTACTGTGTTTCTCCAAAAATAAAAAAGGGTCTTATATAATTATATTATTTTTTTAGTCCTATAAAGTGGATTGGGCTTATTTTAATGGGAAATCTTATTTTTTTCCATGAACACTTATCACATTTATCCATGCAAATATATAAATATCATTGTATTTTCATGCTTTGGAACATCCTCATAATTCTTGAAACCTTTTTACTCTGTTGCCTTTAGAATCATTGGCCCCAATATTCCATGTCTACCAATGGCACTTTCCTTACATGAGCCCCTCTTGTTCATGTTGCTGCTTTTATTACATTGAATCTGTAATCTCTGACTACTCTGCAGCTCCCTCCTTCTCCGTGATGTCTTTAGCTGACAGACTGGAAGGGAAGACTTCAAAAAGTGATATTTTCTAACCGTGGGACCTAGAAAGACATTTCTGGTGTCATTTTAAAGAGGAAAATCTTCCCTTTAATAACTCATAAGGATTGTGTTTGTAGATGCCACAGACAAAGCTATCCACACTTAAATTCACAGTCGGGAAATTGTGTATATGAAAATTACACTTTTGAATGTAAATTTAAAGGTGGATATCTCTGATTCGGTGTCACCTAGAAAAGGAAATGAGTGACATTAAAGGGGAGATTATCAGCTTTAAAATAATATGTGGACTGTGTTTCTAGATACAATGGTTCAGAAGATATAGCCATTAATATATAGAAGTTAAGCACCTGGAAATATTAACCCCTGAAAAAAAAACAATTAGGGTGATGGAAACTAGGACTGGTAGTGAGTACAACTAATGTGAGACTTCAAAGACTCCCTGACAAAAATCCCATATCCAAGAGTACAACTACTGGGATCTGGGGGCAGAAGATTCATAAAACCATGGGAAGCCTATTGTCTTCTGAGACTGATGTGTAACCACCAAGCTTCCTACCTTACCTTGAGTAAAACTACTGGTTTACTTCATCTGTAATGTCCATCTGAGTTATTGCCTTCATTGAGTGTGGCACCGGACATGCCACTCGTAGGGACAAAAATACAATTATGGATAGATCTCCTTACTTCTTGGACATCTTGGATAGCATTGGGTATCATATTTTGCTCACTGCCTTCCGTATAGCCCCTGTTTTTAATAATAATTCTTTATATATATATATATAACCTACAGATTACACAGCGCTGCACAAAGCATGTCACATTGGTCCTTGTCCCCATGGGGCTCACAATCTAAACAACCTAACAATATGTTTTGGAGTGTGGGAGGAAACTGGAGGACACCCACGCAAACACAGAGAGAACATACAAACTCTTTGCAGATGTTGACCTGGGTGGGATTTGAACCCAGGACCCTGCGCTGCAAGGCAGGAGTGCTACTCACTCAGCCACCGTGCCGCCCATTTTGTCCCAAACAATAAATACACCCGGAAGTTAAATGGAAAACTCTGTTTCACATGGATAACAGGATTAGTGGAAACCTATGTATTTTTAATACAACACATTTAACATTTTTCTGGTTCTGTCTTTTTTTTTTAACATTTTATTACTAGATCATAATAATGTCCTACTCATCACTATATTAGTTTATTTGGAAACCACTGGCTCATAAAAATGTCACACAAGCTATTTGTAGAACAGGTTTAATACTTGGAGGTTAGAGCAGAACTTTTGAAAGTTATTTTGGGCAGATTTTAACATTGGATTTGGTTTCAATTGCCCAAATAAATCAAATATGATGTCAGATCTCTAAGACTATATAGAAACTGTATAACTGTCTGTTATCTGCCCCTGCTGGTCTTTACTGCCAGATTTCTCTTGAAACCACTGGATGAGGTGGGTCCAATGATTTGCTGAGTAAGCAACTCCAAAACAAAACCCACCAGAACCAGGTCTTTTTTTTTTTTTTACCAGTAACCGTCTTGAGATAATTTTTTATATTGTGTGTGGGGGGATGTGGTGAACATTTTTCTCATTAACAATTTCTGCTTAGTTTGTAAAATTAAATTCAAGCTAATCCCTCCCATAGAAATGTGTATTCCAGCCTGTACAGTCTGTGTCTATGGAGGCTGCATGAGCTCACATCTAGTCTCCCTGTGTTTGGTTAAACAGCTCTGAGAAGGGATTAATCCCTTTCTCCTTCAGCTTGATGTATATAGTGCTCATAGCATACTGACGCCAAGGAGAAAAGAGGAAGGGTTAATACTCACAGTTGTGTAACAAAAAGGACAGAAGTCTTCAGTCCTCTAGACAGATTTGACATAGCACTCCCCCAGAAGAAGCCTGGTTGGCGAAACACGTGTCGGGGTCCTTGCACCTATCTGTGGTTTGTACCTTTAACCTTTGCTATTCCCTGTGTTTGTGCACTTTAGTATATTCTTGCTGTCCCTGTCTCCGCGGCAGTGAGACAGCCTTGATTCTTACCTATGTGATGCAGATATATTCTGTATGTAGAATTACTTGTGTAGTACTCTTGTCATTGTTCTGGACTTAATATGGTCCTAAACCGCAATTTACATCTATCAGGGATTACTATAGCATTGTTCACTTTTACACTAGGGTAGTGTTCATTGTATGTTTGTCTGTCTGTTGCTCTTGTATTGTCTATCTTGTGTTTTCTATTGTGTCTGTAAGGGACATTTTTATGTGTAAGCAATAAAGATTTTTTACATTTATTGGTATTTTCAGTATATTTTTTCATATAATGTTAGTGTGTGCTTTTTGCGAGGGGAGGTGAGTTTGTTGTGCCCGGTGCTTAGTGCTTCCTAAACTATTTTGGTATAGCACTGTAGAAGTAACATTGTACAGGGGCGTAACTACAGCGGTAGCAGCCATAGCACCTGCTATGGGTCCCGCAGTGTCAGGGGGCCCCGTCATCCGACCTGACACAATAAGGAATGGAGGATGAGAACCATTATATCTATATTGTACCACACATGTCCAGCACAGTATATGTATATAACATATACTGTGATGTATATATGCAATATCTCTGATGTGTATATGGTGTCTGTATATACTGTATGTGAGTATGTTGCATATGGCCCTGTATGTATGTGTATATGCACATGAGTGTATTTATATGTGATTGTAACTCTCATGTGTGAGTATACTAATATGTATATTTTTTATAAGTAGGATGGGGGGGCCCATGCAGTAGCCTGCCAGGGGGCCCAGTCTCTCCTAGTTACACCACTGACATTGTAACTAAGGGGAATACTGCAGCCAATTTCTTTACAAACTAAGTAGAAAAATGTTCACAATATCCCTCCCACACACAATATCAAAAATGATCTGAAATGATGGTTACTCTTTAAATATATTTAATTTACATGGAAAACATATCTATATGTTCTTCCAAGTCCTGCTGCAACAAAAAATGACTAACAGAAAGTCATGTAAGTGAAATTGATCTGTGGGAGTTACTCTTTCACAATTGTGAATCATAGTTAGTAGCCAGGTCATGAGTGCAGGGAGTAAACTTTACTTTATTATGACTGGATATTGCAGGAATCACACTGATGCCTCATACGCAACAAGAGGCGATACATAACTATAACTACTACCAAACAGGCAACACCCCTGTGTACAAAACGGTACAGTCATATTTAGAATACAAATGCCCTCTAATTCCACAGTCCACATGTAATATTGGTCAAGCTGAACACTGCCCATGTATGGGGGTGGGAGGAAGCCAAAAGTGGTTCAGTGCTATCCAATGTTGGGTCATTCTTAAAGGTCATTTCATTACAATGTGCAAAGATATGTGAAGTCTCTACAAAAAAATTCCACATCATTTATGTTAAACGGGTTTTCCCACCACTCGGCAATCGCCATCAGCTCCATAGATATGAATAGAGCAGAAAGGACGCGGCCATCTGCTCCACTCATCTTGGGGAGCGTCAAGGGATCCAATGGGGTCTGAGGTGGTCTCCTGGTCTGTGGTGGTCTCAGCATTGATACCCCCAGCGATCAGCAAGTTAGGATAGGGCCTAACTTGTTTGGTGGGAAAACCCCTTTAAGGACTGCGTAAATAAACAAGGGATCATCTTTTTGATTTGGAGGAGTTTATCCATGCATTAGTATAGCAAAGGATTTTAACTTGTTAAGCTATGAGATTCCTTACCATCTGACTATGACCATATTCATAAAGAGTTGTACATACTTATCCAATAGAAATTGTTACTAAAGGGGTTGTCTAAATATTTGAGCTGGTGGCCTATCCTAAGGGGCCCGACACCTATAACTGCACGTGCGACTATCAATCAAGCTTACTTCAATCAAAATTTGTGTTTAATCCCTCAATGGTTATAATAATATAGTTTAAAGCGTAACTGTCATTCAAGATAATTTTTTATTTTGCATGCGGGAGGGGGGGGGGGAATATTTTTCTAATTTACCTCATTAACAAATTCTTCTAAGTTTATAAAAAAAAATCATGCTGCTCCCTCGCGTGGAGATGTGTATTCCAGCCTGTACAGTACGTGTCTATAGGAGCTGCTCCCTGTGTTTGGTTAAACAGCTCTAAGAAGGTATTTCATTACAATGTGCAAAGATATGTGAAGTCTCTACAAAAAAATTCCACATCATTTATGTTAAACGGGTTTTCCCACCACTCGGCAATCGCTATCAGCTCCATAGATATGAATAGAGAAGAAAGGACGCGGCCATCTGCTCCACTCATCTTGGGGAGCGTCAAGGGATCCAATGGGGTCTGAGGTGGTCTCCTGGTCTGTGGTGGTCTCATCATTGATACCCCCAGCGATCAACAAGTTAGGATAGGGCCTAACTTGTTTGGTGGGAAAACCCCTTTAAGGACTGCGTAAATAAACAAGGGATCATCTTTTTGATTTGGAGGAGTTTATCCATGCATTAGTATAGCAAAGGATTTTAACTTGTTAAGCTATGAGATTCCTTACCATCTGACTATGACCATATTCATAAAGAGTTGTACATACTTATCCAATAGAAATTGTTACTAAAGGGGTTGTCTAAATATTTGAGCTGGTGGCCTATCCTCAGGGGGCCGACACCTATAACTGCAAGTGCGACTATCAATCAAGCTTACTTCAATCAAAATTTGTGTTTAATCCCTCAATGGTTATAATAATATAGTTTAAAGCGTAACTGTCATTCAAGATAATTTTTTATTTTGCATGCGGGAGGGGGGGGGGGGAATATTTTTCTAATTTACCTCATTAACAAATTCTTCTAAGTTTATAAAAAAAAATCATGCTGCTCCCTCGCGTTGAGATGTGTATTCCAGCCTGTACAGTACGTGTCTATAGGAGCTGCTCCCTGTGTTTGGTTAAACAGCTCTAAGAAGGTAGGATTAACCTTTCACTTTCTGCTTGAATTTTTAAAATACTTCTCATAGCATACTACAGCTGGGGGGAGAGTAGAAGTGGTTAACACTCACAGTTGTGTAACAAACAGTAGAGGAAAGAGAGACCTGACTTCATTAAAGTAGACAGATTTACCATAACAACGAAGAAGTAACATTGTTACTAAGGGCCACATTGCAGTCTGTTTCTTTACAAACTAAACCGAATTTCCTAATGATGTATAATAGAAAAATGTTCACAACACTCGCCCACACACAATATCAAAAATTATCTGAAATGATGTTTACACTTTAAGGCTAATAATAAGAATTAGCAATGAATAATATATAGTTTCATGATTGATCTAACAAAAATTGAACAACAAGTTCTCATTAGTAATTTAGTAGTCATGTGCTCATACCAAATTTATTACGGCATGGCAATCAATATAGCTTTACACAACCACAACACATTCATCACAAGATATTTAAATGAATGAATGTCCTGATATTCTATGGCATTGAATGAATGGGTAAGATGTAGGATAAAGGTAGTTTCATGTATAAAATGATGCGTGTAGGTGCTTTAGCAGAATATCTGCAGAATATATTCCCATCCATCCTATGACGTACAATCTGTTTTCTAGTTGCGCTGCTAAAGATATTTTAATAAGAAACCAAATGTACCAGTTAGACAAAGCTGTAATAGAATAACGTGCCTATCATCCCTTTTACTTGGAACACGACCATTGTATTATGTACCGACTATTATGCAAATCTTTGCCGCGGTCGCTGCTATTCATCAGAATGTCATTTACATGTTTGTCCTCTGAATCAATGTCTCACCCACTAACAGAGATCTGGGATGGGAGCCAAGACAGATTCCCACAGTAACAAGGTATCTCCTAGTTAGAGCCATTGTTTTCATTTCTATTATACAAGTCCAATACATTGTATCACATTTTGCAGCGATTAACATCTTCAAAACAAAACAGGATTTTAAATTATTATATATTTTTTACATAGATTATTTTACCTAAATGAGCATCTTGTAGTGGCCGAGACAAGTTACTCTTTAACTAGAAGCTATTTTATCTTGCTTTGTCAGTATTGACTCATAAGACCAACATTCATACAATGACCATTGAGCATATGTGACCTAACATTATTAGACATCGGAAGCTTTCACTGG
Source organism: Engystomops pustulosus (assembly GCA_019512145.1). NCBI lineage: Eukaryota > Metazoa > Chordata > Amphibia > Anura > Leptodactylidae > Engystomops > Engystomops pustulosus. The sequence continues at coordinate 70,458,915 of CM033648.1, forward strand.
AAGGCCAATCTATTAATATGGGATCTTCATATTTCACCCCTTAACGACCAGCCCCTTTTCCATTTTCGTGTTTCCATTTTGCACTCTCCACCTTCAAAAATCAATAACTTTTTAATTTCCATGTACAGAGCTATGTGAGGCCTTGTTGTCTGGGTAAATTGCTCTTGGTAGTGACTGTCTTTCATTTTCCATGCCGTGTATTGCAGAAATGCAGTGAAATTGCTGAAAAGTTGCATTTGCGCCATGTTCTTGTGGGCTTTTACTGCTTTACTGTGCGCCCCAAATGACGTCTCCACTATTGTTTGGGTCAGTACGATTATGGGAATACTTATATAGCTTGTAAAAAATTTCATTATTACACCATTTCGACTGCGCAACCTTTTTATCACTTTTTATTACAGAACATTTATCAAAACTAGTGCTGTCTGTTCTATGTGCAGTTTGCTTGTGTAGTCTGTGGGGTGCGCCATATTCATCAAAACTGGAGCACGGTCTTCATTAACCTGGTGCCCCCTGCACTGCTCTGGATATTTTTTTTTGGTCCACTTTGTTCATGCTGCAGAATTGTGGTGCATGTCAGTAATAAATGTGGCGCAAACTCTGACTAAGCGCTATCACGTCCCTATATTCATAATATAGGTCCTCAATATGAGGTCAGTCGTTCTCAGCATCTGATAAACAGAGAATGGAACATGAAGCAGAGAGCTCCTTTCTCAGTGTAGTGGCTGAACTGAGTCACTGCAGCTTATAATGAATTGGAGTTTATCTGCTTCTTCTTTCATTCTCCATGTATCAGCAGCTGATCTATGGGTGTGCTGGATTTTGTACCCCACTCATCGGATAGGCTATCAATAATCTGAGCCCAGAAAGCACATCTAAAGCATAGTTGCACCACTGATAATGGTTTATACTTTTACTGTTAATAAATGTGAACATAAAGAGATTTTAAAAACACCTTTGTTAACTTATAAATGTTGACGTAGATTAACATTTCTTGTGGTTTGGAGATGATACTGGAATCTAGAACTTCCTGTCTTCCTTTGGTGCTATGTTAGGTCAAGTTGATTCCCTTCTAAGAAAATGATTTACTGATGTTTTAAGTGCATATTGTTCTCAGCTAATGCTATGAGTGTGTGGTCTGCGGACTGCGATGACTGCAGTTATTGTTTACTGGGTGGTATTATTATGTTGGCAGCATAACTTTTGTTTTGGGATACATAAGGATAGTTAGACACTTAAAGGTAGAGTATGAAATCTCCACTCTAAATTTCCTATTTTATGTGAAATCTCACACATTTACCTATGAAAAAAAATCTTTGCCAAAGCCAGGCAAATATGACTCTTCTCATCCCATTTTCCCATGAGAAGTGTCAAGTTTAGTGGCTGATTTAGTTTAGTGTCACTTCAGAAGTCTCTATCTTTGGTTCCATAGTACCGTAAAACAAGCTTTTTATGTCTTATTAAAGATCAGAATCTACTTTTTCAGAATATCTTAACATTGTGCTTATGGTTCTGTCAGCTATAGAACTGAACGTATAGGCATTAAAATCATATAACTGGATCTTTATCTGCAGCTTGCATTTCCAACTATGTCTTTAAAGGAAATTTACCATTTGATTTCGTGCCTTATGAACCAAACATACCTTGAGAATGCTGTAGATACACTGGTGCAGAAACTTATCTTGTTTAATCCCTGCGCTGAGTGGTTTTGCTGAAAAAACTATTATAAAATTATGATAATGAAGCTCTGTCCCTCCTGTGTTGGGGCTCAGCGCTTCTCCTTTCTTCAGTATGCACTGCTCGAGAGGATGATGTAATCACTGTGTTGCAGAAGTAATCAATCGCTGCACCATCCCCCAGCTGCTGTGTATGAGTCTTCTAGCTCAGGTTGATTAGTCACGTCTGGACAGTTCAGGAAACTCATGTAACATACAGGCTGAAGGCAATCCAGTTTTCCCAAGATGCTGAACGTTATACTTGTTTTTTCAGCCAAACCATTCAACTTAGGGATTAAACAAGATATGTTTCTGCATCATTGTAGCTACAACATTCTCAAGGTACATGTGGTTCCTAATGCATGAAATCAAATGGTAGATTTCCTTTAACCTGACTGGATCTCTGACTCTTCAGATCACATCAGGCTTCCGTCTGTCTAAACTAAAACATGAGGACCCTTTTATATGATGAAAATAAGTGTGTTTCTAGGTACTGTAGAACAGAAGAGGCTTTTAAAGTGACACTATCCCTGACACCACTAAACGTGAATGAAATGAGGTGAGAAAAGTCATATTTGCCTGAATTTGGGGGAGATTTTTTATAGGTAAACGTGCGAGATTTCATATTAGAGGGAATTCTAGAAATAAAATGCCATACCTACCTGTGGGTGCTATTAGTTTAGTGCGGTAAAACCAGGTGGCAGTTTCCCTTTAACGGAAAACTGCTCTTTAATAACATTTTATTTTACAATATTCTACAGGTTAAGCCTTTATAAATAGTTACACAGACACTTTTATACAATAGGTTTGTGTCAGATGGCAGAAGTATCATCAGTCCCGCGACTTCTTCTAAGTGAAGAAGGAAGCCAGCACAACAAAAACTTCATTCCCTTGAGCTTGTTTCAAGCCAAGCGAAAAGCTCTGCTGCATAGACATATCAATGATGCTTCACCCAATAGTGGCCTCATCCTTCCAAAGTTAAAAATAATCTAGAAACAATAATAACTATGTCCTGTAGATCAACATCTAACTAAATCAACCTGATGTTCCAAGGATTTTAAAATCGTATATATAGTTTGTGTTTTCCAAAATGTGACCACAGTGGCTGTTTGCCTCCTGCTTTACCTACTCTCCAGTAGATATTAATCCTGCCTGGAGATGGGACCTGCACATATTTTTGATACTCGACTAAGGTCATAGTCTAAATGCCAGAGAGATGAAAACTTTATTTTGGATGGAGGTATGGAAAGAAAAATCTAACCTCTTTATCTTCTCAATTCCTTCTTTATATTTTGACTTAAAGAAGAGTATATCTCATTGTTGAAGAATGTGCCATGTCTTATAAAGTGGGGAATTCTTACTTATGTACCATTTTTTGTGTGTTCGTTCCAATAATTTACTATGTGCATAACTTTATCTAGAATTCAGTGCTGATTACATCTAAATTATGAGAAAGACTCTAAACAATTCTTCTGCTATTCTAAATACAGACCAGAGGTCAGGGCAATCAATACCCCAGCAGTGCATCCCAGCAGTGCAACCTTTCACCAGTTCAACTATAGGATATAACCTACTAATTACAGGCAGACTTCTACAGCGACTATGTCAAATGGTGGCTTCACCAAAACAGGAAACAGTTACCTAATTCCTAAACTATTTCCACTAAACTCATCATACATAGTATGTATGCATGTGGCGCATTATGAGAGAGTGTATAGGATGCCCACAGGGCAAGATATCACCCAAGGTAGTTCCTCCGCCGTCCACCAGGTGGCGCTGCTGCGCTGAAAAGCATCTGAACGCGCTGGAGTTCACCGGGCTGGACCAAGTGAAGGTAAGCGCGTCCCAAGCGACACATTTCTTTTTTTAAATGCGGCGGTTTTCCGAATCCGTCGGGTTTTCGCTTGGCCACGCCCCCGATTTCCGTCACGCGCATGCCGGTGCCGATGTGACACAATCTGATCGCGTGCGCCAAAATCCCGGGGCAATAGAGGGGAAATCGCGCAAATCGGAAATATTCAGGATTCCGCGAGCAAGGTCCAGTGAGACCCAGCAGGCTCCCTTCCTGAACCTAAGTCAGATCCAGTCAGCGAGCAGCAAGGTTCCTGACAACTTCTATAGCCTTTTACACACTTTTTTTAGTACTTGTGTTTTTCAGTAGTTTGGTTACTTTCTAACACTACTTAATGAAAATGCAACATTTTCTCTATTTGATTTTATGTAGACACAACCTAGGCATTGTTAGCTGTGCTCCTGTCCAGTGTAAAAGCCTGTAAAGCTATAACATGGAGGGGCTCTAGTAACACCTCCAAAGCCCTTCTGACTCATTAGCATAATTGTAAACATTGTTTTTAGAAGGAAGGAGGCCATGAATAAAAAATATAAGAAGATTATCACAGTCACAGTGCCTGGAGCTATGAGTAAGTGTCCCTGGTTCATATTGCTTGATTTTAAGGGCAGATTTGCTTTTAAAGGATATTATCAAAACTGTATCTATAACATAACCAAAAGGTATGATATACATACTTGGGTCTCTATCAAGAACAATGCTCTGCAGACCCCTTCCCATTAGTAGACTTTTATATAACATCATTCATTTGATATATCATTTATTGATATTCTCACAAAGACAAGATTCTTGAATATACAAAATAACACGTTACAAACAAAAATACAGCATTTCATAGATATAACTCCAACCTGTCTCTATTAGACCTGGTGTACACTATTTCGGTTGCCACGGAATCCAACCGTTAATCTTTTGACTTTAGGGTCGGGTAGGACAGATTTTTCTCATGAATAATTTCTCCTGTCTCACACTGCAGTGTCTCTGCATCGCCCCTCTCCCCTGCATCAGAGCTAGAGAGTGCCATTCTGTCATCCATCTCATGGATCTCCTCATCTCTCATCTCTGATCTGTCTCATCTATCTTTTTCTATGTGTCAGATACTGGATACAGCATTTCAGCACAGAGGCATCATGAAGTGTCTGCTTAGAGAGTCCCTATCCACACTGCTGCATCTTACACTGACCATCACTGAGTGATAGGAGCTAAAACAGCAGTACAATTGTAAAGCAAGGGGTTTAAAATGATCTTTATTGTGTAAACATTACTATGGGGTTAAAATTTGAGAACTTTCTTTCATGGGCAACCCCCTTTAATGTATGCATGTAGATCCTTTTCAAGTATATAAGTTGTACAGTGTAATCCCTATCTTTTATAATGCTCCATCTCCATATGTATGATGCTCTCTGCACTACATACATGTTGACTTTATATCCAATATTCATTAAGGCAAATGTCCATCACATGCAGATATTTCCACATCATTTCAGCACAATGTACACACCAAGGATCGGCAGGTTCTGTTATATACCACGTTCTACCATTGCAGAGTAATGAATGTCCTGAGATTGAGCTTTTGATGGCATTATGTACAATGTAAGCAATGTAAGCAGACTGCTTGCGTTTCACATCATTAGTCCCGACTTCTTGTAAATGCAATTCATAAGCCGAAAAATTTTATCTAAAAGGACTATTTCCATGACTTTCAAAAACTGCTGAGCGATTTGTTTTAATGAAATTTAATCATTTGAAGCCGAGGCATCGGCCATATGGAATAATACATAGTCACTTGTCATTTCCAGATCAGGCTTCCACCATGATCCCTGCCAAGTTAGTCATTCACCCATGTTTAACGTCAGTTAATATTCATTTACACATTTACAGTATGTCATCCAAGGCACTTAGGAAAGACATGGATATCCTGCTCTGTTTAGTTTTTTTGGCTTTTATCCTGGCTGTTGAAATGTAATATTGATGCAATTCAGCCAGGTACAAAGTTTCCCTTTTTGTTTATTTTCTACGTAATAGACAAGTGACGTAATTTATGCAGTCAATTTGGGAGAAATCCTTAGGAAGCTCTGCTATGTTTTTCATATTTGTCAGAATAAATTGTTGAGATCATTTATTAAAAAGAAATATGGTAGACGCATAATAGGATGAATGTACAACATATTCGCTGGACTAATACAGAAAACTTTACTTTATGGTTTTCACTGGGATGTACCGAGTCAAAGGCTACACTCAAGTCAAAGTACGGATGAGGATGCGCTGATAAGTGTCATTTTATTTCATTCTACTCTTGCATTTTGCTCTGGTTTTCAACAAGTTAGTAGAGATGGAAAAAATCTTCCTACACTCACATTTCTGGCCTTTCTGGTTGTCAGAGAACTGATCCAATCCTCTTCTAGACTGGGACATCTCATGTACAAGCTGCCTGCCATTTCAACTGTGCTTGCTATAAGTCTTATTTTGTGCTTGCTTTTATCTTGTGTTCTCCATTTTGTATTCCTTGACCCTTTTCCTGTTTTCTGACTATCGATTCTGTACTGCATTTGCCCTCTTGTTTCTGAAACGTATTTTGTCGACTACTCTTTGGTGTTTGTATTGTTTTGTCTTTGTCTCTGTGTTTGCACTTTGGTGCTGGAATGCAACGTCAACCAGTTGGCACCTTGTAGGCTGGTCAATTAGGCACGGAGCTGCTTGCATCCTGTGATGCTTGGATTCCCATAACTGGAGCAGTGCTCAGTCTATGGTTCATGTTTCATGGTCCAATAAAATTTATGTGAATAAATCTTATTCATCTGATTCATCTTGGCAATGAGCTCTGATAAGAATACAGCATTTGAGCTTTAGTCTACAGTTTATGACAAGATTTTCTCTTCTATTTTGTTAATAGGTTTTGCTTTTAAGTTATTTTATCTTATTTTATCAGTTCATACAGTGCAGTTTTAATGTAGATTTTGATTTTTTTTCTAGTCTTCTGTTTAAAAAACAAATATGCCTGTGGCTCAACATAAGTCCACAAAACTGCAGTAAACTGCCTTGTGTGAACTCGTGCCATGTGTCCTTGCCATGTGCCATCATTTACTTTAGTGGGTAAACCCCTTTTACTGCTTAAAAATATGTTTTTTTGTGTTGGATGCCAAGTTTGCTGTGTTAACTTAGTATAAAATGTTCACCACATTGCTTATACTACTAAAAATATTGGATCAAGAGAAACTGATATAAAAATAGGACTGTGTGCCACGTACCACATTGGACGCATGATAACAAATAAGAAAGAGAATTAGAAATATAAACTATTATCTTTATACAGTATATTTATATTTTACCTATTTTCGTTTTAAAGACCTTACAGTTTCATTGTCAAATCATCTTTTATTTCCATGGATTGTCTTGTAAATATATAAATGTCTTATTATGTAACTTTTTTTACTATTAACTAGCATAACTCTTCTCTTTTCTGAATGACATGTAGATATATTCTTTGTCTTCCTTAAAAGAACAATGGAAAGGATATACCCAATATCAAGTCATGGCCGGAACATTTGGAGCCTGAAAAGATAAAAGGAGGCATTAAGTTAAAATTGAGCATGCAGCTTAATGAGATTTTACACTAATGTGGACCAGAGTTACATAATGTGAGCACATGTAGTCATTTTGTAATATTCACCATGTTACATTTTTACTGCTGAAGTAGTTTTAATGACCTTGGCTCAAAAAGGAGCAGACATTGTGGGTTTGTGTCTATATAAACAAGTGCAAAAAGTTAGATACCTTCCCAAATCTGTAAAGTGGAATTGTTAGCCCCCGAAACATGTCTAATGCAAATACTAGGGTAGAAACCCTGCAAATCTTATACTAATGCACTTTAGAAATATGTATATAAGGCTGAAGTAGGGAGGGGGAGCAATAACAACGCCTCCTGCTACCCTGCCACCACCCAGCAGCTTCCCTAATCCTTCCCTCTTCAGATACATCATTCCTGGGTCCAGCAGAATCTCTCTATGCTCAGAAGGTTACGCATATGGCGCCTGTGCACAAAGATCGATGATGCTTTTGGATGCCTCTTTTTCTGGCCAACTTTGGAACTGAGGAGGCAGCTTCAGTTCTAAAGTTCGGTATCCGCTGGGACTGCTGTTCCTTCTGTACATAAGAGGGGAATCACCTAGGAATGATGTAGCTGAAGGGGGAAGGAGAGGAGAAAGTACTGGGCAGAGTAGCAGTGTAGTGGTGGACATTGTTATTGCTGTGGACCTGGTTCCCACCATTGCTTTGCTAACAATCTTCAGTCTCATTTGCATATTTGTAAAGTGAAGTTTTAGTGCAGGAGGAGAAGCTTGATGATAATTACTAAGACATTGGAGAAATGGGTGAACATAGTCTTACATAACTCAGGTAGGTAAATAATGGTGATGGAGTCTCTCTACTTCAAGATTTAATGGAAAAGACGCAGGCGGTACTCCAACAATACAGAAAACTTCAAATCAAGGTGTGATTTATTGTGGCGAGGTTTGGTTCACCTTTCTCGAAACCAAAACCTCGCCACAATAAATCACACCTTGATTTGAAGTTTTCTGGATTGTTGGAGTGCTGTCTGCATCTTTTCCATTGCTACAACTATCTAAGGACCCTGCCTGGACCTGTGTAGGCTTTATACCCCTACTTATTAAAGGAGTGTTTTTTCACTGTGCGGACTTGTAACTTTCTATCTACTCCAAAATTAAAATAGATAATGAGAGCATAAAAGTGAATATAGAATGTAATAATAAGCCAAACTTCCAACTTCCACTGCTTAATTTTCCGAATTCTGAGTGCAACTCTGACTCCAACTCCACCAAAACGGTCACCCTGTTTTCCTGGTCACTCAAGTTACCAGTGCCTTTTTCCTCTCATCCATAGCAGAGGAGCTTCACTACTGAGCATGTAGCATGAGCTGCTATATATGGCTCATCTAAAAGCCTGGAAAAGGGGTGCATAACCCATGGCCGATGGGCCACATGAAACTCATAAAGCCTTTGCACCCTGTACCCTGTTGACAATCCGAGTCCGAGTTTCTGGCCCTGAGCAAAAATAAATGAGATGGAGAGAAGAAAAGACATTGGGAGCGCCATAAAATGGCAGAAATGCCATAGTACGTTTACCTCGATGTATCCGCTGCATCAATTATTGTATACAGTCATATCATTCTTTTATGCCGAAAGCTTAAGCAACTCTCAAAATTGATATTTTTCAGTGAGTGCAGAGTCACTGTTACAGGTAAAGGCACATATACTATACAAAAGTAGTCTAATGGATGGGGAAACACGTTTTCCCTATCTGAATGTGATAAAAACTAAATTTGCACCTTAAATTTTCTGGCTTTGCTCTGTAAAAATTGAAATGTTCACCTTGTATCAGGCGCCATCCTTCAGTTTAATCTCTAGAGTCCCAGGTGGTTATAGATTCATATTAACTAGCATATCAAATGTCTTATCCATATTAAGACAAAGTAAAACACAGGGAAGAAAGCCAGAAGGAAAATGTGCGTCACTTTAATCCTGAACAAATGCAAATACACTCCTTGGCCGCTTCCCATACAGAACAATACATCCATACAAATATATTTTCTGTTGACAATCTTATCTCCATAGAAACTATTTGGTAGCTCTACAACAGGTGTAAGCAACCAGTATTTCCAAGCGTAATCTGGAACCTTAAATTCCAGGTCCAACTAGATTATATAATAGCCAGACATGGTTTGGGCAAAACAAAGTTTTATGGACTTTCGAAATCACATGTGGTGAAACAATGGTGGTAGATCCAGCCTTGGACTATCGCAGAAGCCGCCGATACAAGTCTTATGCAAAGTCTTCACGCTCTGTTTACAATTGTTGTTTTTAAATACAAATTTGGCAATAAGCAGATACATTTAGTTCTTTCTAGGCACCACCCTAGTGCACCTACTTACCATTATGAAATGGCCCCTGTGTGGGGAAGTTGTTTATGTTTTAATATATGTTTCAAATAAAACAATTCTTTTCACTAAAAACACATAAACCAATAGTAAAGGATCAACAAAGTAAAGTAAGTAAAGATGATTGACTTATGGGGGAAAATTAATTAAGTCTGTTGTTTTAAATGCCAGTGTTAAAATTCCCCCTACTGGTGCTCTTCTGCCTCAAACTACTAAGAGGCGCTAGCCTGTTAAAAGTTCTGGTTGCAATATCCACCAGGTTGGGCCTGTTTTGACCAGGTCTGATCTGGTGGAGATTTTTGAGCTATATAGTCTTCTGGAGGAGACTATAGCCGGGGTGTTCATGCCCAAGCCCGCCACCCATCTGCCCCATGCCCAAAGTGGTGTTTGTGGCGGAAAAGAAGGGGTAGTAAATCTCCCACATTGGGGCTCATTTACTAAGGGTCCGGATCGCGCACGTTCGTCGGGTTTCCCGATGATTTCCAATTTGTGGCGAATTGCCCCGGGATTTTGGCGCACGCAATCGGATTTTGTCGAATCGGTGCTGGCTTTCACGCGACAGAAACCGTCGGACAACCCGACGGATCCGGAAAAAACACGGAATTTAAAAAAGAATTTGTGTCGCAAGATTTGCTCTCACATGCACCGGAAAGAAGCAGGTGATCTCCGGCGGACCTCGGCGCAGCAGCGACACCTGCTGGATATCGGGCACACGAACTTAATGAATCCCGGCAAATCAGCGTCGGAGAACGCGCCTGGATCACAACTGGACCGGGTAAGTAAATGTGCCCCATTGTGTTCAGTAGCATCGGTGTAACAATTACATATGTTGTACTTACCTGTAGGGGTCCAAATACCTTCTTCTTCTAAGACCAACAGACTCAAGACACACGTTCTGAAAGGCGGTTTACGAAGAAAATCTAAGTTTTTTACTGGAGCTTGGCTTAAAATAACCATCTTATTACAGAAGAAATAGTTTATGGAGTAGAAAAAGTTTTGAGAAAAGGGTCGTGTAATATAAATGGGCCCCTGTTATTGCCGAATCAGTAAGAAATGGAAAGAAATGAGGTAAATTATTAATCTCCCTAGGACCCTTTTATTTCATAACAAATGACACCTGATATTATTGGACAAAATGATTGCAGCTTTTTGTTGCTCCCTTCCAAATCTCTCAAAAGATTCAGTTCAGTTTCTTGGCATAAAGAATCAAAGGTTGTTAATGAATAACTTTTTAATGGCGGTAATTAGAAGAAAACTTCCTATGACATCACCAACACAATGTGGTATGTATCCTGTCTGAAATGAAAATATACAAGTGCCATTATTTAGAGCTGAGTGGGTTTGGCAGCACTTATAATCTGACTGCAGGTAGTTATCCATGGCAAGATAAAAATGTCCATTATGACTTACAATAACACAAGTAGAGCTCTGTAAACACTCCCAAAAAATTGTTTTCTTTCAACTTGCCTAAAGGAGATTTGCATACCAAACGTAGCACATTAAGTCCTTCCGAAAGGAAAACATAACCGATGATACAACCAGTAAACAAGTTACTCACACACTTATATCTCAAAAGTCCAGAAAAGGACTGGATAATAAAACCTTAGATCAACCATATATCAAATTATTAATGTAAGGTGAAGATAGCATATGTTATCGGTGTTTGAGCATTCGCAGGCTCTTCACTCTGCCCAAGAAAGGGAGATGGTGCTTCCGTGAGAATTGCTTATCATTGTTTTCGTATGACTATTGTCATAGCAGGAGAATAAGCAGACATAGTATTGAGGAATAGGCTCAGGGTACTGAGTCAAGATCAGGCAGGATACAGGGTTCCAGACCAGGTAGGATACAGGGTTCCAGATCAGGCAAGATGTAGGGTTGCAGATCAGGCAGGATACAGTGCTCCAAAATGGCAGGATACAGGGTTCCAGATCAGGCAGGATACAGGGTTCCAGATCAGGCAGGATACAGGGTTCCAGATCAGCAGGATACAGGGTTCCAGATCAGGCAGGATACAATGCTACAAATCAGCAGGATATAGGGTCCCAGATAAGACAGGATACAGGGTTCCAGATCAGGCAGGATACAGGGTTCTAGATCAGGCAGTATACGGGGTTCCAGATAAGGCAGGATAAATGGTTCCAGATCAGGCAGGATACAGGGTTCCAGAATCAGCAGGATACAGCATTCCAGATCAGGGAGGATACAGGGTTCCAGATCAGACAGTATACAGGGTTCCAGATCAGGCAGAATACAGGGTTCCAGATCAGGCAGGATACAATGCTCCAAATCGTCAGGATATAGGGTCCCAGATCAGACAGGATACAGGGTTCCAGATCAGGCAGGATACAGGGTTCCAGATAAGGCAGGATACAGGGTTCCAGATTAGGCAGGATAGAAGATTTGAGGTCTGGTAGGATACAAGATTCCTGGTCAGCCAGGCACAGGTACCAGATATTATTTGTATGGCCCAATTCTATTCAACACCTGTTGGGTAAAAATGTTTACTTTCCCTCCTGATAAATTCTGTGATGGATGTAGTTTGCAAACTGGGAACATTTGTTTTAGGGAAAAATAGTTTCATTTTCATAGTGCATGAAAATATTTTTAGTTGATAAAGTTTATTATACCCCTGTATAAATTCCTTGGGGGCATTGTTTGCAAAATGGTGTCACATAAATTGTGCAAACAATTTAAGTTTTCTTGTCTAACTGCTTTTTAGTCTAATTCTATGAAAAATCTCAAGGTGAAAATGCTAATTATACTCCTTTATAAATACCCCAAAGTGATGTTTACAAAATAAAGATCAATCTTTACCCTTACTTTACAATTTTACTCAGTGTGGGTGGGGACTCTCTAAGCAGATGCTTAATGTTCCCTCTGTGCAATGAGATGCTGTGTGATGACAATGTGCTTAGATTATCAGGGTACAGGTTTATCTACACTTTTATTTAGCTTCTGAACATTCACTAGTATCTGACACATAGAAATAGAGAGATGAGACAGATCAGAGATAGGAGATGATGAGATCCATGAGATGGATATAACACACAATAACACTCTCCAGCTCTGCTATCTCAGCTATATTGCATACACTGTCAAATCTGCTGTTCCTGTTTCCCGTGATACAAAGGTCTTATCTTGCCTGTAGCTTGTAAATTTAGTCTCCTCACACTGTTGTTTACAGGCAGGAAATGTGAGAGTCTGTATAAGCTCGTCTTGGAATGCATGGGGAGGGACCCATGGGCACCTGAATTGCAGTGGAATCTGCCTCTAAAAGGCAAATAGCGCTCTTTTCCTTTCAAGTTGGCAGTGTACCCCTATATCAGTATGTAACCACATATGGGGTAATTCTGTAACCAGGGAAAAATTTTGCAAGCAACTTAGGACATATTTTTCTTTTAACCTGTTGTGAAAATGCTAAATTTAGGGTTAAAATAGATTTTTTTATAGAAAAAAATTATATTTGTTTTTATCTTATAGCTTAATTCTATGAAAGATTTTAAGGTAGAAAAGCACATTATTCCACTACATAAATTCTTTGGGGAGTATAGTTTTTAAAATGAGGTCTCTCCTGGTATTCCAGGGGCTCTCCAAATACAGTGTTTTGGCTGAAAACAATTTCAGCCGATTCTGACTCTAAAAGTCAAGTGGGACGCATCCTTTTAAGCCGCAGCACGTGCCCCTACAACAGTTTGGAACTAATATGCAGTACTGACATATTCAAGGGAAATTGAGTAACAGACCTTGGGGTGCATGTTCTTATTTGACCTTTTGCGGGTGTGTAAATGTTGGGGGTTAATGAACAGGTTATTAAAAAATATTAATATTTCTTCACCATTGTGTTTTAACTCTTGGGAAATAAACCTTCCATTTTTAAATAGCTTAATTGATTGCTAACAAAATGATTTTTGAAATTTTGTTAAAAATGTGGAAAATTGCTGTTAAATTTACAACTAATAAAATAAAAGGATAATTAAAACAGCACACATATAATTAATGTTAGTGACTAAATTAGTGGGGTGGTATGAGTATCTGGTCTAAAAGCAGAGCATTTAACATTTTAAAAATAGTAATTTTTTTGAAATTTTTACTATAATTTCTCAGTTTTCATAAATAAATGTAAAATTTTTACTTAATATTCAATGTGGGAGATTAATTATGGCTTCTCCACCAGTTTTCTGGCGGAAAAAGAACACATAGGGGCAGATTTACTTACCTGGTCCATTCGCGATACAGCGGCGCGTTCTCTGCGGTGGATTCAGGTCTGGCCGGGATTTATTAAGGTAGTTCCTCTGACGTCCACCAGGTGGCGCTGCTGTGCTGAAGTTCCCCGGAACGCAGTGTAATACACCGAGCCGGGCTGAGTGAAGGTAAGTGCAAGCTCCACGACACATTTTTTTTTAAAAATGCGTCGGTTTTTCCGAATCCGTCGGGTTTTCGTTCGGCCACGCCCCCCCATTTCTGTCGCGTGCATGCCAGTGCTGATGCTCCACAATCCGTTCGCGTGCGCTAAAATCCCGGGGCAATTCCGGGGAAATCGGCACAAATCCGAAATATTCGGGTAACATGTCTGGAAATCGCGAATCGGGCCCTTCGCCGACCCACACGCCACTTTCGGGTGTGTTGTGCTTGGACTGACTGAACTACACCTGGTTCCTCTGCAGCTTATCTCTGTCCAGCAAACAGTAAAATGAGTGATAATCAGCCTGTCCAGTCAGGAGCTGGGGGCGGTGTCCAAGAACTCCTCTATAAATGTGCCTAATTCCATTACAATTTGCTGGTTTTACTTTTCTCCTGACACGTTTTCCATTTGACTTGCTATTGCTTTTGCTATACTGTGTATCTGACCTATGCTATCTTAGTTTGAACATTCTCTTGCTATTTGTTTCTGTGTTTTGCCCCCATCTTGGATTTGACCCACTGTTTGACTTCGGTTATCTGTCTGATATTTGTTGTTTGTCCCTCTGTGTTTGGTCATCTCTCCTGTGTAATTAATCAGCGTAGGAATTGCCAACGAGAAGTCTCTACCCAATAGGGTTTGCAAAGCTTTTTAGGTAGATGACAGAAGTTAATAGTGAGTCTGGGGCCTGCACCCCCTCCTCTACTGTGATAATAACCCCAGTCTCCGATTCTGCGAGCTGTACAAGAGGAGTTTGTAAATGATCCGTTTATGGGCATCCCACATATGGCTTTGTTTAATATTCTTCATTCTCATGATAACTTTCCATCTTTTATTTAGCATTTGACCTTGACTTGCGCTATTCTGCAAAAAGCAAGATAAACATTTCACCCGTGTTCTATGAATAATACTAATACTGTATAGTAGCAGTGTCAGTATGTCTCCTATACATCCACCAAAGTAACTCCACGCCTGACCATAAAGTATTACAAAGACTATGGGGGGGATTTATCACAAGTTCCTTAGAGCAGAACCGTTCTCTAGTTGCCCATGTCAACCAATTAGAGCATGGCTTTCATTTTCCCAAAGCTGTTTATATAATTAAAGCTGGTCTCTGATTGGTTCCATGGGCAACTAGAACAGTTTTACCTCAGACACTTCTGATAAATCTCCCCCTGTGAGTATTATATAGGCAGACGTACAGATTTACTTACCCGGTCCTATTGCGATCCCGCGGTGATCGGGTATGTGGCGATTCACTAAGATCGTGCGTCCAATTTCCTGCATGTGTCGCTTCAGCGCTCAGATCCGCCGGAGTTCAACTTCTTCTTCCTGGTGCATGTGAGTGCCTGATCTTGCGACACAATTTCGTTTTTAAATTCCGCAGTTTTGCCGAATCCGTCTGGTTGTCCGACAGCACGCCCCCCAATTTCTGTCGCATGCGAGCTGACGCCGATGCGCCACAATCCGATCGAGTGTGCCAAAAACCTGGGACATTTTGGCGCATAACAGAAATATTCTGGAAACCCGACGGAATTGCAGTCCGTGGACCCTTAGTAAATGAGCCCCAAGGTATTAGACAGAAGGTCGAGCCCTTATATCTAATACCTATAGCCGCCTATAGAATTAGGCACGTCTTTAAGTAAGCAGCCGGTGGTGACAGGTGACAAGCTACATAATACAATATCTGTCACTTCTAAAATGTTTCTCAGGCCACTAAGCTTCAATTTGTGAGCGCAAAAATGTAATCCTACAGCTTTTTTTCACATCTCTTATCCCTGCTCATGTACAACTGCACCACTTTTTACCGTGAAATTCCTAAATGTCTTTTATGACGCCCATAGCAGGACAACAGCGATGATCCAGCTGATTTCATTGCGTGATTGGGTTGACGACATTTCTCTCCAAATAGACATTAGGTACATGAGTTCTTACCTGCATTCACACCTGCACAGTCAGCAAATTTAATTCGGAAGAACAAGCTTGTTAAGAAGATGATATAGATGAGGAGAAAAGGTCATGGCCAATGCCCTGTGATGCTTTAGGACACAAAGTCTACTGGTCGTACACTAACATTTTAATTAGGGTGACGTCAGATGACACAGACTGCAGAAAAGCTCCACATCATTTAAAAGAAGTTCAGAAGTAAAGGATTATTATAATATCAATATATGACTTAAGGCACCACATACCTTATAATCCGGTGCACTGTATATATGAGCCTAGACATTTTAGCAGGCATTTATTGATGGTGCGACTTATAATCCGGTGAGCCTTATAGTCTGAAAAATACTGCACTACCCCTTCAGATAGATCCTTTCTAGAATTCCCTCTCCTATGTGAAATCTCACCCACTTATATAAAAAAAAATCCTCCAAAACCAATTGCCAATGAGCAGAGAAGAGTCATATTTTGCCTGACATGAGTCAAGTTTAAAGGCTGCAGGTGCAGACACCAATATCTTCACTTCTATACCACCTAGAAACATACTTTTGGTGTCATATTAAACATAAGAATCTGTAGCTCACAGAACCAAAAGCCCTATGCAATATGGAAAATGAGATTCTTACTTATCCGCAGGATAGTGGATAACAATCTGATAAGGGGGGATCCCCCAGTGATTATGAGAATGGGACCCCAGATAACTAATGTGTAGAGCAACAATGGATGGGTGTGGTAGAGAATTTCAGAAACTACCATACAGTTGACTGAAGCGCCAACATGCATGCTTCTTTTGTGGCTCCAACCATTAGGGAGAATGAGAACCCCATTCCCTGGATTGATGGGTGCCTTGTTCTCATGATTGATGGGAATCCTAGCATTCAGACCCTCACCAATCACCTAGGGCAGTGGTGGGGAACCTATGGCATGGGTGCCAGAGGTGGCACTCAGAGCTATCTCCGTAGGCACCCAGGGCATCAAGGTATCTTCTTGCTGTCTCAGACAGTCCAGAACTTGCTGCACTCAGTGCCATTTTTAAGCGACAGAAGTGCATGGATTACAGGAGGAGTGGGTGGGAGTGAACACATCTGGATTATCATTACACCTCCTGCTTTGGCCTAACAATTCTTCCTGTTCAGGGGAACCTGGAGGGAATTTACAATGATCAGCCAAATTTTCCCTCCTTTCTATTGTATTGGTGTCCCTAGGATGCTGATACGACTGAAAGCTGTGAGAGCAGGGAGCAATAAGTTACAACATGTGTTGGTACTTTGCGATCAATATGTGGATTTTGGTTGTAGTTTGGGCACTCCGTCTCTAAAAGGTTCACCATCACTGAGCTCGGGAATAGCTTATTAGTTGGTATAACCTCTTTAATTCTGCAGTTCTAACAAGATGGACAGAATCCAACTGAGGTGTCAGTTCCATAGGAGCTCTATGCAGGAGGCTATGCAGCTGTGAGACAACTCCAAATTCACAGACAGAGTCTGCAGGGGGGAAGCTGAAAATGAAGATGACACACACTGGACTACTGATTTTGCTAAGCTTGTTGTAGGTAAGTTATACTGTCTCTGGTGTTTTCCCCTTCCTAGAGAACTACATGAAGATACCCTTAAAGGACATTGATCACCAGATCAAGGATTTTAAACCAAGTACACTGACATACTGGTGTGTGCCCCCTCTGGCAGTATACGCTGTTCTTTTAGCTTCTTATGCTTTTGGACCCCCTTAGGCTAATTTACATAATTTTAAAAGCCTTTTTTTTCCTTAAAAACCAGGACACAAGAAGCTTAAGAAAGAAAAGATCCTGTCAGAGGGGATCTGGTGATAAATGTCCTTTAAGATCTCTGCTCCCAATAGTAACATTACATGGACTTGGAGAAACAGGAATAAACTGATTACATTCTAGATCTAGGTGTTATTTGTGTGAAGCTGTTTCTTAGTTGAATTGCACGACAGGAAATTAAACTCCCAGGACTTGGCATGTATTCCATAAGTCTTCAAAGTAATGAATGCTCCGCGTACATATTTATATAATAAAAAGACGTCAGAGTGAAACCATGGTGAGAAACAGAACGACTAAAAATAATGATTTAAGTCATTTCAGACTGTACCAAAATAATTGGGAAACATCGCCCCGGAGAATTACTAATTAAAAGCCCTTTTGTTGATATACAATCCATTGTTCTAAGAGGATTAGAGTGAAAGGCATCGACAATTGGCATTTCTGAGAAATGTGGGGGCTTGAATGCCATGAATGCACAGGTTTGGTTCTCAATGTCCAATAATCCACAATGACAACAGATCTTTATAGGGCGAGTGATTATTTTCATGTTGAGGAACAATGTAGTAATCCAACTTGTACAGTAGTGGATTATATTACACTGTATTTTCTAGTATATAAGATGACCCCCCAACTTTTCCAGTTAAAATACAGAGTTTGGGATATACTGACTGTATAAGACTACCCCTCTTCCAATATTCCCACATAATTGTGGCACATCACCATTACACTGAGTGCACCTGAAGAAAACTCGTACACTCATTTATTGCACGTTTTACATGTGGCGTAACTAGACGCTGGTGGGCCCCAGTGCAAAGTCTGTGCCAGGCCCCTCGACTATAATGTTTGGTTTATAGTACTAGTCTTCTCATATGGGAAAGTGACACCATAAGGGCCCCTAAACCTCTTGGGCCGGATGCGATCACAACCTCTGCACCCCCTCAAGTTACGTCCTTAGGGGTGGGCCAGATTAATGAAGAGCATGCGCTGGACTTCATGTACTCTGCACATCAGTGAGGCAAGTATATAGGCCATATACTGTGCCAGGTGTATTGTTCATTCCTTGAATAAATATACATTTTACCAATTACATTATGGCACAGTCCCCCATTATTTCATTATATTCCTCTATATCCAATGCTTCCTTCATATCCAATGCATACAGCCCCTTGAATTACATAAAGTGCCCCCTTAATTATACTATGTACATTTTCCCTCAGAATTATTCACTTTACCGTCTTCTTTAAATACAGCATCAATATTCATAAATTAATGCACAGTCCAAGTACCCCCATCATTCATATATAACACAGCACCCACAAGTCAATAATTCATTAGGCAGGCCCCCCCTGTAGTTTTCCATTAGGCAGGGCCTCCTCCTTAATAACTCATTAGGCAGGGCCCCCCCTGTAGGTTTCCATTAGGCAGGGCCTCCTCCTTAATAACTCATTAGGCAGGGGTCCCCCCTTAATAATTCATGATTAGTCCCACACAGACACACATGCATCTTCCATGCAGTGGCGGGTTTATATTCAATGTGCATAGCTTCTACAACTTTCTATCCCCTCTCACTGGCATGTGAGGGGTTAAAACTCCTACATGCCAGTGGGGGGTGTAAAAACGACTAGAAGGACACGTGCTTAACTTAAACATGTGAACATGTGCACTTCTAGCACTTTCTAACCCCCCTCCCCACTGACATGTTTAACCCTTCACATGCTAGTTTGGATAGGGAAGGGCGGGTAGAAGGTGCTAGAAGCTCATTGGCCATTAGGACATAGCAGTGTCACCATGTGTCACTGTATCTCACATATTTCTGTGTGAGACCCACACGCAGCTTTATCATGAAGTCAGGCTCCCACAGACCCAGGGACCTACCTTAGAAGGAGGCTCCCGATTGGGACAAATGGTCTGAGGGATGAATCCCCCATGAATTCCGACCTGTGCAAATCAAAGCTCCTCCCCTGGGCTCAGCACTTGTGATATTGCACAAGACTCCACCCCTGAGCACGTGTCAGACAAGGCCACTCAAACCACCAACCAAATTTACTGAGAAGGGCATTCACATATGAAACCCTCATACATCTGCGTATGCTCTCAGTACCCAAAAGCCATTTCAAGACCTTTAAAGGTCCTCCACAGGTCCTGAAACTGCAGATTGAAAGCAGGCAGAAGGGATTCATCCTCCATTCCCCAAGAAGCTTTATTATAGAAGTAAATCCGAGACTTCATACAGCCTGAATGGTTACTTAAAGGGGTTTTCCCATCTGGGCATTTAAATTAAATTTCATTCATTTGCCATAAGTAAACATTTCTTCAATTGGATGTTATTAACTGGTTCACGACCGCCCGCCGTGTATGAGCCCTCTCCATAGCCGGTAAGGCCCGTTCCACACTTGCGAGTGTGATGCGATGAACTCGCATCACACTTGCAACGCATGCTGCCGGGAACACATGGCCCGAACGCTGCACCGCGGGAGTGAACTGACATGCTAAGTTCATCGCATCACACTCGCAAGTGTGGAACGGACCTTAGTCTTTGCTGCATATTACAGTGATCACTGCCGGAAAAGCTGTCGGCAGCCTCAAAAAGATGGTGGCGCCCATCCTTGCCTAGGAACGTCGCTCCCCATGATCCGTCGCCATGGTAGCCTCGGGTCTCACGAAGACCCGAGGCTATTTCGTTTTAACCCCTTCATTGCAATGTGCTGATAGCACATTGTAATGAATGAGGAGGAAAATCACCATATACTGCCATACTATAGTATGGCAGTATATGATAGGATCTATCAGACAACCTAGGGTTAAAGTACCCTAGAGAGTCTGAAAAATAGTAAAAAGAAAAAGAAAAAAAAGTCT
The DNA here is from genome assembly GCA_019512145.1 of Engystomops pustulosus. NCBI lineage: Eukaryota > Metazoa > Chordata > Amphibia > Anura > Leptodactylidae > Engystomops > Engystomops pustulosus. Next base: position 70,479,417 of record CM033648.1, read on the forward strand.
AAAAAAAATTATAATAAAAAAAAATAAAAATTCAAATCACCCCCCTTTTCCTAGAACTGACATAAATATAAATAAACAGTAAAAATCATAAACACATTAGGTATCAACGCGTCCGAAAATGCCAGATCTATCAAAATATAAAAGTTTTTTCAATGCATTTAACCCCATAACGGAAAATAGTGCCCAGAGTCGAAAATGGCACTTTTTTGCCATTTAAAAAAAAAAAATTAAAAAATCTGTAAAAAGTGATCAAAAGGTTGTATAGTCCTAAAAATGATATCATTGAAAATATTATCAAATGTCGCAAAAAATGACACCACCCACAGCTCCGTACAACAAAGTATAAAAAAGTTATTAGCTCCAGAAGATTTTTGTACAGGAGGTTTTAACTTTTGTAAATGTATGAAAACATTATAAAACCTATACAAATTTTGTATCCCCGTAATCGTACCAACCCAAAGAATAAAGTAGACCTCTCATTTGGGGCGCTCCTTGAAAGCCGTAATATACAAGCCCACAAGAAAATGGCGCAAATGCGTTTTTTCACCATTTTCACTTCATTTGGAATTTTTTTTCCCGCTTCCCAGTACATGGCATGGAATATTCAATACCATCACTATGAAGTGCAATTTGTTCTGCAGAAAACAAGCCATCACACAGCTCTTTACGTGTAAAAATAAAAAAGTTATATTATATATAATATATATAATATATATATTTTTGAAGGTGGGGAGTGAAAAATGGAAATGAAAAAACAGGAAAGGGCCCGTTCCTTAAACGGTTAAATAAAATGTTCCTGTGTGAAGATAATTTCTCATAAATCAAGTGATGTTGCCCCTCAGAAACGAGATAATTTCCTTGCATACGACCACCTCACATTTTGGCAGCGGTGGCCAGACATGCGCTATAGAGTCCTGCCTGACCACCTGGATTCAGCAATCATTACCACAGGACGGCTGTGGGACCTGCAGTAACTCCTGGATATTTCCTATACAAAAACCTTTTGTTTCTTTGTGCAATCACTCCAGCAGAGGTGGCCGTATCCAAGGACACCGTCTTGTTTCTAAGGGACCATATCACTACATTTGTGAGAAATTATCTTCACACAGGAACATTTTTTAATGACATCTAATTGAAGAAATGGCAGATTAATGAATCTGGATTTGAAAGCCCAGACCAGAATACCCCTTTAACCATGCACAGACTCCCACCATTTATGTCTGTGGGAATGACAAAAATAGACAAACGTATAGACTCAACTATTTTCAACATTTCCCATAGACCTAAGTAGTGGCTGTACATGCGCTTCTATCTTTCCATTGGCTCGGTCTACAGTAAGGAGTTCAGTGGATATGTCATCGATACCTTCATCAGCAATTGGCTTCACTGTCTTGCCCCTGTGTCAGAATATCACTAGAGGAAATGCAGATCAATGGGGAACCGGGCAGCACCAGGTGAGTATGGCTTTTTTTTACAAATTTTTTTTCAATTTTTTTATAGAAAATGAATGTTTAGGTTATTTTATATAATATTCCAACAGGCTTTATGGCACAGGAATAGCACACCTGGGGTCCAGTATAAATGAATCACTGGAAATTAACCAAAGTTCCAATGTTTCTTTCAAAAATCATAAATACTCCAACTCCAACCTTAAACAGGAAGCCTGAAGGTATAAATAGAAGACATCATATGCTCTGCTTCTTGTCATTGTCCTTCGTTCTTTCATGTTCATTTGTATTCCTGTAAAACCGGATTCCTTAATCTGACACTATTTCAAGGATCAGGCTGACACCAGTGATTATGTTTAACATTGCATCGAGTGACACATTATTCCGCGGAGCCGCCGTCCTACATGTTCTCATTCTACCTCCCCATCAGTCATGTTACATACGACTCCAACACAAATACCTGCCCCCAGCTCCATTTCATTTGCTTCGTTTTGCTAAGTTTTTTCTCTTGACTTGCAGAGAAGGGATTAATGTACAGTAACATAATGTTTTCTCTGGCTCGGAGCCGCTTCCTGTTCTGCGCTCTGTGAACACACGCACACACGGTACACATACACACCAATGAGTCATTCGCTCACATTAGTAATAGCAAGTAACATGCCATGTGCCATGAGGAGCACATCACCTCCCATATAATACCAAATATCAATGTCTAAGCCCATGCAAAAAATTACCCCATAAATACATGGGGGGCATAAGGGGTCATGGTACATGTGCAAATCCTTTTAGTCAAGATTCAGGGAAATATGTTGTAAACCTGTCTATGCCGTGTCTGATCTGCCGAAATATGCCCTGAAAACAAATTCCCAGACGCCTTTCTGAACAATGTAATTAATTATGATGCTCGTGCAAAAATCTTACCTATTGCCAAGTGTAACCTGTGTCCATATAAAGGCAAACACATGGGTGGCATTGACGGGTATACAGAGAAGTACAATCATTAAGGGGCAGTATGTCTCAATGTGTTGACCACTATTGAAGGTGTAGAAAAGGGTCTCAAAGACCCTTCATGCTCTGCTAGGAAGTCCGGCACAGGACTGGAAATAGGTTTTCCTGGAGAGAAAAGGAAAACTGTACCATAGGTGATTAGTCTGTTTATTGCCGTCCTGTCGTTAGTAAGATGTCTCTGTATTTATCAATCTGTTGTGTTAAAGTTTTTTTTTTAATATTCTTTGATGATCACTGCCTAGTGCATATAAAATGCTGTGAATTTTCTATTTCATGCATAACATCATGTCTGATGAAAAGGACTAGCATTCTTGAAAGCTCACCATGATATACCAATGGCAGACTATTAGAGATCAGCAGTAAAATTACTATATACTGCAATACAGAAGTAAGGGGTATTCTCATCTCGGCATTCACATTCAATTTCATTAATCTGCCATATATATACATTTCTTCAATTAGATGTCATTTTTAAAAATCTACCTGCGTGATAATTTCTCCTAAATGTAGTCCCTAAGAAACAAGACTGTGTCCTTGGATATGACCACCCCTGTTGGAGGGATTGCACAAAGAAACAAAAGGTTTTTGTATATGAAGTGTCCGGAAGTCACTCCACGTCCCACAGCCGTCCTGTGCAAATGATCAATGAATCCAAGTGATCAGGCACGGCTGAATAGTGCATGTCTGGCCACCACTGCCAGAGTGCGGGTGGTCGTATCCAATGAAGCTATCTTGTTTCTAAGAGACAACATGGCTTCATTTATGAGAAATTATCTTCACAGGAACATTATTCTTTAATACCATCCAATTGAAGAAATGTTTATATGCAGCAAATGAAATTAATTAAATGTGAATGCCCAGATGAGAAAACCCCTTAGTGTCTCATTACTGAGTGAGATCCAGGGAATGATAATATATAGGAGTAAAGGAATGATATATAGGGGTAGGAACACAGAGATATATGGTCTTTAAAAGTAGAAGCACAGGGTTGTCACAATGTAAAGGCATGGAAGTATGGGAAGGGTCCTAGTATAATAGAAATCACTTCTAAAAATACCTCCCTTTGGTGTAATCTGTACTCATTATATGACTCATAGTTTTCCTGTAAATTTACAGGCTAAAACCAGTCTTCCACCAGGTATCATTACACCTGTATTATAACTCATGCAGAAACTACATGCACATATTAAGTATGGGGAAATCAATGAAAAGCTATCCATTTACTTTGAATGCATGAAGGATAAGTGTCAGCCACATTCTATCATTTATGCCAGCAGACTGGCGATGGAGTCATTATTACATCAGAAGTTATTTTTGGTTGCCTAATAACTAATTGATTTTAGTATGAAATACTAATGTGATCTATAGGAGTGCTCAGCTATAACATCGCATGCCATTTGTGGACAGTGATTGGCTACAGTGGTCACATGACGGCAAACGTGACATCATATGTTCTCTTCATGTTTGTGTGGGTTTCCTCTGGGTCCTCTGGTTTCCTCCCACATATGGGTACATTAATTAGATTGTGAGCCCCACTGGGGACAGGGACTGATCTGATAAACTCTGTGTAATGCTGCGTAATCTGTGTGCGCTATATAAATAAAGGAATTATTATTGGCATTTTGGGAGGAGAAATGGACTAGCGTGATGGTATTGGGCCAGTGTAAGTAATAATTTCTTCTTAAAAATGTTATTAATATATATTAGTTGCACATAAACTACTAATAACTACTCATAGAATAGATCGTTAGTAGTGAATCACTGGTGGTGGGGATGCTGATGCCTCCCAGCTAATACAGGGACGGCTTCCAGCTATATGCTTCATTACTGTAATACTAGTAGTGTGCCTGGATAACTCCTTTGGTACCTACTGTGACTGTGGGGGGAAAAGGGAATGACATAGTGGCAATAACAGCAAGCGGTAGGGAGACCATATTATCCAGTCTTTGGAGACCACAACCTAAATCAACTTGGGCGGCAGAGTAAGCTCCTAAACCAAGGCGTTGGCTAGCAAGATATGTAACAAGCTTTTAATTTCATCTGTTACTGATCCTATAAACTCACAGTTGGCAATATTTCAGAATAGGAAAGATTGAGCTTTATGCTGAAATATCTCCATGTCATGTACCAGCATGACAATCAACTAACCATTTTGGCAGGAAGAGAGGTTTAATGCCACATGACGAGCAACAGCGTTGTATATATTAGTTACACTGGGTTAATTGATTGGTTAGAGCAGCCATGTAGTTCGTTACAGGTAAATGATACTCAATGGAGGGGAATTTATTAAGACCGGCATTTTAAATACCAGACTTAGGGCTCTTTCACATTGGCGTTGATGTTCAGCTTCAGTTGTACGTCTGTTGGTTTTGTCTCTGCTGTGTTTCTGTGTTTCTGTTTTTCTTCTGTTTTGTCTCCTTGATGCATCAGTTTTGTCTCCATGTCCCCCCCAAAAAACTAAATGTTTAACATTGCTTTGAAAACATCAGACCTGGTTTTTCCACCTCATCAGTAAAAAAAAATAGGACATGTTTTATAATTTTTTCCACGGAAAAACAAATCGATGAAAGCCAATGTGAAAACGCCCTTGGGGTGATGGCACACGTGGCATTTGAACGGGGTTTTTTTGACCGTTTTTAAGAAGTTAGTTTTTTTGAAAACGCATCCGTTTTTGACAGGTTTGACCAATTATCTTAATTCAAACTAATCAAAAACACATGCATTTTTTAGTGCATGCGTTTTTGAACAGACTGCTTAAAAATGGGCCAAAATCACGTTCAAAACGCCACGTGTGCACTCACCCTCATAAACCTTTGTGAGGCATGTGTGGAAATCACTGAACAACGGACGTGAAAAACAACGACAATGTAAAAGAGCCCTTAAAGGACACCTGTCATCAGGTCTCTGTCACTATTTCTGTCACCTCTAACTGTTGGAGCAGCTCACAAGGATCTCATCCCAGCCTTTATCTGGTTAATTCATACATTAATCATCTATTCTTTATTATGTAAATGAGGGTGGTCACATGGTCAGAGGGAGTGATGTTGCCCCTGTTACCCCTCCCCTCTCCCCCCTGCTCATGTCTGTGTGTAATGTATAGTAAAGCATTGCCAGTGTCTGTGCTATACCTGCTGACATGCTCTCCCTCCTAATACACATGTGTGAGACACAGACATCAGTTACACAAGTACCTGATATGTTCTGCTATAACATAGCTGCCTGGAGCTGTTGTATCTCTCCCATATACACACAGGCTGCAGGCAGTGCCAGCACCAGGAAGCACACTGAGGAGCCATTACACCATTATACCTCACATCATTATACAGACTGTCAGTCATGTGTATAGGAGTATCTCATACACACAGGCTGCAGGGGCCACCATCACCAGGAAGCACATGGAGGAGACATTACACCATTATACCTCACATCATTATACAGGCTGTCAGTCATGTGTACAGGAGGAACTCATACACACACAGGCTACAGGAAGCACCAGCACCAGGAAGCACATGGAGGAGCCATTACACCATTATACCTCATACCATTATACAGACTGTCAGTCATGTGTATAGGAGTAACTCATACACACAGGCTGCAGAGGGCACCAGCACCAGGAAGCACATGGAGAAGCCATTGCACCATTATACCTCATTCCATTATACAGACTGTCAGTCATGTGTATAGGAGTAACTCATACACACAGGCTGCAGAGGGCACCAGCACCAGGAAGCACATGGAGGAGCCATTACACTATTATACCTCACACCATTATACAGGCTGTCAGTCATGTGTATAGGAGTATCTCATACACACACAGGCTGCAGGGGGCACCAGCACCAGGAAGCACATGGAGGAGCCATTACACCATTATACCTCACATCATTATACAGGCTGTCAGTCAAGCACTGATGGTGTGGCTGTGCCTCCCACTCATGAATAAGCTGGACAGCTTGAATATGATAATGACTCATTTGACATTTCACAGGTCATTTGCATACAACTTTAGCACCTCATAGTTTAAGATTATAGGCATGTAGAGGGACAATGAAGGGATAGAGGCAATGCTCTCTAATGGCAGTTTAAGAAAATATATTTAGTTTAGGGGGTTAATTTGCCTGACGGGTTCTCTTTAATACATCCAACAGCTTCCTTGATCTGATAAGAAGCTCCAGCCTCTTTGCAGACACTCCAGCTATATGGGGACATTAATCATACTGGGGCTTATTTAAATGTAAATGAGTCATCCTTAATATATGTAGGTGATCATTGATCATAAATCAGAAGACAAATCCAAGATTGAAGTCCGAAAATGTGGCCTTACTACAAATGGTCACACAAGACTCTGGTGCAGCGTGGGACATACGTGGGGATACCAAAGACATATACAGTCAGTCCTCAGGGAACATACAAAATAGGTTCTTTAGGTTTGTTCTTAAGTAGAATTTGTATGTAAGTCGGAATTGTATATTTTATAGCAATAGACTAAAATTTTTTGATTTTCAACATTGTTTGCTGTAAAGGGACCAAGGATTATCAATAAGGCTTCATTACAGACACCTTACAGCTGATCATTGCAGTATGGGACAATAGTAAAGCATCCGGAGAGCTTCACCAGAGGTCACAATGGGCAGAGGGGTCCGTCTTTAACTAGGGGTCCTCGGTAAATCGTGTGTCCTGAAGTAGGGGACCGCCTGTATATAAGGTAGCATCAAGTCTGTACGTCCAAGCGCTAATATAAAACACAAGTCGAGTGTTCCTGTAACCTATAAAATATAATAGTATATAGTACGGGGCCTAGACTTAGCCAAACCCTCTGCACTCCCGTTGCCCATGATGTTCCTACAATAAATTGAAAGTCTCAAAAATCGCTTGGAAATACTCCAGGATTTCACACATCTATAATAGTGAGTATAATTTTCTAAAGCCAATACCTTCATTTATATCCCATAAATCAAATGATATAAATTCTAAAAAAAAATATACAAAATGTAAAAAACCTAACCATATAATCATCTATCTCCCTCCGATCCCTCTTTATCTCTCTTTCATATCCTGTTTTTGGAGGAGTTGGACCACACAAGACGCGCTGAAGATCGATTTACAAAAATAAAGAGATTGAAAGCCGAACCCTTCCCGGAGCACCATGCGAGTGTCTCCAAGCTGAATCTAGGATTAGATGAGATCGTGACAGGTAGAACATGTCATTAATGTTCATTAGACGAGGCAGAACCACATTCTATACTTCTCACTTGTCTCGGCTGTTGGTTTGTTTTATTCCGAGCTGAAACTCCCTGTCTAGAGGCTCCATGCAAATACCTACAGCTTTGCTTCATTTTAACGTCTTGGTTTACCGCTCCCCGTGGGCAAAAAACGACTTGTGTTTCTTGAAAGCAAATCTATATTTCAGTGTCAATGCAAAACAGACCCTGGAGAGCCAAGCCAGCAGTTTACTTTCTGAATGTTTTATATGGGGAAGTTTCATATTTTCATACTCGAGCACACTTAATGCCGCTTACATTTGCAGACCAAAGGCTCTGTCAATGTAGTTCTTGGCAACAGAAATCAGATCATATCATAAGGATTTGAAACACCAAAAGAATCCCTGCAGAAAAAAAAATTATAAAAATAAATGAAATGGTAAAAAGAACATTAAACAGTCTCTAAATCTGTTGTAACGGAGCCAAAAGTGCTGCTTAGATAATATGGAATGGCCCATAAAGGAGATGATGGTGGCCCATCCTCCAGTGTCTTCAGTTCTTTTATTGTACCAATGAGGCATTGTGTTATAAAGATCTTAAAATATTCCTTCAAGTGGGGGAATATATACAAAGTTGAGTCATGGAAATTTTCATAAATAACTTTGCATATAGTTATAATGGCAGCCATATACCGTATATAAAATCTCCGACGGAGGTCCATTGGATCTTAGTCAGCAGTTCCCCAGAAGCAGTAGTATGTGATGTCTCTAAACTGACCTCATCCTTCTAGATGAATAGAACGGATGAATATGTGTCATTTCACAGTTGGCTTAATGAGGTTGGTAAATAATGGTAAAAACTCAGATTACATCACAGTTATCAGGGTGGTTCAACTTTTCATTCAACTAGAATTAAACACTTTTTAATTTTGATAATAGCTCATGAGGGGTTTAGGGAGTAGTGTTTCAATGTTTGCAGATGATATTATGTTCTGTAAAGTAATAGGCACAGTAGAGGATAGTATAATATTACAGAATGATTTGGACAAGCCGGAGGCCTGGGTGGAAAAGTGGCTAAAAAAGTTTAATATAAATATCAAAGGAGAAAGGCAACTAAAGTAATAAAGTGGATGAAAGATTTGGAGTAACAATATATAATTATAACTTTAGGTTTCTAATTTTGGAAAACTGATAGCTCTAAAGTAATGTAAAGACAAAGTGCTGATATATATGAATGTATAGTACAAAGATCTCCCTAATAACCATGGTACATCTGATAGTAGATGGGAAGGTACCGGTAAAGACTGCTGATAGCAATTAAACTAGCAAAAGCAGAAAATGAGAAACTAATTACAAAAAACAATAAATTAAATATTACTTGGAGATGATTCTGTTAAGACGCATTGGACTCGTCTCTGGTTCTCAAGTTGAATGGACGCTAATTAATTGTGTAGTTCTAGAAATATACACCGGGCAGCCGGCCTCTTGATGTATCCTGCAGCGCCAGAGGGGCATGGGCTTTGTTGAATGCCAGGGTATGATAAATGCCCCTCGTTGTCTCCAATGAAGAAGGGAAGTGGAGGACAAATAACGGAGCAGCACTTGGTCAGACGGCAGAAGGAGAGCTGTGACAGAGCGGTGTCGTCGGTGCACCACCAGCCTCATTGTTACAAAGTCTATAAAGTTGTTACAAAGCTGTTATTCTTACAAATTTTTGGACGGCAACTACAAAGACAAACAGGATTATAAAGGTATATTGGGGATCAGTTTGGGGGGCTCTGTATGGAAGTGCCAATAGCTCATATGCAGTAGGGTGAGAATTTGAGAATTTAACATCTATCACTGGAAACTTACCTTAAAGTTTAGAGATCATGGAGGACATTAATCGTAGTGGGGCTCATTTACTTACCCGGTCCGAGGAGTTCACAGAAAGTGCATTCTTTGACGAGAATGCACTGTGCCGATATCCTGCATGTGTCACTTCCCCTCTCAGGTCCGACAGAATTCACCTTCTTCCTGGTGCATGTAAATGCATTGTCTTGTGACACAATTTGAATCTTAAATCCTGCTCTCAGTCCGAATCAGTCGGATCGTCCGACGGCCCGCCCCCCCCCCCCCAACTTCCGTGGCATAAAAGCCAGCGCAGCTGCAGCAAAATCTGATCGCGTGCGACATAATCCCAGAGCAAACCCCTGTTAAATACCTGTCAAAGGGGCGCAAATCCCGAAACCGGCCAACAGGCCAAATAAAGTGCGATCCGCAACCCTTAGGAAATAAGCCCCAGTGTGTCTCAAATTCCCCTTTTTTGTGCCTTGTTTGTTACTTTTCTAGTCTGGTGATTTATGAATTATCTTGATTTGCCTTAGTAAATGGGGCACATTTACTAAGGGTCCGTGGACCGCGATACTGTTGGGCTTCCCGACTATTAAGGGGTTTGCCCTGAATTGCCCAGGGTTTTTGGCGCAAGCGATTGGATTTTGGCGCATCAACGCTGGCTTTCATGCAACACAAATCGGGGGCCGTAGCCGTCGGGAAACCCAACTAATTTGGAGAAACAGCAGAATTTAAAATTCAAATTGTGTCGCAAGATCAGCACTGACATGCATCGGGAAGAAGATGGTGATCTCCGGTGGACCTGAGAGCGGAAGCAACGCATGCAGGAAATTGGACGCATGATCTTAGTGAATTGCGGCAGCTCCGAATCCTCATCGGACATTCTGGATCGGAGATCGCAACGGGATGGGTAAGTAAATGTACCCCAATGTGTTTTGGAATTGTCGTATGTCGGATTCATTTGCACCTAATTTTGCGCCAAATTTGTTTCAAATTATTCCCCTACAAAGTGGATCTCATTTGTGACCAATAATGAAGCAAAAATGAGAAAAGGTAACAGAACATTCAGGGATTAATTTTTGCACAAAAAAGTAACAGCTTGTACAATGACCCGACTACGTTTTGTTGTAAGTGCAGAGACTAAACGTTAAAGCTATGTAAAAAAAAAAAATTCTTTCTCAAATGAGTCTTTATAATAATATACAGGAAATGGAGTCTGATAACATTTTTCGATTTGCACATTAAGATTGACAATAGAAACATTAAGATCCTATAGAAAATGATGAAGTCGTTACTTGAGAAATTTTACACTTTAAACCTGCGCTGAAACCAGGCACAAGACGCCACAGTTGGCTGTGTGAATGACAAAAATAGGACACACGTCTGACATCAACTATTTCATCAACATTCCCATAGACCTAAGCGATAGTGGCTGTACAATGCGCTTCTATCTTTTCCATTGGCTCGGTCTACAGTAAGGAGTCAGTGGATATGTCATCGATACCTCATCAGCAATTGGCTTCACTGTCTCCCCTGTGTCGAATATCACAGAGGAAATGCAACAATGGGGAACCGGGCAGTACCATTGAGTATGGCTTTTTTTACAATTTTTTTTTTCAATTTTTTAATAGAAAATGACTGTTTAGGTATTTTATATAAATTCCAACAGCCTTTATGCACAGGAATAGCACAACCTGGGGTCCAGTATAAATGAATTACTGGAAATTAACCAAAGTTCCAATGTTTCTTTCAAAAATCATAAATACTTCTCCAACTCCACCTAAACGAAGCCTGAAGGTATAAAGTAAGACATCATATGCTCTGCTTCTTGTCATGTGTCCTTCGTTCTTTCATGTTCATTTGTATTCCTGTAAAACCGGATTCCTTAATCTGACACTATTTCAAGGATCAGGCTGACACCGTGATTATGTTTAACATGCATCGAGTGCACAATTATTCGCGGAGCCGCCGTCCTAATGTTCTCATCATTCTACCTCCCATCAGTCATTTACTACGACTCCAACACAAATACCTGCCCCCAGCTCCATTTCATTTCTCGTTGTTGCTAAGTTTTTTTCTCTTGACTTGCAGAGAGGGATAATGTACATAACATAATGTTTTCTCGGCCGGAGCCGCTTCCTGTTCTGCGCTCTGTGAACACACGCACACACGGTCACCATACACACCAATGAGTCCTTCCTCACATTATAATAGCAAGTAACATGCCATGTGCCATGAGCCCATCACCTCCCTATAATCATACCAAATATCAATGTCTAAGCCCATGCAAAAAATTACCCCATAAATACATGGGGGGCATAAGGGGTCATGTACATGTGCAAATCCTTTTAGTCAAGATTCAGGGAAATATGTTGTAAACCTGTCTATGCCGTGTCACCTGCGAAATATGCCTGAAAACAAAATTCCCAGACGCCTTTCTGAACAATGTAATTAATTATGATGCTCGTGCAAAAATCTACCTATTGCCAAGTTAACCTGTGTCCATATAAAGGCAAACACATGGGTGGCATTGACGGTATACAGAGTACAATCATTAAGGGGCAGTATGTCTCAATGTGTTGACCACTATGAAGGTTAGAAAAGGTTCTCATACCCTTCATGCTCTGCTAGGAACGGCACAGGACTGGAAATAGGTTTTCCTGAGAGAAAAGGAAAACTGTACCAATAGTGATTAGTCTGTTTTTTGCCGTCCTGTCGTTAGTAAGATGTTCTCTGTATTTATCAATCTGTTTGTGTTAGTTTTTTTTTTAATATCTTTGATGATCATCTGCCTAGTGCATATAAATGCTGTGATTTTTCTATTTCATGCATAACATATGTCTGATTGAAAAGGACTAGCATTCTTGAAAGCTCACCATGATATACCAATGGCAGACTATAGAGATCAGCAGTAAAATACTATATACTGCAATACAGATAAGGTATTCTCATCTCGGCATTCACATTCAATTTCATTAATCTGCCATATATATACATTTCTTCAATTAGATGTCATTTTAAAATCTACCTGCGTGATAATTTCTCCTAAATGTAGTCCCTAAGAATCAAGACTGTGTCCCTGATATGACCACCCTCTTGATGGATTGCACAAAGAAACAAAAGTTTTTTGTATTGAAGTGTCCGGAAGTCACTCCACGTCCCACAGCCTCCGTGCAAATGAAATGAATCCAAGTGATCAGGCACGGCTGAATAGTGCATGTCTGGCCACCACTGCCGAGTGCGGGTGGTCGTATCCAATAAGCTATCTTTTCTAAGAGACAACATGGCTTCATTATGAGAAATTATCTTCACAGGACATTATTCTTAATACCATCCATTGAAGAAATGTTTATATGCAGCAAATGAAATTAATTAAATTGAATGCCCAGATGGAAAACCCCTTAGTGTCTCATTACTGAGGAGATCCAGGAATGATAAATATGAGTAAAGGAATGATATATAGGGGTAGGACACAGAGATATATGGTCTTTAAAAGTAGAAGCACAGGGGTGTCACAATGTAAAGGCAGGAAGTATGGGAAGGGTCCTAGTATATAGAAATCACTTCTAAAATACTCCCTTGGTGTAATCTGTACTCATTATATGACTCATAGTTTTCCTGTAAATTTACGCTAAAACATCTTCCGCCAGTATCATTACACCTTATTATAACTCATGCAGAAACTACATGCACATATTAAGTATGGGAAATCAATGAAAAGCTATCCATTTACTTTGAATGCATGAGGATAAGTGTCACCACATTCTATATATTTATGCCAGCAGACTGGCGATGGAGTCATTATTACATCAGAAGTTTTTTTGGTTGCCTATAACTAATTGATTAGTATGAATACTAATGTGATCTATAGGATTGCAGAGCTAAACATCGCATGCCATTTGGAACAGTGATTGGCTACAGTGGTCACATGACGGCAAACGTGACATCATATGTTCTCTTCAATTTGCGTGGGTTCTCCTCTGGTCCTCCTGGTTTCCTCCCACCAATGGGTACATTTATTAGATTGTGAGCCCCACTGGGGACGGGACTGATCTGTATAACTCTGTGTAATGCTGCGTAATCTGTGTGCGCTATATAAATAAAAAGGAATTATTATTGGCATTTTGGGAGGAGAAATGGACTAGCGTGATGGTATTGGGCCAGTGTAAGTAATAATTTTTTCTTAAAAATGTTATTATTTATATTAGTTGCACATAAACTTCTAATAACTACTCATAGAATAGATCGTTAGTAGTGAATCACTGGGGGTGAAGAAGCTGATGCCTCCCAGCTAATACTGGGACGGCTTCCAGCCATGTGCAGAATTGTGGGCACCTCTCATTCTTCATTACTGTAATACTCGTAGTGTGCCTGGATAACTCCTTTGGTACCTACTGTGGGGGAAAAGGGAATGACATAGTGGAATAAAGCAGCAGTAGGAGACCATATTATCCAGTCTTTGGAGACCAAACCTAAATCAACTTGGGCGGCAGAATAGCTCCTAAACCAAGGCGTTTGCTAGCAAGATTGTAACAAGCTTTTAATTTCATCTGTTGATCCTATAAACTCACAGTTGGCAATATTTCAGAGTGAAAAGATTGAGCTTTATGCTGAAATATCATGTACCAGCATGACAACCACTAACCATTTGGCAGGAAGAGAGGTTTAATGCCACATGACGAGCAACACGTTGATATATTAGTTACACTGGGTTAATTGATTGGTTAGAGCACCATGTAGTTCGTTACAGGTAAATGATACTCATGGAGGGGAATTTATTAAGACCGGCATTTAAAATACCAGACTTAGGGCTCTTTCACATTGGCGTTGATGTTCAGCTTCAGTTGTACGTCTGTTGTTTTTGTCTCTGCTGTGTTTCTGTGTTTCTGTTTTTTCTTCTGTTTGTCTCCTTGATGCATCGTTTTGTCTCCATGTCCCCCCAAAAAACTAAAGGTTTAACATTGCTTTGAAAACTCAGACCGGTTTTTTCCACCTCATCAGTAAAAAAAATGGACATTGTTATATTTTTCCCACGGAAAAACAAATCGATGAAAGCCAATGTGAAAACGCCCTTGGGGTGATGGCACACGGGCATTTGAACGGGGTTTTTTTGACCGTTTTTAAGAAGTTATTTTTTTTGAAAACGCATCCGTTTTGACAGTTGTACCAATTATCTAATTCAAACTAATCAAAAACACATGCATTTTTTAGTGCATGCGTTTTGAACAACTGCTAAAATGGCCCAAATCACGTTCAAAACGCCACGTGTGCACTCACCCTCATAAACCTTTGTGAGGCTTGTGGAAATCACTGAACAACGGACGTGAAAAACAACGACAATTAAAAGAGCCCTTAAGACACCTGTCATCAGGTCTCTGTCACTATTTCTGTCACCTCTAACTGTTGGAGCAGCTCACAAGGATCTCATCCCACCTTTATCTGGTTAATTCATACATTAATCATCTATTCTTTATTATGTAAATGAGGGTGGTCACAGGTGTCAGAGGGAGTGATGTTGCCCCTGTTACACCCCTCCCCTCTCCCCCTGCTCATGTCTGTGGTAATGTATAGTAAAGCATTGCCAGTTGTCTGTGCTATAACCTCTGACATGCGCTCCCTCCTAATACAACGGTGTGAGACACAGACATCAGTTACACTACCTGATATGTTCTGCTATACATAGCTGCTGCTGGCGGTTGTATCTCTCCCATATACACACACAGGCTGCAGGCAGTGCCGCACCAGGAAGCACACTGAGGAGCCATTACACCATTATACCTCACATCATTATACAGACTGTCAGTCATGTGTATAGGAGTATCTCATCCACACACTGCAGGGGCCACCATCACCAGGAAGCACATGGAGGAGACATTACAACCATTATACCTCACATCATTATACAGCTGTCAGTCATTGTACAGAGGAACTCTAACACCACAGGGCTACAGGAAGCACCAGCACCAGAAGCCATGGAGGAGCCATTACACCTTATACCTCATACCATTATACAGACTGTCAGTCATGTGTATAGTAACTCATACACACAGGCTGCAGAGGGCACCAGCCCCAGAGCACATGGAGAACATTGCACCATTATACCTCATTCCATTAACAGACTGTCAGTCATGTGTATGGAGTAAACTCATACACCACAGGCTGCAGAGGGCACCAGCACCAGGAACACATGAGGAGCCATTACACTTTATACCTCACACCATTATACAGGCTCAGTCATGTGTATAGGAGTATCTCATACACACACAGGCTGCAGGGGCACCAGCACCAGGAAGCACATGAGGAGCCATTCAACCATTTACCTCACATCATTATACGGCTGTCAGTCAAGCACTGATGGTGTGGCTGTGCCTCCCACTCATGAATAAGCTGGACAGCTTGAATATGATAATGACTCATTTGACATTTCACAGGTCATTTGCATACAACTTTAGCACCTCATAGTTTAAGATTATAGGCATGTAGAGGGACAATGAGGATAGAGGCAATGCTCTCTAATGGCAGTTTAAGAAATTATTTAGTTTAGGGTTAATTTGCCTGACGGGTTCTCTTTAATACATCCAACAGCTTCCTTGATCTGATAAGAAGCTCAGCCTCTTTGCAGACACTCCAGCTATATGGGGACATTAATCATACTGGGGCTTTATTAAATGTAAATGAGTCATCCTTAATATATGTAGGTGATCATTGATCATAATCAGAGACAAATCCAAGATTGAAGTCCGAAAATGTGGCCTTTCTACAAATGGTCACACAAGACTCGGTGCAGCGTGGGACATACGTGGGATACCAAAGACATATACAGTCAGTCCTCAGGTAACATACAAAATAGGTTCTTTAGGTTTGTTCTTATAGAATTTGTATAAGTCGGAATTGTATTTTTAAGCAATAGACAAAATTTTTTGATTTTCAACATTGTTTGCTGTAAAGGGACCAAGGATTATCAATAAGGCTTCATTACAGACACCTTACAGCTGATCATTGCAGTATGGGACAATAGTAAAGCATCCGGAGAGCTTCACCAGAGGTCACAATGGGCAGAGGGGTCCGTCTTTAACTAGGGGTTCCTCGGTAAATCGTGTGTCCTGAAGTAGGGACCGCCTGTATATAAGGTAGCATCAAGTCTGTACGTCCAAGCGCTAATATAAAACACAAGTCGAGTGTTCCTATAACCTATAAAATATCATAGTATATAGTACGGGCCTAGGCTTAGCCACACTCTCTGCACTCCCTTGCCCATGATGTTCCTGCAATAAATTGAAAGTCTCAAAAATCGCTTGGAAATACTCCAGGATTCACACACATCTAATAATGAGTATAATTTTCTAAAGCCAATACCTTCATTTATATCCCATAAATCAATGATATAAATTCTAAAAAAAAATATACAAAATGTAAAAAACCTAACCATATATCATCTATCTCCCTCCGACCCTCTTATCTCTCTTTCATATCCTGTTTTTGGAGGAGTTGGACCACACAAGACGCGCTGAAGATCGATTTACAAAAATAAAGAGATGAAAGCCGAACCCTTCCGGAGCACCATAAGTGTCTCCAACTGAATCTAGGATTAGATGAAATCGTGACGGTAGAACATGTCATTAATGTTCATTAGACGAGGCAAACCACATTCTATACTTCTCACTTGTCTCGGCTGTTGGTTGTTTTATTTCCGAGCTGAAACTCCCTGTCTAAGGCTCCATGCAAATACCTACAGCTTTGCTTCATTTTAACGTCTTGGTTTACCGCTCCCCGTGGCAAAAACGACTTGTGTTTCTTGAAAGCAAATCTATATTTCAGTGTCAATGCAAACAGACCCTGGAGAGCCAAGCCAGCAGTTTCTTCTGAATGTTTTATATGGGGAAGTTTCATATTTTCATACTCGAGCACACTTAATGCCCTTAATTTGCAGACCAAGGCTCTGTCATGTAGTTTGGCAACAGAAATCAGATCATATCATAAGGATTTAACACCAAAGAATCCCTGCAGAAAAAAAATTATAAAATAAATGAAATGGTAAAAAGAACATTAAACAGTCTCTAAATCTTTGTAACGGAGCCAAAAGTGCTGCTTAGATAATAGGGAATGGCCCATAAAGTATATGATGAGCCCATCCTCCATGGTCTTCAGTTCTTTTATTGTACCAATGAGGCATGTGTTATAAAGATCTAAAATATTCCTTCAAGTGGGGGAATATATACAAAGTTGAGTCATGGAATTTTCATAATAACTTTGCATATAGTTTAATGGCAGCCATATACCGTATATAAAATCTCCGACGAGGTCCATTGGATCTTAGTCAGCATTTCCCCAGAACAGTAGTATGTGATGTCTCTACAACTGACCTCATCCTTCTAGATGATAGAACGGATGAATATGTGTCATTTCACAGTTGGCTAATGAGGTTGGTAAATAATGGTTAAAAACTCAGATTACATCACTTATCAGGGTGGTTCAACTTTTCATTCAACTAGAATTAAACACTTTTTAATTTGATAATAGCTCATGAGGGGTTTAGGGAGTAGTGTTTCATGTTTGCAGATGATTTATGTTCTGTAAGTAATAGGCACAGTGAGGATTATAAATTACAGAATAGTTTGGACAAGCCGAGGCCTGGGTGGAAAAGTGGCTAAAAAAGTTTAATATAAATACAAGGAGAAAGGCAACTAAAGTAATAAAGTGGATGAAAGATGTGAGTAACAATATATAATTATAACTTTAGGTTTCTAATTTGGAAAACTGATAGCTCTAAAGTAATGTAAAGACAAAGTGCTGAATATATGAATGTATATACAAAGATCTCTCTATAACCATGGTACATCTGATAGTAGATGAAGGTACCGGTAAAGACTGCTGATAGCAATTAAACTAGCAAAAGCAAAAAAGAGAACTAATTACAAAAACAACTAAATTAAATATACTTGGAGATGATATTGGACTCGTCTCTGGTTCTCAAGTTGAATGGACGCTAATTATTGTGTAGTTCTAGATATACACGCGGCAGCCGGCCTCTTGATGTTTCTGCAGCACCAGAGGGACTGGACTTTGTGAAGGTCAGGGTATGATAATGCCCCTCGTTGTCTCCATAAGAAGGGAAGTGGAGCAAATAACGGAGCAGCACTGTTCAGACGGCAGAAGGAGAGCTGTGACAGAGCGGTGTCCTTGGTGCACCACCGGCCTCATTTACATATTGTTACAAAGTCTATAAAGTTGTTACAAAGCTGTTATTCTTACAAAGTTTTTGGGGTTAACTACAAAGACTAACAGGATTATAAAGGTATGTTGGGGATCAGTTTGGGGGGCTCTGTATGGAAGTGCCAATAGCTCATATGCAGTAGGGTGAGAATTTGAAATTTTACAATCTATACATGGAAACTACCTTATTTAGAGATCATGGGGGACATTAATCATAGTGAGGCCCATTTACTTACCCGGTCCGAGGAGTTCACAAAAAGTGCAAGATCTTGCCCCTGATATCCTGTCGCTTCCCTGCCCAGGTCTGCTGGAGTTCACCTTCTTCTTCCTGGTGCATGTAAGAGCATTGTCTTGCGACACAATTTGAATCTTAAATCTCGCGCTCAGTCCGAATCAGTCGGCCCACCCCCCAGCTTCAGTTGCATAAAAGCCAGCGCAGCAGTGCCAAAATCTGATTACGTGCGACACAATCCCAGAGCAAACCCCTGTTAAATACCTGTCAAAGGGGTGCAAATCCCGAACAGGCCAAAGAAAGTGCAATCCGCAACCCTTAGGAAATAAGCCCCAGTGTGTCTCAAATTCGCCTTTTTTGTGCCTTGTTTGTTACTTTTCTAGTCTGGTGATGAATTATGAATTATCTTGATTTGCCTTAGTAAATGAGGCACATTTACTAAGGGTCCGCCGACCGCGATTTCTGCGTTTCCCGACTATTTCTGATTTGCCCTGAATTGCCCCGGGTTTTTGGCGCACGTGATCGGATTTTGGTGCATCGACGCTGGTTTTCATGCAACACAAATCGGGAGCCGTGGCCGTCGGACAACCCGACAACAGTAATTCGGAGAAGCAGCAGAATTTAAAATTCAAATTGTGTCGCAAGATCAGCATTGACATGCATCGGGAAGAAGAAGGTGAACTCCGGTGGACCTCAGCGGAGAAGCGACACATGCAGGAAATTGGACGCACAATCTTAGTGAATCACGGCAGCTCCGAATCCTCGTCGGACATTCCGGATCGGGGATCGCAACGGGATGGGTAAGTAAATGTACCCCAATGTTTTTGAATTGTCGTATGTCGGATCATTTGCACCTAATTTTGCGCAAAATTGTTTCAAATTATTCCCTTCACAAGTGGATCTCATTTGTGACCAATAATGAAGCAAATGACTCTTTATAATAAATACATTTTTAGATTTGCACATTACGATCGACAATAGAAACATTAAGATCCTTAAACCTGCGCTGAAGTGTTTTTTTATGTTGTAGAGAGTTAAATTTTCATTTGGGAAGTGAAAACCTTTGCTTCCAGTAATGAAAAGCAAGTTTTTCTTTCAAGTGCAGCTGCTCAGAGTAGGTGCATTTTTGCGACTTTTTTGTGACTTTTTAGGCGCAAAATTGTGATAGATGCCGTGCAAACATCTGTATAACAGCCACTCACTATGTCAGATAAGGTGCAGACACTCAAAACCACTAGGTGCCGGACTTTTGCTTGCATCCAAAAAATTAACAAATCAGAGAAATTTAATAACTGCTCCAAAAAATTGTGCAAAAAAATGGCAAAAACAGCCTTAAAAACTATGATCATTGTCCCTTGAAGTGTAAAGAAAACTTATTGCTTATATTTTCCCTCTTCAAATTCCTCTTTCATTGGCAAGGACTTTTCCTAGCCATCCCCCCCCCGCTCGCGCCCCCTCACCCGCCATCTGAATGCCACTGGACACCAACCTGAACACCTGCCTGAACACCCATACAGCCCCCAAACTTCCTAAAAGGTAAGTAAATACAGATGTATTTATCTGTATGTATATATGTATTTATCTGTATGTATATATGTATTTATCTGTATGTATATATGTATTTATATGCATATACTGTGTGTATATATATATATATACTGTGTACATGTGCATATACTGTGTATATGTGTATATATTGTATATATACTGTGTATATGTGTATATATTCTGTGTATATGTGTATATATTGTATATATACTGTGTATATGTGTATATATTATGTGTATATGTGTATATATTGTATATATACTGTGTATATGTGTATATATTGTATATATACTGTGTATATGTGTATATATTGTATATATACTGTGTATATGTGTATATATTGTATATATAAGATTTGAGAAGTCAGCCCTTTGATTTGCTTCTATTACTTTGCACATAAATTTCTTCAGTAAAAAATTTAACTGTTGACTGCAGACCCTGACTCTCTGGACTTATTTATAATGAATCTTTATTCATCACATCAGTCATACACAATGACCAGAAAAAAAGTATTTAGCCCCTTCCCGACTTGGGCTGTACTAGTACGTCGTAAGCTGGGTCCCGTTGCATGTAGAGGGCTTGCGGGCCGAGCCCTCTCCATAGCTGGTAAGTCTTTGCTGCATATTGCAGCAAAGGCTTACCAGTCACACTCGCGATTCATCGCCATGACAGCCTCGGGTCTTCAGAAGGCCTGAGGCTGTCTCGTTTTAACCCATTCATTACAATGTGCTAATTGCACATTGTAATGAATGAGGAGGAAAATCCCCACTGTAGTATGGCAGTATATGATAGGATCGATCAAACAGCCTAAGGTTAAAGTACCCTAGGTAGTCTGAAAAATAGTAAAAGTAAAAATAAAAAAAAGTAAAAAAAAAATTATAATAAAAAAACCTAAAAATTCAAATCACTAGAACTGATTTAAATATTGTAAGGGATTTAGCTCCGGGGATCGTCGTCTCCTAAGCAGACGAGCAGCACACACAGGGAATTCACACAATGTGAGTAAGGTTAAGACTGGCCTCAGCCAGCTTTATTTGGCAGTACACAAACTCAAAACATAAAATAATACCTAAGCCTCTCCGGCACTAACTACACATCGAGGTTCCCTACCTCACCAGATGCTGGCCTACTGCCAGCCACCCCAAAAACACAGTACAATTCACTGCCACCGCTCCACAGGCCTTTGCCGTAGCCTGTCTCTTCCCCAGGGTGGAGCCCAGTGTGAAGTCTGCCCCATGTATTAGTGCAGCCCCTCCAGCTGAAAACTAATCAACTTAATTAGACAGACCCAACTTTTCCAGGTCTGTCTTCTACTCAGCTTTTCATACAGCCAGCCCAACCAGCCCCCTGTAGTATACAGCCAGCCCAGCCAGCCCCACCTTGTGAGACAGGAACATGGTTGTTCACTGAACAAATGTGTATTGTTCTGTATTGCAGATTACCTTAATTATGATTTGTTTCAATTTAGGTGGGTTGGGAGAGAATAGAGGATCCATTTCTACTGGCTTCAGTAAGATTGCTTGGAGTCTGGCTTGCCGAAGAAACATCCTGTCTTAGGCAGGAGGTCATCCAGCTTCTGCCTTTTCTTGTCCATTACATGCAAACATGGTTTCAACGAGGAGTTGCCTACAGGAACCAGCTGAAAGAAGCATCTGAGATGGCATTGCTGAGCAGCAGCTGGGGTGGCTTGTGGCCTGGAGATGCCATAAGGTAGTAAGATATGTTTAATCTAAACCCTAATTTTCTAACCTGTTCTTCTGACCTGTGTAGTATGTTGTTGCAAAGGTGCCATGGATTATTTGAAGATTTCTTCCATTAAAGGGCGTCTACCACCAGGATGAAAGATTGTGTGCATATGAGCCTGAGGGGCTCCAGGTGCCATTAACACCAATGGAGCCTTTTTTTTAAAAATCTCATGAATTCTTTATTGTTCAATATAAAACTCACAAGGGAATATTTGACTGGTATCAACCATTCATTCCCAGCAGCGTGAACACAGTAATATGTTTATCAGGAGCATTGCTCCTGTACTTAACCATTTTTTGATCAATGGTCATTGATTCCTGAATGTCCATGCCAGTTTTTTTTTTTTTTTTGTTCTGTCCTGCTCTTTTTTTTATCTGACAATATATTTGGTAAAGCTTTACATCACAACATACAATTATAACAATCAATTAACGATTTTTATTTTGTTTTGTAATAAGTAGTAAAACTGAATAAAGTTTAGTAAAATATGTTATACATATGTACATCATCCCATCCACCTTATTCAGGTTCAGCTACAGATGTATAAAACACAACATATATAAAACATATGGTGTCCTATTAAATAGGAGAATCCCCCATCTATTCAATATTAAGATTGTGTTTCACAGAAAAGGAGATGTCCACTGTTAATGTTACACTCAGAAATAGAAATCTTTATAGAAAAATTTACATTTTTTACTGTAACTTTGAGTGGATATCTTCAGTTCTGAGAAACTTCCATACACAATCCTGACATCTTAAGGTACTAAAATGTACTTTTAACCTTATGCAAATGAAGCGTAAGTGCTGAAGGGGGTGTAACAGAACCCCATTGGGCTCTTGCTGTTACATGCCACCTGAAGCGCTGTTCCTCTTACTTGTCTCTCTTCCTCTGTCTGCCAGAAATATTGTGGCAGCTGTAAGGGATTTAGCTCCAGGGATCGTCGTCTCCTAAGCAGACGACCAGCACACACAGGGAATTCACACAATGTGAGTAAGGTTAAAACTGGCCTCAGCCAGCTTTATTTGGCAGTACACAAACTCAAAACATAAAATAATACCTAAGCCTCTCCGGCACTAACTACACATCGAGGTTCCCTACCTCACCAGGTGCTGGCCTACTGCCAGCCACCCCAAAAACACAGCAACAGTTCACTGCCACCGCTCCACAGGCCTTTGCCGTAGCCTGTCTCTTCCCCAGGGTGGAGCCCAGTGTGAAGTCTGCCCCATGTATTAGTGCAGCCCCTCCAGCTGAAAACTAATCCACTTAATTAGACAGACCCAACTTTTCCAGGTCTGTCTTCTACTCAGCTTTTCATAAGGCAAAATGCACATTTTATGCCCAAAAGCTTCTCTAGTGGCAGCCACCCTGCCACACAGCACAGTATTAATACTCCTTGCTGCTGTGATATTACAGCAGGCAGAGGGAGAAGGAAGAGCCAGAGGAGCAGGCGTGCGTGTTACAAGGGCTTTACTTGCCGTATTCAGCAGTGTGGATGGTTGATGCCACTCAAATTGACAGGCTTCAAAAGCCTGAAGATTTCAAGGATGAGTGCCATTCCTCTTCTCCCTGAACGGCATTGTCTTTTTAGGATTGAACAGAGCACCAATCTTAAGAGACCTTGCGTGAAAGGGCTTTTGGGAACCATACTTATGATGTGAACCCCGGCCTTCCTGCTGCATTTAATATATATTCTTGTGTATCCAGAGTGCGGCAGGATCCCCTTATACTAGTGTGCAAGCTACACCTATACTATACTAGTGTGCTACAGATCCATGTGAATGGGTGCATTTCATGGACTTCAAACAATGGATCCATGGTCCTTTGTTTGCCACCCATTTGTCAAAGTTTTGTGAGGTCCTCTCTGATGCTATTGACTACTGAAAAGCCTGAGCCACAAACACAGACAGGAATAGGACCGGCTCTGAGTTTTGCAGCTCAGGCAGTAAGCTTGCATATGGGTTGTGGAAACCAGTGCCAAGTGTTTGAGCCCATGGAAATCACATGGTACCACACAGAAAAAGATCATTATTGTGCATGAGTGCTAAGTCTTACACCTCTTGACTATAACATATCAAATTATATTTCTCAACAAGATAAAGCACCTGCTATTTCTTCTTCCTCCAGGTTCCTTCTACCTGCTCTATGCCACCTGAGCGCTGAAGAGACTTCACGAAAAATCCTTATCTCGGAAGGAGTTCCTGCCCTGCTCTGTGAATACTACCAGCTAAAGTGGCAGATATTATCGTGTGAAGAAGAGCTTACCCCTGAAAGTAAATCGGAAGCCCAACTGAGTCTGCAGAGCTGCTGTGGGGTCTTCCTCAATCTAGTGGTGACAGAGC
Source organism: Engystomops pustulosus (assembly GCA_019512145.1). Taxonomy (NCBI): domain Eukaryota; kingdom Metazoa; phylum Chordata; class Amphibia; order Anura; family Leptodactylidae; genus Engystomops; species Engystomops pustulosus. The sequence continues at coordinate 70,503,985 of CM033648.1, forward strand.
CAATTCTTGTTTGGTAGGTATGAGATCAGACACTTTCCCATAGTTTTAATTCCACATTATCTGGAGAATTTAGGGATATACTTTTACATGCAGATTTTTGAGCAATATGAATGTGGATATGAAAGCTAAATGTTAATTTTCTTTCTTTTGGTGTCCACTAGATAAGGCTAATTTGAAAGTTTTTAAAGTCCATTTTTTTCTTGCTGTAAGTAAAAACCAGAGTGGAATTATAATGAAAGCTCTTAAATTTGTCTTTTGTTTATCTACATGTATAAATCCAGCCTCCAGCAGTATATATCTCTTCCACTGGTCTTACCTGTTGTACTTGTTCTTTATTTGCTCAATGTTTGTGTGCCATGTGACTTCTAAGCCATTTCTCTGAGGTATGCCTAAATAGGCGCTTCACTGGTACTATTCCATTATAATACAGTATAAGAAGTACAAGTCAAGTTGGATGCAGCCAAGTACCACTTATTAGTTAATGCCCACTTGGCAAAAACCTAATTCTAGATCCTCTCTATGCAGAGGACATGTTGCTGCAGCCAGCATACTTCCTTCAGGCACGTTTGTAAGATCCCACTGGTGGAGCCGGCTTATAATCATATGTCTCAGTCTATTGTTCATTAAAGGTTCACTACACCTCACATAAATGAATTATGGAAATTACATTATTTCTGTTATACTCATATTATTACTTACATGGATTCACCAATATAATTCATTTCTTTTGTTTTCACATCCTCCAGTCAGGAACCCTGCTTTGTGGACCTTCTGAAACTTCTCATGCAGTCTCTTCCTTTGCAATTGATAAAGGAAAATCAACTCATTCTAGTGGCGAATATGTCCACTCTGGGACTGATGATGATCCGGCTACTAGCTTCGTCTCCAGGTAACAACAGCTGATGAAACTTATCTTGGCTCTCATGCACACAATCGTATATTTCACTCCTGCTCTAGCCGTTGTTTTTGGGGCTAGATTAGATCCCGAAGTATATCTGTGGGTTCATACACACTGCTGTGGTTTTCTCAGTCCCATGAGCCTAGTGCCCCAGAGAAAAAAGTTGGAGCAGGTCTTACTCTTGGCCGTGATTGCAGTTCTGCCCTCTTATAGGGGTCTATGGCAGTGATGGCGAACATTTTAGACATAGAGTGCTCAAAATGAGACACACTAGCTTTTCCAAAAGTGGCAACACAGCAATTTAGACAGAAGCAATTCCAATCTGACCCTGTCCACAACTTCTCAAACTTTGGAAAGGACGAGAGAGCACAGGATGGGTCACTTTAAAAAAAGCAGGGCACTGCATGAGACTGCAGGAAGATGCCATGTTTGGGAGACAGTCCGTATGCCAACAGACAGGTCTCTGAGTGCCATAGGTTCGCCACCACTGGTCTATGGGAATGTGAAAAATACAAATCCCACACGGGTGTCCTTCATGTGCTGTCCTTATTTGCAAATCAGTTGCTAAGTAACATAATCATGTGACATTCCAAGGGGTTGGGACAAACTACTGACGTGATCTGCCTGCCTTCCCTTTTTTTTTGTTTTTTGTGAATCCGCAAAATTGGGTGGCACACCGACTGTTTGTATCTGTGGACACAAGGCTCAGAAAAATTCCCATGCTTTATGGGCAAAAAAATGAACCTTTAAAAGAACAATAGATTAAGCATGTTTAACCCATAAATGACTACCATACAGGTATATATGCATTAACTGCACGTGTATGAATTTAATGTCAGTGGCTTATGCACATAACTGGAGATTTTCACTGTTAAAGAAAAAAAGTGATTTCTATCTTCAACTCTCCATTCCCGACAGTAACTTTAACATTGGATATCTCCAGTTCTGTGATACATAGAAACGCGATCCTATATGATGTTAAAAGAGATATTAACCTTTTCCTGATGCATATTGCAGCAAAGACTTACCGGTAACACCTGCGATCGGTGCTAGCATGGGCGCCGCCATCTTGCTGGAGATCGTAGTCTTCCAAAGACCCGAGGCTGTCTTGTTTTAACCCATTCATTACAATGTGCTAATTGCACATTATAATTAATGAGGAGGGAAATCCCCATATACTGTAGTATGACAGTATAAGCCTAGGTTGTCTGATCAATCCTACCATAAAGTACCCTAGGGAGTCGGATAAATAGTAAAAAAAAAAAAAGGTTAAGAAAAAAATTATAATAAAAAATAGAAATTCAAATCACCCCCCTTTCCCTAGAACTAATATAAATAAACGGTATTGCCGCATCCGAAAATGCCTGATCTATCAAAATATAATAACGTTTTTTCTTTTTGTATTTGTATAAAAACATTATAAATCCTAAACAAATTTGGTATCCGCGTGATTGTACCAACCTAAAGAATAAAGTAAACCTGTCATTTGGGGCGCACAGTGAAAGCCGTAAAATTCAAGTCCACTGCATTTGGAATTTTTTTCCCTGCTCCCCACTACACGGAATGGAATATTAAATACCAACAATATGAAGTGCACTTTGTTACGCAGAAAACAAGCTGCCACAGAGCTCTTTACACGTGAAAATAAAAATATTTTTACATGCATATATTTATATAAGCATATATATGTGCACATATATATTGTGTGTTTTTGTATGTGGTAAGTATGTATGCTGTATATACTGAATGCACTAGAACAGTGTTTTGTATAAAAATACCAAAGTATATAAATATCAAATTTTTGTTTTTAAAACAGTATGGTGATCATAAATAAAGAACACCACTGACTGTAGCACAGAAAAATAATATAATTACAATTGAAAATTGGTGGCTGATTGAGGAACTAAGTGTTGGTGAAGAAGGTGCTTAGGCTAACAGGGTCACCGATTCGGCCTTCATCTGGACAACCTGTTGCCAGAGGGGACCAGTCACTTTGCAAAAATCTTGTGCTGTTCCAAAGTCAGTGAAAATTGGAGTAAGTAAGGCAGCAAGTTAAATAGGGTTTGTCAGATAATTAAGGAAATTAGCACCAGGTGTCAGATTAGCATCAATAACTTGCAGGTATCTGAAAGTGATCTGTAATTTTGATCAGTGTTCTATTACAGTGATCTCATTTACATTTTAATCTGTGCCTTAATATACGTACAATTTATGAAAAAGCTCCAAATTCTTCTATTTTACTCATTTTAGGATATATTCACATAGAAATACACAATGGGCATGATACTGTCGTGCTGCTAATGCCAAGCTGACCACTGGTCCAGGCTCACGCTAATGTAAGCCAACGGCCTTTCCAACTGCCACAGCCAGCCAATCTACAGCCCTGCAAACCCTCAAGATGAAGAAATTCATAGCCAGCCTGTTATCTTATGCTATTCATTGCCTGCTAATAAAGGTACTGTGAGTTGTTCAAAGATCTCCGTTCTACCCTGTGTATCCCCGGGCTACCGCTAACATCACAGGCCTTCCTCAAAACATCTTCCGGGGATTAGTCACTTCCTGGGATCGCTGCTGGTCTGTACTTCCTCCCACTCAGAAAATCACTGTGCTAGGTGAGTCTCATTTATTTAAAACTAAACAGCAAAATGTTTCTTTCCTTGATCATGAGATGAATATGGGAGAATATGTGCGTGGCTTGGTAAGGCCATGGACAATATATTCCAATAATCAATGTGCAGGGAAGCAAAGTGTACCGTCCTCAGCTTCATCTGGCACAAATGATTAGAAAAACGGAGCAATTGTCAAATCATAAAAAGCACCAGAAGTGTAACTACCATAGGCCACTTATTAAGTGCAAATTACATGTTTAGGGTATTTCACCCTACAAATAGTGTTAAAAATGAGAGCCTGACAAGCTAGGTCAGAAGTATGTGGTTTTGTCACAGGTGCTCCTGCAACCCATTTCCCGGGTCACAGGTGCCCCCATGACCCTCCCCGGTCCCCGGTGTCCCCCTAGGCCAGTGATGGCTAACCTATGGCACTGGTGCCAGAGGTGGCACTCAGAGCCCTTTCTGTGGGCACTCAGGCCATCACCAGAGAGGACTCTAGGTATCTTCCTGTAGTCAAAACCTATGATGTACCACAAAATAGAGGTGAAACCAAATATAAGGTATATATCTGCGTTAATACAGTGTAGTAACCTCTAAGGGTATTGCACCACCAAAGCCCAGGGCTATGATTAGATATATATGAACCTATTTTGTCTACCTAAATGAGTAGACGGACCCGCTCCTACAATTTTTCTCTAATTAACAATATTTACAATCTATACATTAATTGGAACTTTTTGGACTTGTTTTAATAATAATCCGGGGTTTGTTTTCCTCCATCAGTGATTGTAGAATACAAACAATGTTCTGGTGTTTCTGCCTCGGTGCTGTATAATTATTCACGGTTCTCTGCTGTTATAATTGACATAAAATATAAAACAGGTCAAGGAGCGACTATTAAACCTATTTTTCATTGGGTCTGGTGACAGCTCACAACAATAACACCCAGTGCATATAATCAGGGCTTCCACCAAATGGTAAAATGGGTTTGTAATTTAGACAATGTTTCTATTTTCAGAGCCGTCAGATTTACGATACTTTGTGCTGATTTTAGAATTAGTTCTTCTTTCTTTCTTTCTTTCTTTCTTTCTTTCTTTCTTTCTTTTTGGACTATTTTCTACATGTTGTGTCTATCATTGTAAAGTCAGAAAGTGATTGAGTGTTATTGTTATTTATGTTTTATTATTGATCACATATTTATATGGAAACATATGGGACTTCTTACAATTCCAATGTGTTCAGCCTTTTGGTATTTCCATCAACCGGCTTTTAGTACCTAGGGGCATGACTATGATCGGCCAGGAGGGACATATACTGGCCTCACTACAGGTGTAATAAGTTAATAATTGCCCTTTTCAGGGCAGGTAGTTAGGTAGGTAGATATATAGAGAGAAATAATTATTGCCCTTTTCAGGGCAGGTAGTTAGGTAGGTAAATATATAGAGGGAAATAATAATTGCCCTTTTCAGGGCAGGTAGTTAGGTAGGTAGATATATATATAGAGAAATAATTATTGCCCTTTTCAGGGCAGGTAGTTAGGTAGGTTAATATATAGAGGGAAATAATGATTGCCCTTTTCAGGACAGGTAGTTAGGTAGGTAGATATAGAGAGAGAAGGCTGTGAGGGACAAATAGACATTTGAAATAATTGCCCTTTTCAGGGAAGTGAGAAGAATTGCATCTGTATACTTATAGGGTCCTATAGCACAGTGGCAGTAATTGCATCTGTATACTCATAGGGTCCTATAGCACAGTGACAGTAATTGCATCTGTATACTCATAGGGTCCTATAGCACAGTGACAGTAATTGCATCTGTATACTCATAGGGTCCTATAGCACTGTGACAGTAATTCCATCTGTATACTCATAGGGTCCTATAGCACAGTGACAGTAATTGCATCTGTATACTCATAGGGTCCTATACCACAGTGACAGTAATTGCATCTGTATACTCATAGGGTCCTATAGCACAGTGACAGTAATTGCATCTGTATACTCATAGGGTCCTATAGCACAGTGACAGTAATTGCCTCTGTATACTCATAGGGTCCTATAGCACAGTGACAGTAATTGCCTCTGTATACTCATAGGGTCCTATAGCACGGTTAGAATAACTTTATCTGGGTAGACATAACGTCTTATAGGGCAGTGACATAAACAGCATTTTATTTGGTTTTAATTTATTTTATACATTTCATATATTTTTTATTTATTTATTTTTGTGATATTAAAGTAAATCCCCCACATAGATGCAGTATTTCACACCGAGCACACCTACACTGTAGTGCGCCCCCCCTGAAGTGGGATTCATTGCTCCTTTAGAAAAATCATCTTTTACAATTATTCAAATGTGCCTCAGGGGCCCTTGTATGCTAATGTCCTCTCTCTTTGGCATTACTGTCCACCTCGTCCTTCCCCTCCCCCGCCAGGGAGCCGTCGATGTCATAACTAACAGATGACAGAGCCGGAAGTTTCTGTGATGTAGACAGGAGCCCCTGAGGCTCTTTTGCATAGCTTCAAAAGACGATTTTCTGAAAAACTAGGCCAAAACTGTTATTAACCCCATTTTGCTGCCCTCCTCCCCTTACTACCAGCAATTTGCAGCCATTTTTGGGTATATGAACCTATTTTGTCTACCTGAATGAGTAGACGGACCCAGGACATAAAACATAATGCAATTATAATTCAACAATACTTTATTGAGTTAGACATACAAAAACCATAAAAAAGTTATATCAATAAAACATGTGCAGCCACAGATGGTGGTAGGCAGATAAAGGAGTAACACCGTTGGACCCAAAGGGAGAAAGTTACTGCATAGCAAATTTTATAGGGATAAGGTGTATCAGGTATTTGTGTACCGTTCAGGTACTTCAATGTTATTATAACAATATATTGCACTTGCCCCAATAAAGTTTTAAGGTGAACAGGGTCTCTTACCCATGATCAAGCAGCGGATTCCCAGGTCCAGGGTGACTCCCATTTTTGGGTCACAAGTTCGGGTCCCTGTTGATTTCAATGAGGTCCGGGTTCGAGTTTTGGTCAAATTTAGGAACTTTAACCAAATTTTTTTCAAAGTGGACCCAATCCATAGAACCCGAACTTCAATGGGTTTGCTCAACACTATTACCTACAAAATAGAATTCACATTTTGATATTTAGATCCTTGTTTCCTACATTATTTCAGCCTCTTCCTTCAGAACAGTTGATGATAAAACTTTGATATTTTGTCACCACAACAAATTTCCTTCTCAGTCTAAAATTTGAAGTGAAGTCAGTTCTGGCGATAAAATGTACGATATGTTAGGGGTGAAATCCCTTTAAGTGTCCATTGTCCATTCAATATTAGTGTATTTTATGTGCAGAATGTGTCAGGACGAGGCTGAGAGCTTGTATTCCATGACTATAAAATGTATCATCAGGGAAGTGTTCAGAAAGGTAATTACCTTCATCTACCTGCATGCCTGGTCACAGGACACATTAGATGGGCACCTAGAGTCAGACTTGAACACGCAGTCAACCCGAACAGAATTAGCGCAGTCACAAAGGGCTCCGGCTCATAATTAGTTCTCGGGAACAGGAACGTTTTATGGATCTGAAAGTCAATTGCAGTATCTGGAGCTCGCGGGGTAAATGGCGAAAAGTCGCCCGAAATATTTACTGGTTAATAATAGAAGACGCTTCAGCAATAAAATATTTTCTGTTTCAGTCCATTTTTCTTAAATAAATGTTATTTTTGGTTGTTGTTTATGAAGTATATTATAAGCCGGACATCCATCGAGTGTATAGTAGTAATGGGTGATGGGGCAATCGTCTCTCCTGGGGCTCCAAACAGCAGCAGCCAAGATTGGAGAAAATAAATGTTCCCCCTCAATCGCTCTATGGGGACTTACCCTCTCCAACCCTGCTGGCTGCTCGCTACCTGACACATGTACACAACCAGCTATATCATTGCTGCTCATTCCTTGGATGCCATGTCAAAAGTGATTGTGGCATCCGAGGGGTTGTGCTATTGCTCCTATCACAAGGGGGAACAATGCAATCATATATGAAACAAGCTACATATACTGTAGCTACACTAACAAGTAAAGCTATGAGTAATAGGGACGCTGTGCTAAGGGAACTCAAACACCCCAACAGTCTGCCTGCTTGCCACTGCATATCCTAGGCGAAACAGGACAACCATGAAGACAGTCCCTCCCTACACCACAGTGTGGACGTGTAACAAGACAAACAAATAACACAAAGGAGAGGTTGACAATCAGGGTCACAGCTGAGATATCATATAAAGTACAGAATTGTATACACAGAAGAATAGTTGACTTGGGTCGGCTGCTCGGCCAATCACTGGGTGGAACATGAACAAGCCTTAGCCATTGATTGGTGGATCAGCCTTCCCTACTGCAACCCTTTGCTGTGAGACTCCTTTGCCCTATTCTATAGTAGTTGTAAAACCCCTTTACCTCCTGTCTACATATCTGATAGTTGTGAGTCGGACTTCTGGAGACCCCTTGGGATTGGCCCTACAGAGCTCTGTCTTGTCTATTAACTGCTATGGGACTTTCAGGAAGTTCCGACCAACAATCCGTAGACTATTTTGTCACTTTCAGGAAAGTATATAAGATTGACGATCCCACAAGTCCCAGTCTGCATGTGGAAGTTTAGGGGGACTTGTTGGTCCACGTTCTATCGATAGTTGGTGGTCGTGAAGGTCGGACCCTAAACATTCAGACATTTATTCCTGATCCTGTGAGTGGGAAATAAATGTATTTAATGATAGAACCACTTTAAACATCTCCGAGGAGAGGAAAATAAAAAGTTATCATTGATTTAACGCTACGAGACAAAAATAAAAGAAATTCCTGTGGTTTATTCACTTTCAGGTCTCTTAGTCTTGGACTACATTTAAGTGGTCATTGCGTGGTCTCACGCCCCTTTCCCCCGGATAACCGCCATATTTTCCATGAATTCGGATGTTTGAGTGCAGTTATCAAAAGCCGAGCTCCTTTCATCCTGTGGCCGCCACGCTGCTTCCTGCACGTGGTCCTCTTTATTTACAGAGTCATCTTTAGAAATCCAGCGCCGGCCGAGTTACCGGGAGAACCATTGTGTTCTCTGCTCTTTATCTCCTACTGAATTATATACAAAGCGATTACATTCACGGGAAAAGCTTTACCAACTTTATAAATAATAGACCGGCCGTGGCGGCTGCAGGGTTTTCTATACGCTTGTAGTGTTTAATACATATAGGGGGCTCCTGCTTCACAATAAATCCCTTAACGATACAAAGGATGGAAAAACACAAGGATTTTGGAGATAATTCAAGCTGCGTCTTCTAGGATTGTCTATTGTGCAGGACTAATATGACATTAGTAGACTTTGTACTTTCTCTTCAGTATAGAACATTCCTGTGCACTTTATGTCTTCTTAATGGGATTGTCTCTTGTATACAATGGGCTCTTGGGGCTCAGAAAATAATAGAGAAGTCATACTTACCTCTCTCTGGTGCCACCGGTCACCACCAGCTTCTGGGGGTATAGCATGAGTGCGCTACTGACATGACGTCACCTCTGAGGCTCTGTATCCCAACAGAAAGCATCCAGTGCTGGAGTGACACAGAGAGGTAAGTATTACTTCATTAATAGCTTTACAAACCCCCAGAGTATAAGAATTAGTAAAACAGGACCACCCCTTTAAGGTCTACCTCTGGTCAAAGTTCAATAAATCTACTAGGGACCAATAGCGAGGTTTATAAATCCTCCATGCCGGTCCCAAAATTCTATTTCCCAATGAAATTAAAGGATTGAGGGGGAAGAGACACTTAAGGCTCTTGGGCCCAGGTGCAAGTGCAGCCTCTGCTCTCCCTCAGGCTTTGCTCCTGAAAGGCTCTCTGGGTTTCTGTGAAATTTGGTTGGAGGTTCTCAAGAACACACGAGGAACAAGACAATGACTCTAGAAAAAATCCTGTATACCACATAGAACAGTGATGGCGAACCTATGGCACGGGTGCCAGAGGTGGCACTCAGAGCCCTCTTTTTGGGCACCCAAGCCATGAACATAGCACAAAGTTTGCCAAACAGGACTCAAAGAATCATTCTGCAGTCGCAGGCAACTCCAGAAATGCTGCTCTCAGGGCAATTTTAAAGCAAAACATTCTTGATTGTTGGGGCTGCAGGAAGAGGAAGAACATGTGGAAAGGGGCGGATTATCTTTGGACTTCCTGCTGGCCCCACGTTTCTTCCTGTACAGGGGGACCATAGCCAGATGCTACAACTATAGTCCAAATTTTCCCTTCTTTCAACTGTTTTATTGTCCTGAAGAGGCCGACATGACTGAAAGTTATGGTAGAACAGGAAGCAATAAATTACTACTTGAATTGCCGCGCTGGCACTTTGCAATAAATAAGTGGGGTTTTGTTGTAGTTTGGGCACCCAGTTTCTAAAAGGTTCACCATCAGTGACACAGAATATAGAGGAAAGCAATAAATATTAGAGATGAGCAGAACCATCATTTGCTTTTGGGTTCGGCCACATGACCTGGACAACTACCCAGGTGTCCCCCTGGCCAATCATGGTCATGCTAGTAGCTAGGGGTGTCAATACAGCCACAAATCCGGCAATATGTCCAGGTGGCGCAGCTGAACCTAAACCCAAACAGAACTACTTATCTCTAATAATAATAGAATGGTCTACCTCTCCCATAGATATGTGCCAGGAATTATAGACCTTCAGGTATGGTTTCCCCATGTTAATATGACCGAGATTGGCTGTGCTAAGGAGTTCACATTAACATCATATTCCATAGTCCTAATGAGTAATGTTATGCAGATTAGTCATTTCCAATAGTTTCAAGCACAATGGTGATGGATCCTGATGTATCGTAACCAAGTGAAGTTGTGTAAAGACCAAGACCCCTGGAGACTAAGTCAAGAGCCGGATCAAGTCAATTGTTTGTATTGCAGTAATTACCTCACATCAACCGGCCTAAATTTCTCCATCCTCCTCATCCGTAAAAGACGCAGTGACATTGAGATTCCACTAAGATCAAATATCACTAGGCCACGCTCTCCCCCAAAGAAAGACTTTTCACAATCCATTATACATTATCTGCAGACATGTAAATGGCCGCACATTACAAGTCCTGCTTATTGTTAAGATCCTGACTTTAGTCACTTGGGTCTCGGAGCCGTTTTAGTGCCATAAGCCAATCGCCTTCACACGGCTCGGTAAAATTGAAGTAAAAATTCATGTCTTCCACCGCTTCTCGAGAAGTCGTAGAATGTCTGTAGGCTGTAACAATCCCAGGGAATCCAACTTTCATTGCAAATCATTTGTTTTGACGTTAATCATCTGAGCGCATGGCTCCGAGCCTCGTGTGATGTAGTGTAATTTGATTTGTAGAGTGTGAGAATTTTAGAACAGTCATTTGCGAATAAATTACTTAGCAGTTTTCTGCTCTGAAGAAACTTATTTGTGGCATAATTTAATTTGTTTCCATAAATAAGTGAATGACCTTCACATATTATTCTCCGGTGAATTATGGGACACTCAACGACTAGTGGAGATCCGTCTTCTTTTACCACCATCTCTTAATCTGCTTGATTTCTAATCTGTGGATTTTTGGGATATTTCGAGGGTCTATCCCAGGCGGTGTAAAATCATAACAGCAACAATGTGACAACACGGATACGAGGCTTAAATAACGTCCTTCATATCTAAAGATCACATGTCACGGTGAATCTAGGTTTCCTTGAGTCAGTAGTGTTATAAACTTAAACTAGAATGCATTTTACTTACTTTTTGCATCTTTTAATGTTTCCTTTTTGCTGGCATTTTCTATATTATGTCTTTAGCATAACTTTAGTGCAAATGAAAGACAAGATACAGCTTTGGGAAACATCATGGTCAAGTGGAATGGAAAAGGTAACACATGACAATGTACAGTACAACAAGACTTGGAGACTTCATCTGAACATTATTAGTGCCCTCTTATATCCGCCCTTTATAATACCAGTAACTCCCCACACCCTCTTTTGAAAAAAATGGTGGGGCGCAGTAGTGGATTATAATATAGATGCTTTGGGACGTAGCCTAGGGCTCAAGCCTTTTAGGGGCCATGGCCACCCAAACCACCCACCAAATTTTATACTGAGAAGGACCTTCAGTCATTAAAACCTTGTACATCTGTTGATGCTCTCAGTACACATGTACACAAGAGCCCTTTCAGGACCTTTGAAGGTCCTCCAATGCTCTTGAAACCGTTGATTGAAGGGACACATCCTCTATTCCCCAAGAAGAATGATTCTAGACTTGTAGGGGCTATAGTATTCATACAGCCCAGAGTCCATGGAGATCTTTATCCAGCCTTGGTGGCGCATGTTTGGCTCTTGGTTTCTGGGCGCATGCACATTGCTTCAGAGACTAAAGGTCAAAAAGCAAGAGTGCTGATGTCATGGCAAAGGCAGGGGTAGAATAAAGGATGAAAGATAGGGCATCCTTCAACATGTTTGGGGGGACTGTATGCCAAAGTTATGCTCAGGGGGACACGTCAATGCCTTTAATTAGCCAACAACCTAATTTACGGAATGTTTGTGAATTTATTTTCTTAAGTACATGCACCATTCATATCCAACCCCCTGTCCCCTTCTCCAAAGCAACTGGATCAAGAAGCAACTGGATCACGAGGTGTTTACCTCCTGGTGTTGTCCCAGTATATATGGTGAGACAAGAGATTCTGACACACAACACCAGTGGTTCAGCCGGAGAATGGTCAGGAACAGGCTGAGGTCTAGGCAGGAAAGATTTCTAGCAGAATGCAGGTAAAAGGCAAAGGTCAATATGGGCCACACAGATTCAGATCAAGCCTTTGTTTGGCAGAACACACAGATCACAACACAACACAACAAAAGCTAAGGACCTGAAATGCTCAGGCACCTTCCTTTGGGGAAAGGTGCCTTTTAGGACTGAGGCTGCCGGGGATCTTTTCAATGAGGCCCACACTTGCTAGGACCTTCGAGGCAGTAGAGGAACATGGGTGGCCATAAACACATGGCCAGCCTGCGGAAAGGAGGAGCAAGGAAGGACCTGGGGATCAGTAGCCGAAGGGAAAAGTGACATAGGGGTGTGAGCAGGTCCCTGGCAGTACAACCTTACTGCATTAAGGTCCATGCCATGAATCCTAGGGCACCATTTATTGGGAGATTTCCTATTTACATGGATGTCCTCCTGCATTTCACACCCATAGCATACTGGTGGGTGACAGGGACTGATGTGAGATAACAAGTCTACACAGCACTGCCTGATATGCCTGGACTATATGTACAAACCAAAATAATTATTAAATATCTACCAAAGTCATATCTACGGGGTGAAACATTGGACAAAACAAGGAGCACATGTTGGTCATAAACTTTTTGCCACTCTTCCTTTTCTACACAGCGGCTGGTGTAAAAATGGACCAAAACTCATAAATATTTACTGTATTTTCCCTTTATTTGGTTCTTAGTTTAAGGTGATTTCATATGATGTGAAATATTTTCATATTATCTCTATGATGATAGACAGGATGAATGATGGGAAAATCAAAGCAATGGGTGTGAACATTGTGACACCCGGTGACAATGGACTGTCCATCAATCCTCCTCATCACGCACATCCACCACTTATCAATGGGAAACACTACAGAAGACGGGATTTTTTTTCTATCTGGCTCCAAAACTCTGCTAATTTCCCATTCTCATCACTGTCAAAGCCCAATAAAGCCCGGAGAAGATTGGGTTTGCGGAATGTGAATTACATCAAGATGGCCCCCTAGGGAAATCATATTAACGCACAATAGGCACCTGACTATCCTCATATTTGGAAAATAATACAACCTGGATATTCACATATTTTCATTTCGTCGTTTTTCGTATTTGGCCGTAATGGTTCGTGTTGATAAAATTTTAAATATTTTATTTTTTTCTGGCCTATTTTTACTGCTTTTCTCGAAGGATGACGAGACATCAAGACCGATCATTTAGGCACCAGCTGTGATTCCATCTTCTTCATTCATTTTTTTCCTATCTGGCTAATAATCTATTCATAATCACTCAAAGTTTTAGCTCAGCGGCTCTAACGATCATTAATCATGGATATAATTCTATGACAGCGGGGTCATGTCCCACTAACAATGTACACCTTGTTTGCCTTAAAATGCTAATCACTTCTCTGAAAAATTAATGAGGGTCTAAAGATATTGATATTACATCTGTGTTATAATGAAGGAATGTTCAAACAAATTCTTCTTCAAAAAGATACCTTCTTGTTTAGGGCAATGCCATGAATATATCATTAATATGCAGCTAACAATCTGTACTGGATGGCACATCCTTATACGCAGGCGCCAAGAAAACTGGATAAAAAGACACAATATTATTAATGGGTCCCAGTGTCAGTCTAACATGGGTGTAATGCCCAAATCTGCAGTGGTCGAATTCAGGCAGGATCGGGAGGATGATGGCCAAACTGGAAGGAGCGGACTGGCTAACTATTAATCTGATATGTACAGGCGCTTCCCGTATATGAGACTTATCAACATGTCATATATGTGCAACACAACTTCATTCACATGGGCAACTTTTAGGGCCCTAAGTTGTAAGCCACTTGTGCCCTATCCTGTAGTCACCACATTTATATATGGACCACCCCTTAAAGGTCTAACTCAAAGCTTCATTTACTAACCTAATCAAGATTCATTGTATGCCCTCTTCTCCTCCACCACCCGTACCCCCTGTGCCCTATGGAATGCCCGCTTTGTGTGCAATAAACCAGAATCTGTTCATGACCTCTTTCTTTCTAAGTCCTTTGACCTGCGGCCATCTCTAAAACATGGATCCAGCAGGATGACTCTGCCTCCCACGCTGCTTTGTCCTATGGCGGTCTACACTTTTCTCACTGCTCCCGTCCTGAGAATAGGCAGGATGAGGGGCAGGCATATTACTCTCTACAAGTTGCACCTTCAAAGTCATTCCTCCTGTTCCGTTTCCCACTTTCCCTTCTTTTGAGGTCCACACCCTCAGACTTTCCACCCATTCTCTCTTTGTGTGGATATGGTATACTATCCTCCTTGCTCCCCCTGCCAGTTCTTTGACCACTTTGCCTCTTGGCCCCCTCACTTTCAATGCCGTGAGATTCCAACCATTAACATGAGAGACCTTAACATCCCAATTAACAACCCAACTCTCCTCCTGCATCTCAGCTCCTATCACTAACTATCTCTCTAGGTATTTTACAACTCTCTGATACTTCCACTTATACGGAGGGAAATATCCTGACTTGGCCTCCCCCGACTTTCTTGAAGATCTAATTTTACAAATTTCTTCCTTTTCACTTTCTGACCATAACCTTCTTTCTTTTACTTTTAACAATCCTTCACCATCTCAGAATCTTTCCACCCGTCGTTCTTACCGGAAGCCATGTGCCATTGATAATCACCAACTCACAGAAACCTTGTAGTCTTCACTGTCCCCCATCTCCTCCTCCTCCATAATAATCACGTGAGAAATGCCCTCGATGAGTTGGCGCCAGTTTCTATCAGAATCTTTTAACACAGACGCAACGAAGATGTAACCTTGGCACACGGACAAATCCTGTTTCCCTTGTCAGTGCTCCAGGATTACCGAACGTCTGTGGAGAATATCACACATATCTGTAGACTTTATACACCTCAAATTCATGGACAGAACCTATAACTCTGCCCTTCACCTCTAAAAAGCTCTTCGCTCTTCACTCATTACTAAGACTAAAGGTGCAGCCGCCCACCTCTCCACTTACATAGGGCACTTTCAGGGATCTCTGGGGCTCCCAGCTGTTAGACCCCTAGTGGTCAGACACTTATACCGTATTATGGGGGTCTCTATTATGGACGGTCAGTTTCACCTGACAACCAACGCCTTCGGGGAGATTATTTACTGTTTTCATGTCCTGTATAATTATCGATGTAGTGTTCATTTAAAGGGGCTTTCCAGGCTAAAATTGTTGATGGTCTGAACCTATGAAAGGTCATCGATATCAGATTGGTGGTCCAGCACCCCCACAGATCAGCTATTCCCTGCATAGATTATAGAGAATATGAAATATGTCAGACAGCTCCATTCTCTGTGCAGTGGCTGAACCCTGTCCCTGCAGTTTCGCCTCCATTGAAATAAATAGGAACTGATATACAATAACCTGGTGACCCTTTGACCCTGTACGTGGTGCTCTCTGTTATCCTGCAGCTTTCCAACCACAAAATTTAAATACAAAGAGCCTGACATCTTAATGAAGTTTCTATTTTACTAAATGAACCTTTATGTACAAATTTCCATCCTAGATCCCGCCAATTACGGGGGCAGGCAAAGCTTTCTACACAGAGATTATAGAAAAGACCCAATTTCAAACAAGGTGAATCCACCATTTGAACTCCACAGCCGTCACCGGTAAACGCTATTGGAGAGGTAATTCTGGGCGGTGGATCAGTCTGCAGATATTTATCTTAGATTTGTAATGTAATCCATGGATATCCCCCCCCCCCTGTCATGTTATCACTATGCGCTGCTCAGATTGTGATTCACTTCTGCTAAATTGTAATATAAAATCCAAACGTAGCCGTCTATTCCAAGAAGATCATCGTTTTTGTCCAGGAAGGTTTAAGCCTCACTTTGGCCTCACCTTTTATAAGGTATTCAGTAGGTGGACTACAGGCAGTCCCCAGCTTATGTATTAGATAGGTTCTGTAGGTTTGTTCTTAAGTTGAATTTGTATGTAAGTCAGAACTGTAGATTTTATAATTGTACCCTGAGCCAAATATTGTTTTGGTCTCTGTGACAATTGGATTTTAAAACTTTTGGGTTGTCATAAAAACCAAGAATAACTATAAATCTTATTTGCAGACACCGTTGATAACTCTTACAGCCGATCATTGTAGCCTAAGACTAAAGTACAGTAAATTACCAACATCCAGAGGTCTGTTTGTAACTAGGGGTTGTCTGTAAGTTAGGTGTTCTTAAGTTGGGGACCGCCTGTACACCTTACTAAGGACAGTACCACTACTCCTACAATGCTAATATAACAATATTGCAACAATGTAACCGATACTGCTCTCACCTGTATGACATACTGTATGTAAACCTTTTAGGGGTGTTCCAGGACTATGGCCCAGATTTACTATGCAGTCTGCATCAGAAATATGTATGTATGCACATACATACACATGTACATGTATTTATGAAGTGTTTGTGTTAGTACTGAGTGCAATCCACAACACAATCCTGTGCATAGAAAGGGGCGTTTTGGGGCGTATTTGCACCATCCGCCACATTTAGATTCTGTCTTCAGGAATGTGTTGCCCGACGCACATTAGTGAGGCAAATTGCATGTAGTGCCTCAAGTAGTGCACTGCCTCACTAATAGTAAATGTGGTCCTATATCTTTTATCACCTATCCTTAGATCACCAATATAAAAATACAGGGGGTCTAATGTCTGCAGCCCTCCCCCCCTCCAAAAATCTGGTTTAATTCAGTCTTTAATCTACATAGACTTGTGATGAGCAGCAACACCAAGCTCAGCTCTTATATGACATGTTATCACTTACTAGATATCCAGAGGTCTTTGTGCTTGTCTGAATGCTGCAGTTTGTTCTTACAGTTAGTAAATAGGGGCAACAGGTGTCAGATACACTGTATAAATCACTTATCCTATCAACATAATGATAAAAAAATAAAAATCCTGAAATACACCTTCAAAGTGTATCAGGTGTCCCGGAGACCAGAGATGACGTGGCTCCTAGAGAATCCTTAAGAAGATAAGAAATAAACTTATCTAGACACCAGGCAAAGTGGAATTATCTTATAATATGTGGGCATTGTAGAAATGAATACAGAAGTTTCTACTTTATATTAAGATGTGTAAAGGTGAATGCATATGAAGTGTAATGCTGCTGTACATATCATTTATAGAGTGTACATAATAAATACATTTATACAGACACCGGGCAAAGTGGTATAATTGTATAATATGTGTGCACTGAACAAATGAGTGCAGAAGAATTTACTTTATAGTTATATGTGTAAAGGTGAATGCAAGTGTAGTGTAATGCTGCTATAAATATCATCCGTTGGTTATTGATATTTTCTGCACAGAAATTGAGTCTGGTGCCGTTGTAAATCCACTGCCTGTTAAAAATGCAGATTCACCACAGATTTTCAGCTTTGGAAACATATAGGATTATACGTTGCCTATTGAGAGACAAGAAATCTGCTGCAAATCCAAACCAGAAAATGTAACATGCCACAGTCCATGTCACCTTTCATGCAGTATCACTCCCCAGAGTATAAAGGATTTCTTTCAAGTGACAGCTCAAAGTTAGTGCGACACAAAGCAGATTCATCACACGAATCTAGGCAGCCAATCACCTGCATTTATGTGTGCCGGATGCTTTAATGTAGAGTTATTATTTTGTGTAGGGCTTATATTGTATGTCGGCTTGTAAGAATTGTTTGCCAGGGCTGCTAGTCGGGGTCTGAATGTTATTTGTTGAAGTAATCTTGGTTTGACCAATAAGAAAGTGTTATTTTATTTTTAATGTGACTTTACTTTTTCCATCTAGTGAGGAAGATGAAGACGACTGATATGAGGACGACACATGAACGATCCCTTCCGGTCAGGTCTAAAATGGTATAAAAGGCAAGTCCATATGCAGGACTATTATCTTCAGAAATCCATCCAAAAACACCTCACAGTTGAGTCTCTATAAATAAGGATCCTCGTCTTCTTAAACACAGACCCTGAACCTGACAACAAATCTGGACACCGGACCAGAATTTTTAAAGGAAATCTACCACTGAAATCCCTCCTGGTCAATCAGGGACATTACTCATAGATCCAGGCACCGGGACTGCGGTATCTTCTTATATGTGTTATCCATGGTCTCCTGCCTTCTAAAATCAACCTTTTAAATTATGCTAATGAGTCTGAGGGGTAACTGTTACACTGTCTTCTCCTTCTTCCTCAGCTTCTTGCCTTAATCTCATTGCTGAGGGAGCAGGGGGGGGGATAATGAGACACTATAGCAGCCTTTAAAGCCAGATCACAGTGGGGCTAGGGGAGCCCTTCAGGCTCAGTAAAATAATCAACATGTAGATATTAGAAGTAAGGAGACCATGGATAACACCTATAAGAAGATCCCACAGTCCCGGTGTCTGGATCTAGGAGTAATGTCCCGGGTTTATCAGGATGGATTGTGATGGGAGATATCACTTAAAATGCACGTAGACTTCAGCAACCGGAACAGACCCAATGTCCCTAATTACCCCTTTACAGACTTCAGAGCAGACATTGACAAGATCATTTATCCCTGTTTCTGCAATATGTTTCCATAAAAGGGACCCCTAAAGGTCCTTACTGGGCTTTAACCAAAAACAAACATCTTCTTTCCATAGGATAGGAAAAAAGTTTCGGTCAATGGGATCGGCACCAATTCCTAGAAGATAAGTCTGTAGTGTCTATGGTACAGTGACCACCACCTGATCCCACCGGTCCCATAGTGATGAATGGGGCGTCTCCCAAATGTCCTGGTGAACCCTAGTCCAGTGATTGGGTGGTCTTCCAGCAGTTGGACTGTGAGAATCCGCCGTACTGGTATTACTGGAAACCCGATCGCCCTTATGATCGGGGGTTGCCCCTCATTGATAAGGCTCCTAAATATTCCGAAAATAAAGTGTAAACAACAATTCACTTGTATCAGAATCTGTTCCTCGTAATCTCCGCGGGGCCTCATTTATCTGACATTCAGTGTAACAGTTTACATTACCCGCACGGAATTGTTTAGTGTCTGTCGAATCTAAAGAGCTGTCAAATACATGCAACTTTATCAAAACACGACAACACAATCCCTACACTTAGCGGCGCACTCATGCATTATGCATAAGATCTCTTTCCTTTCACTACTTATAGACTGCAATAGAAAAGGCAAATAAAATATATGAAGTCAATTATTAGATGTGCCGAGTATTGTTACAGGAGCCTTCAATCTCCCGCTACAGCAGCTCATGCTGGAGACTCTCCTGCCTAAGCAGACATGATATAGACTTATGTACCCACAAGCAAACAATACAATGCAGAACCTTCCCTATCAGTTCTGCCCAGACCCGCATTACTGCCAGTAATATGGAGCGACTCCGCTGCCTCCATGAATCACGTAGTAAAGAAAAATGGCACCAGGACGCGGGTTATAGCTTATTTTATGCTGATGATTTGGTGCCAGTGATCTGTCTCCTCAGTCTCTCCGCACTCAGATGGATGAAAATACGGCAGGAAAATAATAAATCGCGTGCAAATGTTTGTTTTCATTAGGTAACACAAGATGCATATTACTTTCTGAATGCAAAATGCTCAACTAAACACATCTTCAAACAGGCCTAGTGGTCCAGTGTTCTTCTTAATATTTATGCTGTATTAGGCCATTTAAATCTGCTGCGATATTGCTAATCTACTTATTAAATAATGTTTCTTTCTTTCAATCTATATCTGATCTGATAAGAATAGACTATGTATGTATATAATTTTCTAAATTCTGTCCGGTAGCTTACCTCTGTTCCTTCAAGCTCACGACATCGCTATGATCTATATCGCTATTACCAGGCATCTCCCTGTCCCTAATGTATAACGTGGACTGAGCAATTCACACAGCAGTTGGACTGCGCCTGCGCAAGGAGACTACTTTTTCTTTCACTTTTTCCTCCTATTACGCATGCTCCCAACCACTAATAGTCAGGAGACAGACGGCGGGGATGTGCCCGAACCTGGAGTATATATCCAGTGCGCATGTCCACGATCCCCTACGTAATCATCACGTGGTGATAGCGATGTACGTTGATTGGCCCATTATTTGCTTATAGGGTTACCTAGACATGGATGACGCCACCCCCAGACGAAGGCTCATTCGAGCCGAAACGTGCGTCGGGGCGGGAGTCACCCTGGACCTGGGAATCCGCTGCTTGATCATGGGTAAGAGACCCTGTTCACCTTAAAACTTTATTGGGGCAAGTGCAATATATTGTTATAATTACATTGAAGTACCTGAACGGTACACAAATACCTGATACACCTTATCCCTATAAAATTTGCTATGCAGTAACCTTCTCCCTTTGGGTCCAACGGTGTTACTCCTTTATCTGCCTACCACCATCTGTGGCTGCACATGTTTTATTGGAAAAAACTCTTTTATGGTTTTTGTATGTTTAACTCAATAAAGTATTGCTGAATTACAATTGCATTATGTGTTCTATCTATGGCCGTAAGAACGGCCATGCGGCTCTATTCTCTATGGAGATGGGAGGGGTGAGCTGCGCTCACCTCTCCTCCTCTCCAGCGCGCCCGACGTGTGCCTGCCATTTATATATATTTTAAGGGGAAGGGGGGCCCCATGCAGAAATCTGCTATGGGGCTTGTGAGTCAAAATTTTGCACCTCATTTGTCTTTGTAGTTTTGCTTATTTGTCAAATGTAGATTTGTTTTTTAAGACTCATTGGGGCTTACTCACTAAGGGTCCGCGGCTGCACTTTTGTTGGTTTTTCCTACGTTTTCGGGATTTGCGCTGCTGGGACAGGTATTTAACTGTGGATTGTGTCCCACGCGATCGGATTGTGGGGCGGCTGCGCTGACTTTCATGCGACAGAAATCGGGGCAGGCCATTGGACGATCCAAGTGATTCGGACTGAGCGCTGGATTTAAATTTCAAATTGTGTTGCAAGATAAAGCACTTACATGCACCAGGAAGAAGAAGGTGAACTCCGGCGGACCTGAGCGGGGAAGCAACATATGCACAATATCGGCACACAATCGTAGTGAATCGCAGCGGATGTGCATTCCAGTCGGACAATGCACTTTTGGGTAAGTTAATGGAGCAGATTTACTTAGCCGGTCCAGTCGTGATCCAGCGGCGGGTTCTCCGCCGCTGATTCGGGTTCGGCCGGGATTCACTAAGGTCCATGCACCGATATCCACTAGGTGTCGCTGCTGCGCCGAGGTCCGCTGGAGTTCACCGGAGTTCACCTTCAATTTCTTGGTGCAGGTAAGTGCGTGTCAAGCGACACTTTTTTTTTTAAATACCGCGGTTTTTCCGAATCCGTCAGGGTTTCCAACGGCCATTCCCCCGATTTTCGGCGCATGCAACCCTGTGCGATTGTGACAAAATCCGATCGCATGCGCCAAAATCCTGCAATTCGACGGAAATCGGAAATCAACGGGATACCCGACGGAATTGCGTGATTCGGACCCTTAGTAAATGAGCCCCAATGTGCCCCATTAGGTGCAAATTTTGTGCAACTCATACCGTTGCTTTTCCTACAAATGGTCAGGACTGGAGTGTTATTGCACATTTATTTGCAGCCTTTTAGGCGCAAATAAATGTAAAAAAAAGGTGGAAACATCTGGAAGAAGGAGAAATACAGAGATAAATTAGGCACAAAACAGGATCACTGCTACACAGCGAACTCCAGCAAACTTCTGAAAAAAGGCTCAAAAATTTAGCAAATACCCAAATGCGCCCGAAAAGTCACTAAAATACAACCAAAAAGCACTCATCAGACTAAGATGTATAGGAGAGGCGAACAGGGAAAGACCAAAAAGCGTTCATAGAGTAGTAGTTTGTACAACAATGGACAAATTCAGATGGGGGAGGAAAGAATGAGGCTCACCAGATAGAGTTGTGCAAGTTCCAGACACAACACTAGTGGAAGGTTTGAGCTGAGTACCAACCAGGTGCTGCCTGTTGACGGGATCATCAGAGCGCTGTAGCCACACCGGTCTGGATCAGATGCATGGGATGATGGGGTGATTGTCACTATGGCGCACACTGGTAGTCAAAAGTGATTCGGAGAGTACTTCACAACAAACCTGTTTATTGGTGTCTCGGTAACACCAATAAACAGATTTGTTGTGAAGTACTCCCCGGATCACTTTTGACTACTAGTGTGCGCCATAGTGACAATCACCCCATCATCCCATCAGACTAAGATAAATCTGCACCAAAGTATTCAGAAAAGATTCATTGAGATTTATTAAACGTGTCATAAAGAGGTATTTCCACAAAGACAAGTTTCTTAAATGTATTCAGGATAACAAAATAATACACATTCTCCAATTCACTGTTATTAACAAAAATACAGCATTTCACAGATATAAGTCAACCCTGTCTCCATCAGTCCTGGTGTCCCTAGACACGACCCTGTAACTTCTGACTTAGGGTTGGGCCGCCATCTAGGATTCCTATGTGACTCCGTGCTGCTGAGTTTTGGTGTATTTCTGCTCTGTGCCTGTAGCCCCGCCCCCAGCACTGAGCTCACAGACACTCACTGATCACTTCCTGCCAGCTTATCCTGAGAAGCTGCAACCTACAAGGAGATAAGTGATCCGGGGTAAGGGGGAGGCAGGCACATGTCTGTGAGAACAGAAGTAGCAGAGCTGACAGTGTCTTTCAGTTTCTGTCTGTCATGTCTCTGTGTAATAGGCATCTCATGCATCTCTCATCTGTCTCATCTATCTTATATGTCAGTGTGTTAGTACAATGCCAGAAGCCAGATGGAAGTGTATATAAACCTGTACCCTGATAATCTTACCATATTGTCACCCCACAGAACTAGATGGATCGTGGTGTGTCTGCTAAGAGACACTGGAATCTTACAATGACTATCACTGAGTGATAGGAGCTAAAACAGCAATAAAACTGAGTAAAATTGTAAAGTAAAGGGTTATAAATTATCTTTATTGTGTAAACATTACTAGGGGAGTGATATTTGAGATTTCTATTTTGTGGTAAAAACCTCTTTAATGTTAACATTACTTATAATCTTATACTGTGTTGGACTTATCATATATACATATGTGTGTGTGTATATACATATG
This sequence comes from Engystomops pustulosus, assembly GCA_019512145.1. Taxonomy (NCBI): domain Eukaryota; kingdom Metazoa; phylum Chordata; class Amphibia; order Anura; family Leptodactylidae; genus Engystomops; species Engystomops pustulosus. The sequence continues at coordinate 70,527,416 of CM033648.1, forward strand.
GGTATGTGTTAGTGTGTATATATATGTACAAAAGTATGTGAATGATATATGATAATTGTGTTTCAAAAATAATTAACAAACTTAGAATCCAAATCTCATGCATAGATACACAGATAACATCCTGGCTGCTTGCAGTCACCACTAGATGGAGCGCTGGAGCTTAATTTTGTTGACATGTCGAATGTATGATAAAACTATGCAGCACAGAATGTTCTGAGTTCAAAAGAACTTTACAGGACTCAAGGGTATATTTTTAATAAATAAATTAATATTTAGGGAAAAAAAATCTTATGGATCATCTCTTTTCTCATATCTACGCTGTGACATTCTGCTGTTACTCCTCACAGAAAGTTATGACTAAAAATTACTGTTATTTTTAACTGGATGTCTACATCCCCTCTCCCCTCTCCGTCTCTCCTTCCCCCTTTACCCTTCACTTCTCTCTCTGAACCTTCTCTTATCTTTTCTCATCTTTTTCCTCCTTTCCACGTCAGCGCTCTTTCAGTGTGTAAGATCCCTATCATTTGGTAACTTTTCTCCTCATAACTGAATTGCTTATAACTGAATGACTCATTTACTGTCTACATGACAATTAATTGCACAATCTATGTTCCTTGGTCTTTTTTTTCTTCCTTTTTATGTGGAATACCCAGAAATTTCTGTGAAAACATTACATCATATCACTATACATTAATACCTAAAATGTCTGGTATTAAGCTTGTATAATTTATTGGCAGAGCTTTCTTGTATGACTTGTATGACTTGTATTCCACTCTTGTTTTAATAAAATCTTTGAATATTAAAAAAACGAGTCTTATAACACCAAGGGCCACATTTATCACAGCTTCTAAGCCTGCCCAAATTGTGGGTTGGGGGGGAAGGGCGATGCGGCTGGAATGGGACGCTGCTGCTCTGCGCCTCCACACTGCCCATAGACTGTGCCTGTTCCGGCCTTGGCTATGGCACATTGGGGCACATTTACTTACCCGGTCATGTCGTGATCCCCTATCCAGACTGTCCGACGAGGACGAAGTCCGGCGCGATTCACTAAGAATGTGCGCCCGATATCCTGCATGTGTCGCTTCCCCGCTCAGGTCCGCCGGAGTTCACCATCTTCTTCCCGGTGTATGTAAGTGCTTGATCTTGCGACACAATTTGAATTTTAAATCCCACATTTTAGTCCGAATCAGTCAGGTTGTCCGACGGCCACGCCCCCTGATTTGTGTCGCATGAAAGTCGGTTGCGATTGCGCCAAATTTCGACCGCGTGTGCCAAAAACCCCTGTTAAATGCGGCGCAAATCGGAAATAGACGGGAAACCCGACGGAAATGCGGTCCACAGACCCTTAGTAAATGTGCCCCATTGTGTTTTGCCCATCCTAAACAGGGGGAAGTCACACTCCAAGGAGATAAAATTTTCATGCCTAGGCACTTACTTAGAAGGTAAAGAGGCAGGTGATACATTTGATGCCCACATGATGCCTGAGATATCTCATCTTTTATATCAAGGTATTTGAGTCGGCTTAAATTTCCATTGAAGGGTTTGTCCAAGATCTTTACAATTACCATTTTCCTTTCTATAATAACAGACTGGTAAAATAACACACAGATCTTCTCCCATTGTACATATTAGTATCACTACAAGACACAAAGGAATTACTGTGTCTTTATTGAAGTCCTGAGATGATAGCAGAGCTCTAAGGTGGATTTTCCTAATTGTGCACTTCAGAGGATATTTTATTTCTTGCATTAACTAAAAGTGAAGCCATAAATTAATTCAGTCTTTGGGGTAATTGAACTTGCAGTTTTGCAGCTCAATTCCTTTGAAACAGGTTTTTAGATAACAAGTGGCTATTATATGTGGAAGGCGAAATAATTAATTTCCAGTTGTGCTTCCAAGTAGCGGAAAGTTTACTGGGATTATTAATCCTTATTACTATGACAAGTCTATGATGCAATTTGTTAACTGCCCTAAAAATAAATCCACCAACTGTGAGTAATGTGGTTAGTGGTGAAGAGGCCGGCAACCTGTCTGGTGGGTTTCCACCCCATATTACCTGTACCCCAGCATAGCCTTTCCCTGGTGATCCTCACTAACTTTATGTGGATGAAATGTCAAGTTATAAGCTTTTAAAACCTTACCCTGCCATATGCAAAATAACCATAACTAGTCAGCGGGCGGAGAGAGGGCGGAGCGAGGGGGGGTGTAATTCCTGGCCTTGACAGTCACAAACTGCTAGCCAAATCTAGTGTCATTCAGCACAATTAATTTGCCTCTGACCCCCATGACTAGTTTGTGGAAATGTTTACATACAAATCTAATATTTCCAAAGCTTATATTTGCACTTTTTATTAGAAAAAAATCTTAATTAGAAACATCATAGGAAAGGACCAGTATAGGATTGAAAAAAACCCTGACAGGTTCCCTTTAAAAGGATTATCTGTCCACTACAGATTTTTTTAAAGTGATGACCTATCCACAGTATCTGACCTGACCGTGTATAGGGACGGTGTTGGGGAAATACAGTACAGCTTCTGATACTATACAGCTCATCAGTGAGGGGTCCGGGGGTTCTTAATAGTTTTTTATGTGTAATACAGAAGTAAATGGTTTCAAGCTCTGTTGGATTATAATAAGCCTGACTGTTTCTGCGTCAGATAGTCCTGTTATTACATTCCACATACAGTATTGATATGGCCACGGGTGGATGTGAATGGTGTAGGCCGGAGGTGTAAATTGGATCACACAGACTCAGAGCAAAGCCAATGTGAACTGACCCCCACAGTGGGATTCCCCCCTTCTCTGAGCTCTTTTTGCGCCTTTTGTGAGTCTATTTTTTGCACCTGATTTGTTTTTGTTGATTAAAGGGGTTTTTTGTGCATTCTTAGGTACAATTTAAAAAAATATATAAATTTGCGCAAATCACACCATTGCCTTTCCAAAGCATGGACAGAACTGGTGTGTTATTGAGCAACTATTTGCACCCATATAGGCACAAATCAATCTTAAATATGAGGCACACATATGGAAAATGTAAGGAGAAATACAAAGACAAATTAGGTGCAAACCAGGATCACTGCTACACGGCAAACTCTGGCGAACTGCTGGAAAAAGGTGCAAAAAATTTAGCAAATACCCCAATGTGCACAAAAAGTCACTAAAAAGCCACATTAGACTAAGATAAAGGACCCCCAGTGAGTTTTTCTCTTCTTCTGTTTTGGCTTCTTTCTCTGTCTTTTTTTTCCCCTATTTTTATGTCTTATTTCTCTATTGTAAAGTACAGGCAGTCCCCGGGTTACATACAAGATAGGGTCTGTAGGTTTGTTCTTAAGTTGAATTTGTATGTAAGTCGGAACTGTATATTTTATCATTGTAATCCCGGCCAGAACTTTTTTGGTCTCTGTGACAATTGGATTTTAAAAATGTTGGGTTGTCATAAAAATCAATGTTAACACTAAAGCTTCATTACAGACACCTGTGATAACTGTTACAGCTGATTATTGTAGCCTAGGACTTAAGGACAATAAATTACCAATATCCAGAGGTCCGTTTGTAACTAGGGGTCGTATGTAAGTTGAGTGTTCTTAAGTAGGGGACCGCCTGTATATGTAAATTGTTATAAGTGATATAAAAAGATTGTGATTTATGATATGTATATACAGGCAGCCCCCTACTTAAGGACACCCGACTTAAAGACGACCCCTAGTTAAAAAAGGACCCCTCTGTCCGGAGAGGCTGGAGGTCCCTGTTGTGCCCTACAGCGGGAAAAGGGAGGGACCTATTAAGCCCTGGTATGACCTAAATTCGGGACCGCAGTCCTAGGCGACTGCCACCCCGACCGGAACCTAACCCTATTCTCGGTCGTCTAACCCTGCACTTGGAGGGGAGGGGGGCGAGAAGAGGAAGGTACAGGAGTATGGACAGGGGTACTGGGTCAGAGTAAGTCACAGTCACGTGCCCTAGTGTTGTGGCAGGACCTGAATGCGTGGATAAAGTGGCAGCGCCAAGAGTTGGTCCAAGGAGGTCCAAGTCTGTGAAATGACAGTTACGTGTACGTGTCCAAGTAGGTCAAAATGAAGGAGTGTAGTATGCGTGTCAATTCAAATTCCATGAGGAGAAGAGCAGACATAAAGCATTCTAGTAGCTGCCCATGGCGATACCCTAGTGCAGTACAAATGACAAGGAGGGAATCCAAGGCATGAGAATGGGTATGGATTCCCTTGTAGGTAGCTATCAGCACATTGTAATGAATGAGGAGGAAAATCCCCATATACTGCCATACTGTGTAGTAAGGCAGTATATGATAGGATCGATCAGATAACCTAAGGTAAAAAATACCCTAGGGCAGCGATGGCGAAACCTATGGTACGGGTGCCAGAGGCGGCACTCGGAGCCCTTTCTGTGGGCACCCGGGCCATCACCCCAGCACAACAGACAGGACTCAAAGAATCTTCCTGCAGTTCCAAGCCACTTAAAAGATGCTGCTTTCAGTCATATTTTGATACTTACTTCTCTACTTAGAACTGTAGGAAGAGGGAGAGATGAGTAGACGGGGCCGAATTATCTTTGGAGGACCTCCTGCTGGACCCACGTTTCTCTGTGTACAGAGGGACACTAGATAGAAGCTAAAATGATGCAAATTTACCATCTTTCTACAGTGTTGCTGTCCTCAGGAGGCCAATAAGATTGAAAGTTGTTGAAGAACAGGGAGCAATAACTTACTACTTTAACTTTTGGTTGGCACCTCACAATAAATAAGGTTGTAGTTTGGGCACTCGGTCGCTAAAAGGTTCGCCATCACTGCCCTAGGGAGTCTGAAAAATAGTAAAAAATAAAAAACATAAAAATTCAAATCGCCCCCACTTTCCCTAGAACTGATATAAATAAACAGTAAAAATCATAAACACATTGGGTATCGACGCGTCCGGAAATGCCCGAACTATCAAAATATAATAACGGTTTTTCACTGCGTTTAACCCAAAGTCGAATATGGCACTTTTTTGCCATTTTAAAAATATTTAAAAAAATTTATCTAAGGTGAACAGTCCTAAAAATTATCACATTGAAAAAGTCATCAAAAGTTGCAAAAAACGATACCACCCATCTGTACAACAAAGTATGAAAAAGTTATTAGTGCCAGCAGATGGCAAAATTCCCCCAAAAAATTTTATACAGGAGGTTTTAATTTTTGTAAATGTATGAAAACATTATAAAACCTATACAAATTTGTTATCCCCGTAATCGTACCGACCCAAAGAATAAAGTAGACATGTCATTTGGGACGCTCAGTGAAATCCGTAAAATCCAAGCCCACAAGAATACGGCACAAATGCTATTTTCACCAATTTCACTATTTTCCCAGTACATTGCATGGAATATTAAATACCATAATTTTGAAGTGTCATTTGTTACACAGAAAGTAAGCCATAACACAGCTCTGTACATGGGAAAAATAAAAAAAATTATAGATTTTTGAAGGTGGGGAGTGAAAAAGTGGGTCAAAACTTTTGATGATTTTTAGTGGTAAATATAGGACAGATGTTAGTGAGAAGGAAATCATACAATTTTTGGTCAGTAGTGTCATTGGCAGAAGCATTATGCACTAAAAACAGATTTATTTTAGGGACAAAGAAGGCCATACAGGGAGAAAAAACAAGTCTTGGCCATGGGGATAGTATATTCCACATGGTAAATCTCTCTGGCTCCGTGCACCAGTTTTTTAGACAGTCTTAGGAGCGTCTTAGGATATCCGATTTATCACAAAAGCTTAGACTGCATGTCATATGTCTCCATGTGAACTTTTCAAATATATGAATAACTCCCCACACTCGGGATTGGCTGTAGAGGAGCAGGGGGCGTCGCTAAGCCCAGTGATGGGTGTTTTTATATATTTGAAAAGGACACATGGAGAAGCAGTTTCCCAAGGGTGGGGGGGAAACTGCTCCTTTCCAGCCCCTCCCAATAGGCAACTGCCTAGTCACACAGCAGATGCTAATGAAAGGTAAAATATAACATATCTTTTTTTCCATAAAACCTATTTTTTATATAAAAACACTTTGGCAGTGTATGTACTATGCTCTTTGGGGACTGGCGGAGTGCTAAAAATGGGTCTCCTGGTGACAGGTTCCCTTTAAGTCCGAATCCTTCAGATCGTCCGACGGCCCGCCCCCCAATTTCTGTCGCATGAATGCGTTTCCACCAAAATCCGATCGCGTGCGACACAATCTCCTTCTAAACACCTGTCCCGGTCGTGCAATCCCTGAAAACGTTGGGAAGTGCGGCGGAAATGCGATTCGCGGACCTTTAGGTTTATTAGGGAAGTGATTTCAATCTTTTGACTCGTTGTTTTAACTGTTATATAAAAAGTTTCTTCTCTTCATATTATTTGACCCTTTTATCTTTCAGACAATGATAACTGCCTCGCAACGCTTGAATCTGAAGTTAACAAGAACATTATACAACCTCAACCCGGTGCTAGCCCGGAAACCGAAGATCCAGCGGGAAATAACCGCAACATTGTGTGCTCCGATACTTCGAATAGCGTAGACACAACGAGCAGCTTCTCAGTTACTGAAACCGATACATTAAATCCTAAGAAAAGGAGGAAGCACGTGTGTTCTGAATGTGGCAAAGCTTTCCTGCGCATCGCACACCTGGTTATCCACCAGAGGACACACTCCGGGGAGAAGCCCTTCTCATGTTCATCTTGCGGGAAGTGTTTCATCAGTAAATCGCGACTTGACCGACATTGGAAAATCCACATGGGTGAGAAACGATTCTTCTGTTCGGAATGTGGGAAAAGTTTTTATACTAATTCCCATTTCCAAATCCACCAAAGAATCCACAAGAACGAGAGGCCGTACGTATGTTCAGACTGCGGCAGATCTTTCAGTGGCCGCTCCAACTACACCCGTCACCTGAAGATCCATACGGGGGAGAGGCCCTTTACTTGCTCCATTTGCAGTCAAAGCTTTGTGCAACCAATGCACCTTTTGGTCCATCAAAAAAAACACGAAGTCGAAAACCAGCTTTCGTGCCCAAAATGCAAAGTTTTCTTTCCTTCCGAAGAAGCCTTTGTGACTCATCAGAAAGTCCACAATCATAAACTGTATTCTTGTCCTGAGTGCAGAAAGTGTTTTCTGAACGTCGTCAGCTGCGTCCGCCATCAGAGACTCCACACGGGGGAGAAGTTGTACACCTGCCCTTACTGCAAAAAGAAGTTTATTAATAAGACCCATCTGGAAATACATAAGAGAACTCACACGGGGGAGAAACCATTCGCCTGTTCAGAATGCGACAAGCATTTCAATAATAAATGGAGTCGGAATAAGCATCTTGCATCTCACCGGGGGGAAACGCCCTATCAATGCACCGAATGTAATAAAGGGTTCAAAAAGAAAATCAGCCTTTTTCTACACCAGCAGCTACATAAGGGCAATAAAGTGTTTACCTGTGCCAGGTGCAGGAAATATTTTTCCAGCGAGTTTGATCTGGTAATCCACCAGAAAACTCACGAAGGTGACAGCCCCATCTCCTGCCCCGAGTGTCGTAAAGAGTTTGCTAGTAAAGTCAGCCTCATGGCGCATCAGAAGCGTCACATTGGGGAGAAGCCATTCTCATGCTTGGAGTGCGGTAAAGCCTTCAATGACAAGTCAAGTTTGGTGGCCCATCGGAGAGTCCACACCGGAGAGAAACCATACGCCTGCGCAGACTGCGGCAAAGTGTTTTCGGTAAAGTCAAATATGGTCCGACACCAAAGAACCCAAACCGGAGAGGAGCCCTTCATCTGTGCCGACTGCGGGGAAAGCTTTAGATCGAAATCCTGTTTTGACTACCATCGGAAGACTCATAAGGGGACGCAATATTTTACATGTTCGGATTGTGAGGAGAAGTTCATCGATAGGACGAGCTGGCGCAAACATCGGCAGATTCACAAAGAAGAGAAAATCTACAGCGAACTGCACAAACAGCTGCAATTGTACGAATGCGCCGATTGCAAAAAGACCTTCAATAAAAAGTCCAACTTGGTCAGACACATGAAGATTCACAACAGGAAGTAGTGAGTGCAACGGCTTCAATTTCGGAAAGACGTGACATTCTTAGGTTTTTTTAACTAGAGATTAGAAATGTTTAAAGATGACCTTTCACCGACGCATCCACGATTCCAACATGATCCTGTCCCCACACCATCCCTGAGCAATTAGTGAGGTTAGTATCAGCACTAAATATGCTAATTGGACTCTTTACTGTCAAATAGGTGGACCTGGGCTGAACGGACATCTACCACCACTTTGAACTACCTTCTCCTTTCACCGCTCCATAGACCTCATTGCAAACTTTGCACAGAATGGATTCAATGATTTTTTTTTTGTTAGGTTTTTTTTTTAAAGGGGTATTCTCTTCTGGGCCTTTACATTCAGTTTCATACATAAACATTTCTTCAATTAGATGTTATTAACCCGTTCACGACCCATGACGTATTAGCACGTCACGGGTCGGCCGCGGGTGCATGGAGAGGGCTCACGCGCTGAGCCCTCTCCATAGCCGGTAAGTCTTTGCTGCATATTGCAGCAAAGGCTTACTGGTAACACCCGCGATCGGTGCCAGCACCGATCGCGGGTGTTTTCACGCTGATCGCTGCCGACAAAGCTGCCGGCGGCCTGAAAAGGATTGTGGCGCATGGGCGCCGCCATCTTTTCGAGGATCGCCGCTCCCCGTGCTGTCATCGGGGAGCGGCGATCCATTGCCATGGTAGCCTCGGGTCTCACGAAGACCCGAGGCTACTTCGGGTTAACCCATGCATTACAATGTGCTATCAGCACATTGTAATGTATGAGGAGTAAAATCCCTATATACTGCCATACTGTAGTTTGGCAGTGTATGATACGATCGTGCAGACACCCTAGGGTTAAAGTACCCTTGGGAGTCTGAAAAATACTAAAAATAAAAAAAAGTAAAAAAAAAAAAAACTGCCTAGTCACACAGCAGATGCTAATGAAAGGTACAATATAACATCTTTTTTTCTGTAAAACCAATTTTTAATACAAAAACACTTTGGCAGCGTATGTACTATGCTCTGTGGGGACTGGGGGAGTGCTAAAAATGGGTCTCCTGGTGACAGGTTCCCTTTAAGATCCTTTCTGTAATTGAAGGGGCAGCATAAAATTAGAAAAAAAATGCTTCCTTTCTGTAATTGAAGGGGCAGCATAAAATTAGAAAAAAAATGCTATTCTTTTTTCCAGAAGTGTTGCCATTCTTGTCCATGGATTATTGGGGAAATTGAAACTTATCACGCATTCCCATGACTACAATTAAAAGACAATGGGGCTCATTTACTTTTGGTGCACGCGATAGGATTGTGTCGCGACAGACCCGCTTTCATGTGACAGAAATCGGAGGGCTTGGCATTCGGAAAAACCGCAGAATTTAAAAAAGAATTTGTGTCGCAAGATCAGCACTTACATGCACCGGGAAGAAGCAGGTGAACTCTGGCGGACCTCGGCACAGCAGCGACACCTGCTGGATATCGGGTGTACAGACCTTAGTGAATCCCGGCAGACCCAAATCAGCGTCGGACAACGCGCCGCAGCATTGCGACTGGACCGGGTAAGTAAATGTGCCCCAGTGGCTGGGGGGATATGTTTTTCCAGGTAGAAAATGAGGCATTGTTTTCCTTATCCCATCGTGGAAAACGTATTTGCATATTTCGCAGAATCCCCTAATGGACCATCAATGGTTAAAAGTCTCCACATGCCTGCAATGTGGTCTTAATTGGCAAAGTCTCTGGACCGAGGTAGGCCCCGCAATCCTCGGCGTTGGCAGTATATGACCAGCCCCAGGGTCAGACTCGGTCCCAGCCTGCACCAAGTTAAGTGTAGTAGCGTTCTTATAAGTTTGGGATATGGCGGGTGAGGGGAATGTAAACAGATGGGATGGTAATTCGGAGGAGGAGGAGGTGGAGGAGGGGTGGGAGGAGGAGGAGGTATAGTAGGCCTTTGAGACCTGGACCGAGGTAGGCCCCGCAATCCTCGGCGTCGGCAGTATATGACCAGCCCCAGGGTCAGACTCGGTCCCAGCCTCCACCAAGTTAACCCAATGTGCCGTCAGCGATATATAGTGGCCCTGCCCGGCAGCACTCGTCCACGTGTCCGTGGTCAGGTGGACCTTGTCAGAAACGGCGTTGGTCAGGGCACGGATAAGAACCTTTTGTATAAGATCAAGTGTAGTAGCGTTCTTATAAGTTTGGGATATGGCGGGTGAGGGGAATGTAAACAGATGCGCAAGAAGCGCTGAAATAATATCGGTAAATGATAAAAGTTTGGCAGTATATTTTGTGGATTACACAGCAGGGTGGCGACAAAGTTAACAAGTTTGATGTGGAATGCCCTGTAATAGCTCTTGGGCGGTGTGCCTTTTATCGCCTAGGCTCAGCAGTTTGAGCACCGCCTGCTGTCGCTTAGCGACGGCACTGCTGCTGTGCCTAGAGCTACCGACTGATGGCGCCATGCCCACGGATGGTAATTCGGAGGAGGAGGAGGTGGAGGATGGGTGGGAGGAGGAGGAGGTATAGTAGGCCTTTGAGACCTGGACCGAGGTAGGCCCCGCAATCCTCGGCGTCGGCAGTATATGACCAGCCCCAGGGTCAGACTCGGTCCCAGCCTCCACCAAGTTAACCCAATGTGCCGTCAGCGATATATAGTGGCCCTGCCCGGCAGCACTCGTCCACGTGTCCGTGGTCAGGTGGACCTTGTCAGAAGTAGATTAAAGGTGCTGCAGTTAAAACTATGTTAGTTGGATCTTGGCATGGAGCTGGCGCTCCGCTGCCAGGCGAGCTTTCGGAGGTATAGTAGGCCTTTGAGACCTGGACCGAGGTAGGCCCCGCAATCCTCGGCGTCGGCAGTATATGACCAGCCCCAGGGTCAGACTCGGTCCCAGCCTCCACCAAGTTAACCCAATGTGCCGTCAGCGATATATAGTGGCCCTGCCCGGCAGCACTCGTCCACGTGTCCGTGGTCAGGTGGACCTTGTCAGAAACGGCGTTGGTCAGGGCACGGATGATGTTGTCTGACACGTGCTGGTGCAGGGCTGGGACGGCACATCGGGAAAAGTAGTGGCGGCTGGGGACCGAATACCGAGGGGCGGCCGCCGCCATGAGGTTGCGAAAGGCCTCGGTCTCTACTAGCCTATAGGGCAGCATCTCCAGGCTAAGCAATCTGGAGATGTGCTGCACTACTAGTGCCAGCAAGCCCAGCCACAAGCAAACAAAAAAAAAAAAAGTATAACGTTATTGTAGCCCTAAGAAGGGCTGTTGGGTTCTTGTAGAATCACTCCTGCCTAACACTATTCTAATAGAACACCCTAACGCTTTCCCTGACCAGCAGCAGCTCTCTCCCTAGCGGCATCAGCATGACGTGGTACCCTTACACGTCGTGCTGGGTGGAGTGCAGAGTCTCCTGGCTTGTGATTGGCTCTGTTTCTGGCCGCCAAAAAGCAAAACGGCGGGAGATGCCATTTTCTCGAGCGGGCAAAGTATTCGTCCGAGCAACGAGCAGTTTCCAGTACGCTAATGCTCGAACGAGCATCAAGCTCGGACGAGTATGTTCGCTCATCTCTATTCCTGACCCCTGCTTCAAGCTACAAACTACAAGCAGAGGCTTGTTAAAGTTAAGACTTTAAAATACATAAAAAATACAGTACACTCAAAAATAAAATTGTCTGATAAAAAAAAGTTAGGCAGACGTTCATTGGCCCGAGGACAGGACATGGAGAGCTTTATTGAAAGAGCATGAATCACATTACATGCATTTGCATGATATTCACGAGCAGTTTCGAGTACGCTAATGCTCGAACGAGCATCAAGCTCGGACGAGTATGTTCGCTCATCTCTATTCCTGACCCTAATGCAGCACCTAACACAACATTTTAGAGACTGGTAATGTGTCGGCTTTCTGTGATGACCACTAGAGGGCACTGTTTTAGGTAATGTGTCGGCTTTCTGTGATGACCACTAGAGGGCACTGTTTTATTACAGATTTAATAAGCTGAGCTGCAATATTAACGCATGAAAAACAAAGTAAAATGTTGGCGATAACATGTATCAAGTCCTAATAGTGTATTAAGTGCTTGGAAAGAGATTTTTTTTCACTTAAGGAAATTACTAGCTGCCAATTAAATCGCATTAAATGACAAAAGTGAAGAAAGAAATAAAGACGCTACAAGTCAACTGGATTTTTATAGATGTAATAGCAGATTTGTTATTTTTCTATTATTTTGATACAGCTATTAATATCCTCTAATATAAAATGACTACATTTATGGATTCATTGCCCAATATAGACTTATGGGCAATATAATTACAGCAAAATGTATATAAATGTTATAAGTTTCTACTATAGACTGATATAAAAATCCATCAGAAACCTAGTGCAGGGGGGTCCAACCACTGAGACCCTATCAGTTATCAGCACATAAGTCTCCTCCAGGATTTACAAGCCACATATAGTGAAAGGATAGCCACCTAGATGGAAGCCCCCCTGGCTCTGCCAAATAACCACATCTAATTTGGGACATGTCGGGATACGTAGGAGGTCTGAAATGAATAGAAACTTTTTAAGAGGCATTAATAGACCACTTAATTCTGTGTAACACTCGACGGCCTTAATGACTTCCCATGTGTGAGAGAAGACACTGGAGAGGACTAACATATGGTACATTAAAGGGCATCTTTACATTTGGCCATCTCTGTCCACATTGCCTGAGGGAACTATCAGGTGTTGCTTGTATGTGTATAGATGCAGGTATATCCATATCTATGTGAGTATTATACCTCCATAATACCTGCCATCATCTACACAGGGACAAGACTCCATGGGGCAGATTTACTTACCCGGTCCTATCACGATCCCGCGGTGCGTTGTCCGACTAGGATTTGGGTCAGCTGCGATTCACTAAGCTCATGTGCGCCAGAGTTCCTGCCGTAGTTCACCTGCTTCTACCTGGTGCATGTAAGTGCGTGTCTTGCGACACAATTCTAAATGTTAAATCCTGCATGTTGTCCGAATCCGTTGGGTTGTCCAACGGCCCGCCCCCCGATTTCTGGCGCGTGCAAGCCGGCGCCGATGTGCCAAAATCCAATCGTGTGCGCCAAAATCTCACGGCAATTCGCCCCAAAACGGAAATCGTCGGGAAACCCAAAGAAAATACGTCCGACAGACCTTTAGTAAATGAGCCCCCATGTGTCTGGATATTAAGATGAAATATATCTTTAATGTGCCTCTCAATAAATCATAGATGGGTGAAACTAGTACTCATAACATAGTGATTGACCAGCCATTACATTTTTTTTTCTCCATCTCAACTGCAGTAGGAAGAACAGTAACATCTCAGAACAGAAGTGATTTACCTCAATAAGCAAAATTATTACTGGGCGATTTTGGTACAATTTAGAACAACGCAAACTCCAACAAAAGTTATTTTACCACATTTCCTTATATGGTAGATGTCCCCCGTGGCTTACAAATTCTATAGATTTCTGCCTATACAGATATTAACAGTTGACCTGTGATCCCCCGTATTGGGGCAACAGTATGCGTCCATAGAGACTATGGGTAAGTCACTCTGCATTGTCTGGGGTTGTGATTTTTGACTTAGGATATTCCTTACTATTAAATATCAATATTGAGTGACCTGCAACTTCTGCCCTGTATTTAATGCTGTATCGCTCTCATAGTGCAGATTTATCTTGCATAATTTTTGGATGTATTTTAGTGACTTTATGGGTGCATTTAGGTATATGCGCAATTTTTTGTGCCTTTTTTCAGCAGTTCACCGTGTAGCAGTTTCCTGGTTTGCGCCTAATTTGTCTTTGTATTTCTCCTGCTTACAGATACTTGCATCTTATTAATCATTGATTCACGCAATAACACACCAGTCCTGACCATGCCTAGGAAAGGAAATGGTATGATTTGCGCAACAAAATTGCTTTTTTTAAAAAAAAAGTTTGCGTCGAATAAGACTCAAAAAAAATCTGTATTTGACAAAGAGCAAAAACGACAAAGACAAAGATGGTGCGAAAAACAGACTCACAAGAGGTGCAAAAAGAGCTCAGAAAAGAGGGAAATAAGATAAATGACCCCCATGGAATCCTATTGATTTTTTTTATTTTGTATATGTCAAGGAAATCTAATAAAGATATATGTGCTTTTTACCATTTGGCAAATATAGACTTCATGATTTGTGAATAAACTGTGTATCTATGTAATGTAGTTAAGATTCCCCACTGTTAATTGTCATATAGAAAGCTACTAAAAATCTAGTGAGATGTGCTATTATATCGGTTTAACTACAGTCAAATATTTATTTATGATCATTTCAAAAGAGTTACCATATACACTCACCGGCCACTTTATTAGGTACACCTGTCCAACTGCTCGTTAACACTTAATTTCTAATCAGCCAATCACATGGCGGCAACTCAGTGCATTTAGGCATGTAGACATGGTCAAGACAATCTCCTGCAGTTCAAACCGAGCATCAGTATGGGGAAGAAAGGTGATTTGAGTGCCTTTGAACGTGGCATGGTTGTTGGTGCCAGAAGGGCTGGTCTCAGTATTTCAGAAACTGCTGATCTACTGGGATTTTCACGCACAACCATCTCTAGGGTTTACAGAGAATGGTCCGAAAAAGAAAAAACATCTGTTCTGTGGGCGGAAATGCCTTGTTGATGCCAGAGGTCAGAGGAGAATGGGCAGACTCCTTTCAGCTAAGAACAGGAAACTGAGGCTACAATTTGCACAAGCTCATCGAAATGGACAGTAGAAGATTGGAAAAACGTTGCTTGGTTTGATGTCTGCTGCGACATTCGGATGGTAGGGTCAGAATTTGGCGTCAACAACATGAAAGCATGGATCCATCCTGCCTTGTATCAACGGTTCAGGCTGGTGGTGGTGGTGTCATGGTGAGGGGAAATTTTCTTGGCACTCTTTGGGCCCCTTGGTACCAATTGAGCATCGTTGCAACGCCACAGCCTACCTGAGTATTGTTGCTGACCATGTCCATCCCTTTATGACCACAATGTACCCAACATCTGATGGCTACTTTCAGCAGGATAATGCGCCATGTCATAAAGCTGGAATCATCTCAGACTGGTTTCTTAAACATGACAATGAGTTCACTGTACTCAAATGGCCTCCACAGTCACCAGATCTCAATCCAATAGAGCATTTTGGGATGTGGTGGAATGGGAGATTCGCATCATGGATGTGCAGCCGACAAATCTGCGGCAACTGTGTGATGCTATCATGTCAATATGGACCAAAATCTCTGAGGAATGCTTCCAGCACCTTGTTGAATCTATGCCACGAAGAATTGAGGCAGTTCTGAAGGCAAAAGGGGATCCAGCCCGTTACTAGCATGGTGTACCTAATAAAGTGGCCGGTGAGTGTATACTCAAGTATAAGCCTAGGGTGGGAAATACATTTGTCACAGCTTCCAGCCAGTATAAAGCTGGTCCCCTTCACCCCCAGTATATAACTGTACAGCCCCCTGCCCCCCCCTCCAGTTTATAGCCAGCCAGCCTATGCCCCCCAGTATACAGCCAGCCTTTGCTCCCCAGTATATAGCCAGCCCCCTGCCCCAAGCATGCCAAGCCTAGAAAAGAAAATTAACACTGTACTCACCTTGCTGATGCCCCCCACAGATGCTCTTCTTGCTTCAGGTGAAGTCACTAAATGTTTTTCACAGAATTTAGATACTGGTCTTACATAACCTATACTGAGTTAAACATAATATCAGTCTATTTTAAAGGGAAACCATCATTAGAAATTGACCTAATAAACAACTAATAGTATATTGTCAGGCAGTGTAACACCTGCTAGTTTTTATTTCTTTCATAATTTAGTATTGTGGCATCACCCAGAAAATCAACTTTAAAGTGAGATGTAAATTGGTTGGATAAAGTCAAAGAGGAGGAGAGTTTAACACAGAAGTCAGGGTGGAGATCTCTTAACATCTCCTCCTCTGTGATTGACATTGTGCATCTTTCTTCAGGAGATCTGGTTAGTGATGTCTCTGGATGCAGGACCTTCAATTACAGTTAAGGGGGCTTTCTGAGGAAGAGAGAACTTGACTTCAGTGTTATACTCTCCGCCTCCTTAACTTTATACAACCAATTTAAATCTCACTTCAAAGTTGATTTTCTGGATGATGCCACCACACCAGGCCATGAAAGAAACATGATGTAGAATGTGTTCAGCTGCTTGACAACATACTGGTAGTGGTTTATTAAGTCAATGTTTGATGACAGGTTCCCTTTAAAGAAATAAAACATTGTTTGCTGCTGTAATTTATATACAACACATCATACAAACAATCCTCTCAAATGAATGAATAAAGCTAAATTTGCCTCAATGATTACTTTGGGGTCACTGTTGGGGTAATGGGCTCAGATCTACAGTAATGGATAGTGAGTGTCCTCATAACTCAGATTCTTTGCATGTGTGCCATTACTTTAAGGCTTCCGCTTGTTGTGAGCATATAGTGTCCCAGAGATGTGATGAGCCTTTCACAGTATAATTGCTTGTGTTATATGGTCTATTGTGAGGAACAATAGATTTTCTCACTGGGGGGTGAATTATGTTCAGTACTACTACAATTCGTAGTTTCCCCTATGGACACATACTTTCATTGATTTCATTGTGGATCCAATTGAATATTCAGTAATAAAGATTTCTGTGGACACATTGGGCAAAGACGTAAAGTTCTTAACCTTCAATCATGAATGGTCATTTCTAGGAACAAACATAGGGAATCATATCCTGCTAAGAGCACATCTAAACAGTAGATCAATGCAATGGTTGACAAATCAGTTGTGGGACTTGAAGGGGGACATACATATTAGGAGCTTGTTGGTCAAAGTCACTGGTTTTGGCAGAACTAGACAACCATCTAATAAGTATAGAAAGGACCTGACACTTTTCGGAGGCACAAGTTATAGAAATGTTGGATTTCGAATCGCCGAACCCTATGGTATATGGCAGTGATTTACTTCTCTTTTGCTTCTGATTACACATGCACACTTGGCTGAGATGAGGATGCATGTATAGGGGGTTTAATGGAACCACGGAATAAGCATTTGACTGTAAATTTAGCTGTAGTAGAAAAGACACAAAAACTACAGATAGATTCAACCTAAGGAAGATGTGACCTTCCAAGTCACCTTTTGTGTCAATATTAACCATCCCATAAGGACATAGTTGTCATATATACTGTACATCCGGACATACGCTCTCTGACAGCCCCGTAGTATCTAGAGAGTAGTAGCCTGACATTCAAGGCAACATTTTTGCATCCAGTATTTTCCTATTTTTAGTGCTCTGTATCAGTTTTATAGTGATAATCTGCAAAGTATATTCACAAAGGCTAATAAGCTAAAAACCTGTAATAGTTATAGCTGCAACATATTTTCTAGAGCTGCACAGAGATTGCTATGGTTCAGTCCATATTCCGATGAGACACACATTCAATGCTGTATCTCAAACATAGACATATACATTAGGACATACACATTGACCGCCATTAAATGTGGAGAGAAACAAACAAAAACATACTGGTAGGGTGATTAGATTGTGAGCCCCATTGGGGACAGGGACTGATTTGGCAAGGTCTCTGCAGCCCTGTGTAATCTGTGTGCACTATATAAATAAAGGAATTATTATTATTATTATTACCTTAGTTAGATTAAAACCCAGGACCCCAGTGCCACAAGTCTAATATGACAATCATAATTATCAGTTTTGGCGTTCCATAATTTCAGCCATTAATGAAAAATCCAAGAAAGCCGCTCTATGATACAATGTTTTAGCCCCTCCGTGGTTGAATAAACCAATCACATTTTACTCCCGTTATGCCAACACCATGCAAAGTGGGAATTGCGAGGCACGAATGGGCTGAGCCAGTGGAGTAGTCCGGTGCGGGCCATTCCTGCCCCTCGCCTGCACACTACCCATAGGATGTTCCAGGAACTGGTGCCGGTTATAGTGAAGTTCTATGTTAGGAAGGACCCGCCGTTTGAGTCGCCCGCACAGTTGCCCACTGGATTTATCAGGAGGTCTGAGCCTGTCAATATATCCGGCATGTTTGGGTGTTTACATTATATGGTGCAAGATAAATCTCCTCCCCCATGTCTATTTTCTACAATTTGTTAATTCAACTGATCCATTGGCAAAATCTGTGGCAAAATACTTCTCCGAGTAAAATCTTTGCTAATCAGCAAGATAGATTTTTAATTAAGGGGGACATGTCATGCACTGGTGCATCAAGCACTATCGCATCATCTAAGCCCACGTCCCCCGCACCCGTCAGATCTATAACACCTCTCTGACCTCCTGATACATATCCGGTGGTATGGGTGCAATTGCTGGACACACAATGCATCTGGCTAAGTCCTATACCAGGTCTTCTCTTGCGTAGAATTGCACTTTAGTCTGTGCCCCAACCTCGCAAAGGCTAGAGCTAGTGCGCAGGCGCAGGGCATGCCCGGGCCGGCCCACTCCACAGCCCGATAACACCCCCTCCCCTCCCAACTGACGACAAGGGCAGAGTAGTCACAATTCCTGGCTCTACACCAGAATTTGCCTCCTGATTCCAGGAGTATAAGACACAATAAAGTCTGATCATTATATATATGTCAGTGTATTTATCTATCTATATTCTCAGACGTGACAGATAAGGGATTAGAACAAAGGATAAAATACAAGTCATTCTGTAGAGAGTTGGAGCCTATGTGGGCAAGACATGTAAATTCTGCCCTAGTTAAGCAGCACATAAATGACTAGTAAATAATATGTATGTATTCATCAGGATGTGTATACATTAGTGTCTGTGTAACAAGAGAGAGGGAGACATAAATGAGAACACCTCAAAGTGTTTACCTAGAGGACTTTACAGGCAGGTGCAGGCAGCAGGTGCTGTATACCGTCACCGAAAAAAGGTAGATTTAGATGGTGATTTTAGTAACATGCTAAACATATTGGCTGCCGAGCTGAGGCTGTGTGATTTGCCATGCCAAAATCATTTCTACAGCATGATGTGCAATGGGAAAGAGGCGAGGAATTAATCAGTAGAGTAACTAATTAATAAAAATCTGCATTTTGCATAAACAATTAGGACAAGGGGAAAGCAATGAAAGAGGAAGTTTTATTCATTTAATCTCGCTACCTATTCAAGCGGAAAAATCCACCAGGGCAGAGAACTGAATCCACGCCTGGAAATTCTTCCTTTTTGATTAGTTAAAGGGATTGAAAGGTCAAATTATCAATATTTAATTCAAATGTAAATTCATTTGTTCAAGAGGAAAGCAAACGTTTTTTTTATGTATCAGGTTGACAACAGGGGGGCTGCGAGCCTAAAACGGACTATTCTACAAACACAACAGATACGATATCTAAAAATATTCACAGATGACACCTTGTTAAATTATAAGCCAATTTCTGATAGGAAGATATATATATTGTCATTATTTTATTTATTAATTTAAACAATACTAAAAGCAGTATTCTGTCAAAAGATGCTAAAAATATGCATTCCTGCATGGGGGCTTGTTATTTCTTGAAATGAAATTTACCAGCAAAAGCTATCAAGGACACTTACTAATAGATCCTGTCACTGTGGTAATCTTCTTATATTTGTTACCCATTTGTTAACCTTACTTCTAAAATCAATTTTTAAAATTATGTTAATGAGCTGGGTAGTGCCACAAGCCCCTTTGTGCTGCAGATTCACAGGGGGAAGTATAACAACTTGTGAAGTTACAGCAAGGAGGGTCTCTGGTCACATCCTAGAGAGCTCTTGTGGCTCATTAACATAATATTAAAAGTTGATTTTAGAAGGAGGATTGTAGATTTCTTTTACATATATATATATATATATATATATCATAGCAACTGCAATTCTCTTATATCAGGGAACTGCTCATACTTGCCCTCATTGTCTATTAGCAGATTACAAGCTCTATGGATACACGTCTTGCAGGGAACAGATAGGAATTTATACTTTTCATTTCCTATTTAGGGAATTGCACGGTGTGCAGTTTTCTTATATTTGCGCATGAGTACCCTTAAAAACATGGGCTATTTTTACCTGTTCCTGGTTTTCTGTGTATTCTTTAAAGTATTCAGTAACACAAGGGTTTAACTTCATGCTGATGTGCCCCTATGTAGTATCTATAACAGGTCCCCAACTACTATAGTGTTCATAGTACTGTTCTTTTCATATGCAGATGGACAACTTTAGCTGGGTTCATGTATCTCAGTTGAGTCTGGTTCGGCTGGGTTCACACTACTTTTTCCTAATCTATTGAAAGGATTCCCGATGTGTGGTTACAACAGAGGGCAAAGATGCATTGTACCGTGGGAAACGTCATCCTGCCCCCCCCCCAAAGCGGGATATTCAGGGTGCCAATTTTCATGGTTTTCCATCAATGATTCCATCAATGATTTAGCTGCCCTTATGGACAGTGACCTCCCTAATAGGAACAACCCAGTAACTACCACAAATAAAATCATGAAATCATGATTGAGGATGGCAAAATATTAGGTGCAAATTGTTACAAAACACTAAACCCAAATTCACACTAGATATAAAATATACAATAAAATAGCAAAACAAAAAATGTGATTTACTGTCGGGGTCAGTGGACCCCCTGGACCACCATGGGAGATGGTACTAGCCAACACCGGGGACCAGAATCTAAGTGGTACCTGGTATTCACCAGAGCCCGCCGCAAAGTTGCTCTTGGAGGACATTCTGGTACCATTTTTTATTCATGGATGTGTTTTTAGGCAAGACTGTGAGAAAGCCGATTCCCTTGGCTGAGAAGCAACCCCACACATGAATGGTTGATCTTCAGAGAAAATGACTTTACCCAGGCCTTTCCCTGTACCTTTTGCAGAATATCAGTCTGTCCCTGATGTTTTTCTGGAGAGAAGTGGCTTCTTTGCTGCCCTCCTTGACACCAGGCCTTGCTCCAAGAGTCTCCACCTCACAGTGTGTGCTACACATGATCACATACAACTGCCCCTGACATTATAGGGTTACACTGTCCCATCTATGTACAAGGAGGAGATAAGACTATAGAGTCCCATATTGCAATCACTTGAGCCTATTGATTAATGTGTGTGTACAGTGCTTTACAGCCTCCATTCATCCACGTGCCCTGTCCCCATATTTACCAATTCTGCTCCTGTGTTTATGGGGGTTTAACAACATTTACCACCCAGTGGGACAGATGAGACTGTAAACGTGAATCATTTACCAGGGAAGTATAATAGCTGGAAGGGATTTGGGGGTGAAATCTATTTTTTTCCTTTCTCTCGCAGGTGCAATCTGAATCAATTAACTTAATTAAGATAATGCAGCAAATACCCCAGAGATTTCCATGGACTACATTTTCCCTGTATATTTTAATAATGGTTGTGCATGGCAATGTAGATCAGAATATAACATCACATTATGGGGGAGGGTGGTTGCTGCTGCTGGTATATATTTTTTTGCAATTAGTAAATTGCAATTAAGAGCTCACTAGCAGACTTAAACCACATGCTACCCGTGATTTTGTCAGGTTTTTACACCTGCTGATCATGGACTTCCATGAAAGAAAATAAAGAAAAATCGGACAGAACACAGATGTCCGTTTTATTTTTGCACATGTGAAAATAAAATGGATTATGGATATCGAGGATATCCATAGCAGTGGATACAATACTGACACAAACGGACACGCTAGTCTGAAAGAACTTTAGAGGCTTATTCACATATCAAGATACTGACCCTTGTTAGTTTGTGGGTTTGTCTCAGTATTGTATCCAAATAATTGGATAATTTGTTCATAATTTTCAAATATCAACAAATAAAACCTTATTTTGTATATTTGAAGATGAAACATCTAATTCCCCAGCATCTTCTAGAAAAACGGACTGTACATCAATTTTTTGCTGCCCCATTGGGCAGAATGTATTAATGCTTTTGCGGTTTTTAGTCGGGTGATACCTTGATTTTGCAGTTTGCCGAGTGTCAGCGCAACCAATCCTCTGATTTTCTAGCCTTTATTTTCTGTCTCCTAAGTTGGGATGCAGCATTGGTTTTAATTGTTTTAAGTCATTTATTCTTTCGCTAGACTTTTTTGTGGTGTAACTTCTGAAGCACATCTAGACCTGCCAAAGGCAACTCTATAGAATTCTATGCCCCTTCCTGGAGTGTAATTATTGCCTGCAGTGCGCCAAATACATTAAGGCCGTGCGCCACAATATCAAATCATACTAAAAACACCACTAAAGTCCAGCACCAGCAAACAAACCATCCGACATAAATTAATACATTATCCCTTTGACGTCTATCAAAGTCAAATACATGACGTGCACTTAATGTCTCTCCACAAACCGGTGATTGGTTAAAAAAACAAAAAACAAAAATGAGAATAAACTTATAGGCCCACATTTCTGAAAACTAGTGCAGCCTGTACTATGTGCAGTTCGCCTGTGGAGTGGGCAGAGTTCAGGAGATTCATCAAAACTGGCGCAGGGTCTTCATGAATCTGGTGCCCCCTGCACTGCTCTGGGCATTTTTTTTTGTGGTGCACATCAGTAATAAATGTGGCGCAAACTCTGAATAACTCCTTCGGTGCTGATTTTTTCTGTCTTGCTGGACACAATGCAGCCACAAGACAAAAGTGGCACAGACACTTTATAAATACATGTCCAGGGAGTTTGCACTTTCTTTTCAGTGCAAAGTCAGACAAAAAACTGGCACAAACACTATTAAATGTGGGCAACAAATTAAAAAAGGTCAATATATTATTCGTGGCAATCTCAGATAGCATACTGAGAAAAAGACTGACGGATTCACACTGGCGTGTCAGTTGCAAGTTGTTCCAGCTATGCTTCCGTTTTTGCCATTTCTTTTTTTTTTAGTTATGCATCCAATGTTCTGTTTTTTTCATGCCCGTTAAAAAAAAAAAAACAGAGGGTTTAAGATTGGTTAGAAAACATAACACCTGGTTCCCCAGCATCATCAGTTGTTATTTGCTGACCCACTGGGGGCATTCATCAGTTGTGGCGCAGGGTTTTTGGCACTTGAATTGAGCGGTAATCTACACTGGGATGTTAGATTGTGATCAAGAGGTTAATGAATTGGGGCAGGACCAAAAGGGTTCAAAACTAAACATTCTTGAAGGTAATATAGCTTTTAGCTATGTGTGCCTAAAATTGTGCCAAAAAAGTGATGGGAACCTAGAAACGCAGGGAAAGTGTAAGGATTATTAAGCGACCATATTTACTTCCCAAATTAAGCGACCAAAAGAAAAAAAGCTGTAAGTGTCAGGGAAGGAGCAAGCTGGCACTTCATAAATATGACGCACATGGTGCAGCAAGGGGGAAAGAAAGTCCGCCAAAAAACTGTCCAAAAGCCAATAATGAATGACCCCCATAAACTTCTATTGCCTTTCATGAAAAAAAATTAAACACGGTCTAAAAAACATCTCTAGAAAACAATGGCTCAGCCTGGGAAAATAACAGAAGGGTTATAAAGCCCAGACTTAATGTAATTTTGGATAAAGATGTGCAGGTATTATTAAGATATCTACAATAACTAATGGAAATGCTGCTGATTTGCACATTATTATAATATGATGGCAATGATCAGTGAATCCCCTCATGACCTAAAATCTATTGACATACTGAGGCTTTTCCACAGATTAATAATGGCCTTTGATCAATAAGGGGTTAACATGGATGACAGATAATTGGACCTGGCTCTATTGTCGGGGGATGTAGACATGGTTCTGGATTAGTGGGGGATAGATAGATAGATGGCTGTCCTGGCTTACTGCATACTTGGGTATGGATGGGGGGATTAATAAGTGGCAGGTTGCCTCCAGTAGTCAGTTGGGATTTAGAGGGGGTCGTTTGGGCATAAGACCACAGCCAGGCGGCCTCCTGGGGGGCTCACCCAGGCATGAAAGAGGCTTTTGTTAGGAGCGTGTGCAGCTCGCGTGTCTCTCTCTGGACAGCAGTCAGGCTGGAGAGGCTCAGAGTGGCTCCAATTGTGACTTCAGGAGGGGGGGAGTGGGATGGATCAGTATTAATCCAATAAATAATGGCAGATTGTTCTATAAATAGTGCAACAGTCTGCAGGCTTATGAAACCTGTGGATGAGCAGCTGTTGTGGAACCACAAGTCCCAGCAGTATCACACGATCACTTAGTGCATGCTGTGATTTCTACAATAATAAGGAGCCTGTGCACTTCTTCCTATTACCCAGTCCCTTGTTTCTATCATCTTGCTGCTCATTCTCAACATGGTGCATGTTAAAAGTACTTGCTGGGACTTGTAGTTCTTTAGGCACATGTAGCTCCCTGTATTTGAGATCTGAGTCTGATGAAACTTGCAATCCCCCCATCCCCCTATTCCTCATCTCATATATCAGTAGATATATGAAATTACACTCACTTGATGATGATGGGCAACAAGTTTCTTAGAATCGAAGATTAATTTGTGATCTGTATATATAATGCCTGCTGGGAGTTATAGTTCATAAAACACTAGGGTATTATCCTCATATACAAAGGGTAAAATTAGATGCAGATCGTCGAACTACAAATCCCAGAGTGACTACCTATCAAGTCAATTATTAGGAAACGAATCTGTTCTTTATATTAATATGCAATTAATTCTGTTTATAAATCATATTCAAGATCTTCTATCAAATGAACTACAACCCTCATAATTTTCTTGGTAGGATGTCTGGATGTTCAGCAGCGGACTAAGTATTTTTAGTTTCATTCGTTTTTTCCTATATTTCAGGAATTCACTAAATGAGTCAGAAACAATTACATTTTATGATGTAAATTGGTTAAATCTTGGGGGATGTTTCTGTTATTTAGTATTCTAGATGCATTATGAAATATATTACATGTTACATGTTATTTTATATATTTATTTTTTGATTCATTTTTCCACAGCAGGAACTTTTCTATTCACTATTTTGAAGGAGATTTCTGGCAGAACCTGTTGGAGTTCACCATCAGGCCAGCAGCATCTGGTCCTGGCAGTGAGTGGGTTAACTGTATTTAGCCCAGAAAGCAGAGGCTAGTAGCCTTTGACCTAGACTTGTGTTGATGACTCATCTCCACAGATTTATTCCATCCCTCCCTCCTCTCAGCTCCATACACACCATCCGACACCCACTACCTGTTTAGCCCATCTGTCGCCCTCAGATGTCTAGGCAGACACTAGAGGAGTGGAGACAAGTGAACTCTCTATTACCAGTCACTGGGTGCATGCACAGTACCTAAAGTTAGGGGAACAGTGGCCAGCCAGGAAGGGGTTAATCATGCCCCTACCTTTCCCTCTAAGCATTGGAGTGATGGAGACCTGAAGTCATCCCTGTAATCTTCTTATAGACAGTAATACAGAACATTTCCCCATCTTTAGGTAGGTGCACTGGAGAGCATTTGCCTATTTATGCACTGGAAAAGGTCATTGTTCTGTATAATCCCCATAAAAGGTTTGGCTCTAAGTGCAGCTTAAAATGGAAATAAACCAGTGTGTATTAAATCAATAATAAGCAAATTGGGAATGTGAAAAGGGCCTTTCCTCTGCACACATCATATAGAGAGGCAACAAGCTGATAAGTGACGTGTATTCAGTGCCAGGGGTGATGTAGCAGAGCTGGAATTGTCGTCACGGAACTTACTGATGTAATGTCACTATGTATCTGCAGAAATAATATTTGGTGAATTCCCTACAGACAGAACAAAATATAATTTATCAGGGTAATATGTAATTGGTGCCTGGAGTCACCATATGTAAGATATACACATCATCATACTATATGGTGTGTAATAATATAAGGTGCATATAGTATATAAGTGTATGGGATGCCTGGTACTACCCGTTAGTTTTAGTTTGAACTATAATGAAATATTCTTCTAAATGTTCATACAGTATATGGAACACAGATGATGATGATGATGATTATGGAGAATTCTCTAAAACATTCACTCATATGTGAGAGATCCTGACTGCAGCCCTGGTATCTGTATTCTCCGGTGTCTGCTCATTAATTACCTGGATGCATCAAATAACATCATTAGTTTCACTGGAAGCCATAAAATCTCCTCAGCACATGACAGGAGCCTCAGAGATCCAGGAGAAGATGGCAAAGGGGGATCACCTGGAGACCTACATGGAGTCTGATGCAGACAGGAGGGTGAGGACAGGTGAATGGCAAAGCTGGATATTATAGTATGTCATAAGTAATTCAATGTGTTCTCATATGGTACCACTAGACTAGAGAATATAAAACATGTAAAATACGGGAATATGTAATATTTAAGGAGCTTCATGGAATCTAGAATCTGACTATTCATCAGGTATAAGGTATAAGAAAAAGTAAAGGTAATGGAGATAAGGAAGAAGGGAATAGGAATAAAAGAACTGAAAACAGGAAAGATAATCATTGGGGAAAAACAGAAGATGTCAAATTTACAAAAGTAAAGAAAATAAAATGAAAAATAACAAGGAGGGGAAATGGAAGTAAAGAAAGGCAAGTGGAGGAAAGAGGAGAAATAGAAATAAAGGAATGGAAAGAGACTGGAAACTAAAATGGGAAGGAATAAGAAAGGAAAATGGAAGAATAGAAGGGAGAAGGACAGAAAAATCTATGTGAAGAGAAGGAAATAAAGTCAATTAATAAGGAATTAACCTAAGGAAAAATAGGGGAGAGAAGTTAATTAATGGATGAGAGGAAGGAAAGTAAATAAAATCAAAGGGAGAGGAAATAAAGAACATGAATGGAAGTAAAGAAGGAAAAAGCAAAAGGAAAGAAGGAAAGAAAGAAAGAAAGTAGAGAGAAGATGCTAAATTACTAAATAGTGTAAAAGGGAAAGGATGAAAGGAAATGGAAAGAAGAGAAGGATGATAAGAAAATAAAAAGGAATAGAAAAGAAGAAATACAAAAGGTCAATAATGGGAACAAAAGCAAAAGTTTAAAAATGTTAAAAAAATCGCAAAAAGTTAGGATGGGGAAATAAATAAAGTTAAGAAGGGAAATTCTGGAAAAGAGAGGGAAGAAGAATGAGAGAAAATAAGAGGATAGACAAGGAAACTAAATGGAAAAATAAAGGAAATAAAGTAGAGAAAAAGAAATGGGGAAAACGTGGAAAAGGAAGGAATAAACGAATGAAACAAATACTGAGAAGAGAGATGAAAACAGAAGATCTCGTGTAAATGCAGGGATTGAAGTGTCGGAATCTTCGCCCATTACATTGGGGTATATGAGGGGCAGCAGGGTGACTGGGGGGGGGGGGCTCCTTCTGTCACGTCTCGCGCACACAATGCCCGGCGGGGAGGAAAGGGTTAAGCACCCTGGTCCTGCGGCGGGTACAACAAGCAGCTCCGCACAATGTGTAACAGGCGACAGATGGCCACAAAGAGCCGGGACATGGAGAGAGCAGAGCGCCGGGAGAGCGGGCAGCGCCACCGCCACACACAAGCCCAGCGCCGTCACGTGACCACCCCGCCCGCCCCGACCATATGGCGCGTGCCGGGGGAGAGAGGGGCGTGGTCTGAGCTCTGGGTCCTGCGCCTGCGCGGAGGCTTCCTCTATGATAATCTATGTGACTGTTCTCCCTCTACCCTCCTCCTCCTTCTCATCACTTGTCTCCTGGAGCCGCTATATAACCCCCTGAGTCCCATCACTACCCCCAGAAATAGAGAAAAAGCACCTACAACCCTGCACTGTATCCACTGGAGAGGTTATGAGACTATCACTGCCAAGGAGCCTCTAAAATTACAGGTAAGATGATTATTTTTAATTATTTGGCACCTAAACTACCATTAAACATGTAACATTGCACTTTTTTTTAATACATTTAAATTATTCAAAATATTTTCTACAAAATATATACCATAGAAAAAAATAATAATTGGAGACACTTGCACCTGTACATGGATTATATAGGTAGTAGAAAGATTTCATTGTAGGGACATTTCAGCAAGTTTGTATAAAGTTATCATATAAATTCATTATGACATCTTTAGATTCTTTAATTTTCCTCATTTTTTTTTAACTTACTTTATGTTACAATTTTTGAAGGAAAAATAATTTTAAAAATACCCTATATATGGGGATTTTTCTAATAAAAATCTTATATGCACCTGATCCCTCTATATTATATATAAGATAACTCACTTTCCTTTGTATTATTAGGTATAATTTATTAGAATGAATTAAGTTGTTTTGTTTAGAATTTTCCTTTACTTTTTGAATTCCCATCTTCTCTTCTTCTGTTGAGTCTTGAACAGACTGAACACCCTAAGTCATATTGTCCTAATCTACTTATTGCCAGCATAATACCCACAAAGTTACATAAGAGGGATCTTATTATAATGTCGAGTGATTATAATAATAATAAATATATTATATAACATAATCATATCCCATTAATACTGGACATATAGAAACAAAATAAGACATTGCAGATTAATAACATGGTCAGAAGAAACAATAGGTCCTGCTTACAAGAGCTTACAATCTATGAGTCCCATCACAGTTTATTACAATCCTAGTTGTCCCATTTCTCCTCCAGATTTAAAGATGACCAAGTCCTATCGAGATAATGGGTTGATTATGACCGAGACCCAAGGACCCAGAGGTTGGGTGGATGAATGTTTGAGTTCCCATGATGAGCATGACCTGGAGAAGAATAAAGAAGAGGATCTAGAGGGCATGCTCAAAGATGAAGATGAAGACTCTCTAAAGCATCACAACGGAGAGGAGATGGATGAAGACGAAGGTGAGGAGGATGACAACGATGATGATGATGATGATGATGAGGAGGATGATGACGATGATGATGACCAGAAACCTAAGAGACGTGGACCAAAAAAGAAAAAGATGACTAAAGCCAGAATAGAGCGCTTTAAAGTGAGGCGAATGAAAGCCAATGCCCGAGAGAGAAACCGCATGCATGGTCTGAATGCTGCCCTAGATAATCTACGCAAAGTTGTCCCCTGTTACTCCAAGACACAAAAGTTGTCCAAGATTGAAACTTTGCGCCTTGCTAAGAATTACATCTGGGCACTTTCTGAGATTCTGAGATCAGGGAAAAGTCCAGATCTTGTTTCCTTTGTGCAGACTCTTTGTAAAGGTTTGTCCCAACCTACCACTAACCTAGTAGCTGGGTGCCTCCAGCTCAACCCCAGAACTTTTCTTCCAGAACAGAACCAGGACATGCCCCCACATATGCAAGCTGCCAGTGCTTCCTTTCCCCTGCACCCTTATCCATACCAGTCTCCTGGTCTTCCTAGTCCTCCTTATGGTACCATGGACAGCTCTCACATCTTTCAAGTCAAGCCTCACTCTTATGGTGTTGCTCTGGAGCCTTTCTTTGAGAGCACTGTCACTGACTGCACCAGCCCCTCATTTGATGGCCCCCTAAGTCCCCCTCTCAGTGTCAATGGGAACTTTTCTTTCAAACATGAGCCTTCTGCGGAGTATGATAAGAATTATGCCTTCACCATGCACTACCCTGCTACTATAGCTCCAAGCCATGGGGCTCTGTTCTCCAGCGCTGGACCACGTTGTGAGATCCCTATAGACAGCATTATGTCCTATGATGGCCAGACACACCACGAAAGAGTGATGAGTGCCCAGCTAAATGCCATCTTTCATGATTAACTCTTGAGAGATCAAATAAGTCAGACTGGTGTAATGATAAAGTACAATCTGGTTTACAAACTATTGCTGAAAAGAGCAGCCTACTCCATCTCTACTGTCTGTAAACCCTGGACACTTCTATTGACCTGCTGTATTATTATGTATATACTGTGTTAGGGCTTATTCACACATCAGTTTTTTTCAAGGTATCCGTAATTTCTAAAGTAATTACTGTTTTTAGTCTATCTGTTTATTCACACGGATCAGGGGTCCGTGGAAAAATATTTAGAGCTTTTCCAATATGTTCTCACATTTGCAGACCACAGACTCCAATAGAAGTCAATTGGTCCCTAAAAAAACACTGATGACATTTTATGTACAGTCCGTTTTTTTTTCTCAGATGATACTGGTGAGCCGGAGGTGTTTTGCCTTCTAATCAATGTTAACCATGAGTTAAAATTGTGATAAAAACAGATGGAAACAAAATACTAGCACAAAACAGACTGACTTAAAAGTGTTAGTATGCTGTCCCTGGAAATAACGGATATGAAAAACCAATGTGTGAATAAGTCTTTATCCTCCAAATCCAATCTACACATAACTATATCCATATTGTGTTATAATTCTATCTCGATCCAGATAAGAACCTGGATGAATAATAATAATCATAAAGCAATAATTAGGATCTATGCAATTTTTAAACAAATAGTGGGCCAATTAAATAAAAAAAAAATATATAGAATTCTATTTTTCCATCAACCTTTTACTACTTAGTCGTTGTAAAAAAAAACCCCAATTGCTGAATTATTTTGTGGTGATTTTTGTACAGAATTTTTAAATAACTTTTTTATAATGTGAATTTCCTATTTAAAAAAAAAAACACATTGCAGCTCCATTGGATTTCTTTTTTTTATAAGATAAGGAAGTAGAATTATATCTAATTTATAGAAAAATAAAAGAAAAGATGAATTAAAAAAAATTAAAATAATTTAAAACCAGCAGCAAAGTGCTTAGAAAGTTGTGTTGCCTTAGAAGTTTTGATCACTCAGCTCCGTTATTAAAGCTACACAAGGTTTTACCACCAAGGAGGAGAAATCCCATGCAGTCAGTCCTTTAACACAACGCACATGTTGAAGAGTTAAAAGTGGAGATCATGTTTGCAGATAGTGAATTATCATTGACAGCCCCTTTTCCATTCTCTTTTTAACTCTTTAATCTCCAGTGTTAGAGGAAACACAGAGTAGTCATGTAAGACCTTGGTGGTAGTAGGACACCATTATTGCACTGCACAAGTCTTCATATAAGATACCAGCTGCTTGACTATCACCCACTGATTCTCCAGTCTCTTAGTATACAGTGTTCTCTATACACATGCAGTTCTATGGAGTCATGACACATTCAGTTTCTATGGATGTAACTTATTGAATACAATCCCATTTCTAAATCTGTACTTTAGACTATTAGCTGCCGCATGATGTTAATAATGATGATGCGTTTCCAATCATTGCTGTCTCAAGTGTATTTATCGCTGGTTCAATTTGAAATGAATCTGTCCTGTTGTTCTGTTCTGTTCCCCTGTATACGATGATGTACTGCACAGATCCATGCAAACCCATTATTCAATATAAAATAGTATTCAACACTTCAGTCTTCTGGTGCTTTATTATCCTGCCTGGGGATCCCAGGGGATTGCATCCAATTATTCCATTAATTCCATGGAAGATCGATCTTTGAAATCTTTCCCTCTCTCTCTCTCTAAATATATCTATTCATATCTATCTATTAGTATCTCTATATTTTAATTTGTTTGTCTATCTATCTTTCCATATCTAGAATATATCTCTATCTATCTGTATCTGTATCTTTTCATTTCTTTCTATCTATCTCTCATTTCTATCAATCTCTCATTTTCTATCTCTTTCTGTCTCATATCTATTCATATCTCTATTTTTCAATATCTTCATATCTGTCTATCTATATCTCACTTCTCATATCTATCTATTCATATCTATCTATCTATCTATCTATCTATCTATCTATCTATCTATCTATCTATCTATCTTAACTATTCATGTATATATTTCTCTATGTTACATTTATCTATTATGTATCTATCATCTTTCTCATATATTTACACTAATTGTTTCCCACCCTATTTGTTATTTTATGCTAATCATTCTTGCTACAATCTAGTAGATAAAATAATGATGGATCAGACAATGTTCTTTCTGTGTTACATAAGTTCTGTGTTGTTACATCAGTTTCTACTTTTTCTTAGGCTGAATACTTCTATCAATGATTCTAAGAGTAAAAATACCAATTTAACTCCAATTTCTACGACAATGAACACTAGTTACTTTATATATTTATTATAATTATCTATTTATATGTATTATTAATTAGTGTTTGCAGCAGAAGTGAAATGTGAAGCTACAAACTACTGAGCAGATGTCATTTATTAGGGAATAATCATCACCCTATTTACAGTAATTCACATTACTACTTATACTAACTACATGGGAGGACTGATTCCTTGAAGTTCAGTGCTCCCCTCTGCCTGCCTCCTGTATTCTCCTCTCTGGAGACACATTATAATTGCAGAGATCGTGCATTTGTTATTAACCCTTTCCCCAGACCCAGGGCTTTGCTTTATGTCACTTTCACTATAGGAATACACATTATTATTAAGAGGAACATTCATTTATGTTAGTGCCATTTGTACTAAAAAAACTACAGTGGTGGTGGGGGCATCCAAGAGGCCACCATCTTTTATTCAGAGAAGAGCAGGCACAGATGTTCCTTCTGCAGGGGAGGATTTAATTTATGAAAATGATATTGTTTATGCATGGCTGCACTGCAAAACACAGGCTTCTCCCATCTGAGAGCTGGGGCTGGGGACAGGAGAGACCCACTGGTATTCTAGAAGATGATGGCAGAGGGTGTCATGGCAGGGGTGCATGCTCATGTGTGCATGGGAAAGGTACAGGTTTGCAATCTAGTCTTTTACAGGTATTAAGAAATAAGTGGTGACCTTTAAAACCAAAACTATGTCATACAATAAAGTAACCAATCATTAGCCACATGATAATTAATTTTTATTTATACAGCACCGTCATATTCCACATTATTACCTTTTTCATGTTTTCACTACCCACTCCAATTCTATTCAGACATAGAAAGAGGAGAAACGTTTCAGAAATGACATGAAGAGGCACCAAATTATTCAACTGTTGGTTGTTGGATGTATCATTCAGTCCATGCAGTCTCCTGTGATGACTTCAGAAAGTCCAATAATAATTAAAAAATTCTCTCCATAGGGTTATTAGTACTTTACAAACAAAAAGGCTGTAATGCTATATGGACAGTGCAACCCTTGGCCAGCCTAAAATGAAACAAAATAACCCAATTTTTAAAAAAATAGTTACATACAGGCCAGAATTGTAACAGCACATGTATTTATGAAGTGTTTGTGCTAGTATTGTATCACGGCAGCACTTTGCACTGCGTGGCACAATCCCGTGCACAGAAAAGGGTGTTCCAGGGTTTACTTGGACCGGCCGCCACATTTATGTTGGCAAATACAACAGAATTGTGGCCCCCTGAACTGAGTGCACCAGAAAAAAATCTAGTGCACAAAGTTACTGCACTTCAGGCACATACAGCGTGCGCCACAATCATGAAGATCAAGATCCAGTCTTCATGAATGTGTCACTCACTGCACAATATGATAAACCAGGAACACTTACTTATAGATCCAGGCATAGTGACTGTGGTAATCTTCTTATATTTGTTATTCTTGGCCTCCCCCCTTCTAAAATCAACTTTTAAAATTATGCTAATAAGTCAATATTGTCTGAAGGAGGGCATTGCCAGAACCTCTTTGTGCTCTAACTTCACAGGCTGTTACACTGTGCAGGAACGCGTCTTACGCTCCACATGCTACCTCTCACAGCAGCAGTGCGAGCAGGAAATGCTCCTGCACAGTGTAACAGCCTGTGAATCTTTCACAGAGGTGGACTAAAGAAATACCTGCAGAACCTACCTGGCTCATTAGATTAATTTAAAAAGTAGATTTTAGAAGGAAAGAGGCCTTGGGTAATATACATAAGAAGACTATCACAGTTACAGTGCTTGAATCTATGAGTAAGTGTCCAGTGGCATAACTTGAAGTTGATGGGTCCCAGTGTAAACTCTGTGCCAGGCCCCAACTATAATGTATGGTTTATAGTACTCACCTTCTCATATGGAAAAATGACACCTTATGGCCCCCCTAATCCACTTTGGTCCTCTGCACTCCCTCAGTTTACACCCCTGTAAGTGTGCCTGGTTTATCATGATCAATTTTGATGGTAGATTTTCATGGGTTCAAGGGTTTTTTTTCCGCTTAAAGTCCAATGATCTATTGAACTTGCTTAACCCTTTTGTAAACTTGGGACTTGGAGTCCCTGTTCTGCCAATTGCAGGTGTCTATCAGTCCTCCAAGATCAGACAATGGATTCTTTAATAAAATTTTTATATCTAGTAATAAACAACTTTCCGGTGCCACCAGTTGTATTACAGTCCTTTCTCAGGATTTATGGATAAAGATCACATATAGATGATATAATATCAGTTTCTATTTGGGGGGTTTTCCCTGATTATTTGCCGGATGTGAATGATATAAGATGCGTTTGTCAATAACACATCAAATGTTAAACACTGGTTTATACTAATGAGGGACGAATTATGTGATGGAAAAATCATCAACTTTACTAATGGTGTCCCACAGGCATCATTAAGGCAACCATCCGTAAATGTTGTTAAGAAGGGCAGTGTGAGACATATCTCACTTTTTAGCAGGATGTGTGTAGCACTGCCAGGTTTTTGTCTCGCTCTGTGTAATTTTCATTTAGTAAGTGGAAGCGTTTGTAATGAAAATATATATATATTACCCTAATCTGTACACACTTTCTAAGTAATCTGGAATTAATCAATCTATTTGGCTAGGGACATACATGGAGGAATCGCAGTGGGATAGCTGCCACAAACCCACCGGCAGTCAACCTATTATGATGTACTGCACCGGCATAGTAGAGGATAGTAGAGGATATTATGATTTTTTGAGGATAATCTCACTTATATGATGCGACTAAAACATGAAGCCCAAACTGACTTTGAGATGGCACTCGGACAATTTCATTGAGGCCATCAGGGCTTGAACCATCTCCCGAGCAACCGTTTCTTTAGCCTTTTCTGTTTCGCAACTTTTTCTGCTATTAATTTTTGTTTTGCTGAATAAAAGAAACTTTGGAGAAAAGCTCACTCTTAAAAAGTTTTAGCCCACAGCCAATGTGGTGGAACATCAATGTAACTGCTCCCCAATCTATTAAAGTCAACTGGCACCAACTTTTACCCCATTACATTACCAGCCCCTACACTAATAGTATTTAATGCCATTTGTATAATTCTATTTTTTATGTCATGTATGTTTTGGATTTTTGGTCATATTAAAGGGAACCTGTCATCAGGAAAGTCATTTTTACATGGTGACACGTTCCAATAGCCTCCAACATATTCATTTCAAAAGTGCCTTTGTCGTGCATCTGAATAATTCCAGTGCTATTTAATTATTTCTTTAACATTATCCGGCTCCTGCCAACAGTGCGTGGTGAGTCCTGAGGGGCGCTGTTCGAATGGCACAAGTCGTCTTCCTCTTAAACCCTCATTCCCTCCTACTCACTCATTGCTCTCCCCCTCCCTCAGCCTCTCCCCTGCTCTGTCTCTGCATTTAGGTCTGCTCCTTGCTGCTAGCAATAGTTCTTTTAACTGGCCACCCCCTCACGGACTCACCACCTACTGCTGGAAGGGAGCCTGTTAATGTTAAAAAAAACAATAAAGGGGTATTCCGTGAATATGAACGTCTGATGCAAAAACCCATACTGCTATAAATAAGTGAATACAACAAAACTAAACATCATTATTTACAAAACTGAGCATAAATAGCTTGCTTTTATGATTCACCAAATTTTATGGGCTTTCTAAATTAGGCAGAGTTATCTCCAAGATGGCCACCATCTACAACTACAACTCCCATGATCCATCAGCTCTCAATAACAGCTCCTCCCTATTATGCTCTGCTCCCAGTGATGATTTAACAGACCGTCCTCCTCTGGTACTATAGTAATTATGTGTTACTGCCATTACCTCACTGAGATGATGTCTCACCACAACACTGGCCATACTGGATGCCAAGCAGCCAACCGACTACAGCCAAACTAAGTGATGATCGCATGACCTGCCCAGGCAGCTGCAGGACATGTGATGTGGACATGTGACCAGTGGCCATCTTCTGTCCTGTTTCTGCTCCACAGGGACAAAATCAATGGACTCATTAAGAGTCCAGCAGCATTGTGATTCTTCTTTATAGTGTACGTCCACAACATTTTTCTGCTAATTGGAGCAACATTTTATATAATAACTAAGTACATATTATATTTTAATGACCCATTTGAATATGAATTATGCTCATTCCTGAAATACCCCTTTAAAAATGTGAATTATTCAGATACACGACAAAGGAATTTTTTGAATCAACACACCGGAGGCTATTGGAACCTGTCATCCTGTAAAAGTTACCTTCATGATGACAGGTTCCCTTTTAAGAATCTTACCTTTCAAATTACATCAGGAATGTGCTACTGCGAAATATAGATCCAGAGATATGGGAAGCCTGTATGACTTTTTTCAGCTCATTGTCTGGTTCACCGCCATTCTTTCCTGATTACAATGCAGCCTGGATGGTATAGATCAGTGATGGCAAACCTATGGCACGGGTGCCAGAGGCGGCACTCAGAGCCCTTTTTGTGGGCACCCGGTCCATCGCTCCAGCACACCACATAGGACTCAAAGAATCTTCCTGCAGTTCCAAGCAACTTAAAAGATGCTGCTTTCAGTCATATTTTGATACTTCCTTCACTACTTGGGACTGTAGGAAGAGGGGAATGAGTAGACGGGGCTGAATTATCTTTCCTCAGGAGGCCAATATGATTGAAAGTTGTTGAACAGGGAGAAATAAGGTACTGCTTTAATTTTTAGTTGGCACCTCGTGATAAATAAGGGGGGTCTGGGGTTCAATTTGGGCACTCGGCCGCTAAAAGGTTCACCATCACTGGTATAGATGGATTTTCCAGCACTATACACTTTATACCTTTTCTCCTGTTTTTTAGGTGTTTTTCCAACCAGGTCTATCTCATATGGCCAATGTTATGCAATAGTTATTATTACCACTTGGTTTATGAAATGGTAAATGTCTTTCTTTAAAATATGAGTTGATTAGCACTATGCCTCTCAATTCTCATGATGCTTACATTTGTTCCATTTGAATTGGTATTTTTGCATTGCTGTGGCCATTCACTTCTTTTTTTGTATTGTGCTACTACTGTTCATGAATAGCGATGTATCTTTGTGTCCACCATAGACTGTTTTTATGGGTTGTTTTAAGTCTCGGTGATCGTACTATTGTGATTTTTGGATAACTAATAAAATGTATTGATTATGTATATTTTGTTGTTTGTTGGTCTTTGGTAGTTTTCTTTTGTGTAGCAGGCCTTGGTCTATACAGATTTTCTGGATTATTGGTATTCATTCTTAAAATCTAGAGACAGGTTCCCTTTGATCCTTGCAGCTCTCGTTTTGATCTAGCGGTGGTTTGGATGAAGGTCATTTACACACAGCAGAGTATTTTTGGCAGATCCCAGTCGTGTTCTTCTTAAACTCTCATTCCCTCCTACTCACTCATTGCTCTCCCTCTCCCTCAGCCTCTCCCCTGCTCTGTCATTGCATTTAGGTCTGCTCCGTGCTGCTAGCAATAGTTGTTTTAACTGGCCACCCCCTTACGGTGGCCAGCACTTGGAATAGTTTATTGAAGGATTGAACAGTGATCATATTTGGCTAACAGTTGTCTAATAGATATGAACAGCTGAAGAGTGGGGTGACCGGTTTCACCACAGGAAAGTCATCAAGGTGTTGACAACAAGAACCCAAGCAGAATACTAGGATTTTACTACCAACAACATGAAGGGCAAAATAGGCACTTGGTGAATGACCCTTACTACAGTAACTGTGAATACAGAGTCGGACAGGCCCACCAGAGTACCAGAGGATCCTCCGGTGGGCCCTGGCTCAACCCAATACTGAACCCCAGAGGTCCATCAGAAAACAACACAATTTAGAGGCTGCTAGAGTATATTTCCCAGGGGATAATGAAATGTGGGCCCCCAAATTAATTTTCTCTGGTGGGCCTAAGGAAACCGAGTCCGACACTGTGTGAATATATACCTCATGTCGACAGTCACAGTAATCTAACGTACAGTATTTCAGGAGTTAAATTGAATTAAAAAAAAAATGAAAGGAAATCACTCATTTCACGTTCTTTAATTCACTTCCCAATTAATCATTTCTCACAGAATAATTATCACCTTTGCTCCTCCTGAGCTTCTTTCCCCTCTCCCATTTGTTAATTTTTCCATTACCCATACTCACCACCTTTTGCCAGTCAGAGAAGCTTCCCGGTTTAATGCAATGTTAATCTCTATCACCTTTAAGCAGATTGACTGGCAGATCCTTCATGCTTCATAGTTAAGATGTCTCTGTGAAAGCATTGTTAATGCCTGTCTATAAATAGGAG
The DNA here is from genome assembly GCA_019512145.1 of Engystomops pustulosus. Classification (NCBI taxonomy): domain Eukaryota; kingdom Metazoa; phylum Chordata; class Amphibia; order Anura; family Leptodactylidae; genus Engystomops; species Engystomops pustulosus. The sequence continues at coordinate 70,565,793 of CM033648.1, forward strand.
CCTAGGAGCTCTGTGTAGTTTCCAATAAAACCAGCGTAAAAAGAAATAGGTTTCCATTATCCCTTTACAGGAGGTTGTTCTAAACAGGAAATTTGGGCAGGTGGTCTGGGATTTCTGTATAATATGACCAAGATCTGTTTTATATTCATTAACAGTTGAATGAATTGAATAAATGAAAGAAAGAAATAATAAAACAACTGCAAAGAGTTTGTATGTTCTCTTTTGAGTGGGTTTCTTCCAGGTTGTCCGATTTCTTCCCACACTCCAAAATATACTGGTAGGTTGATTAGATTGTGAGCCCCATTGGGGACAGGGACTGATCTGGCAAACTCTGCACTATATAAATTTACAATTATTATTATTACTAGGGATGGAATGGGTGCCTGAAGCAAAGGTTGCATGATGAGATTACGTATCAGATTAAAATGTTACATTGTTAAACAAATCCACCAAAGAAAAAGATGATCCACCAGTTGCCCCGGTCATCATGATAAACCAGGGACTCTTACTCATAGATCCAGGCACCATCACTGTGGTAATCTTCTTATATTTGTTACCCATTGCCTCCTTCCTTCTAACATCAACTTTTAAAATTATGCTAATGCATCTCTGTCCATTGTGTGTGAAAACTCCCTGTTGCCATGTGATAATAGCAGGCAGAAGGAGGGGGGTGATGCCAAGGGGGCTGGGGGACGGTGAGACATGCTTCTGAACAATGTAACAGTCTGTGAAGCTACAGCACAGAGGGCTCTTGTAACACCCCTCTGTGCTGGCCATGGATAACAAATATAAGAAGATTACCACCGTCATGGTGCCGGGATCTATGAGTAAGTGTCCCCGGTTTATCATGGTGATTTTGATGCCAGATTTCCTAGGGTAAATTTTTCAGGGTCGATGGAAGGCGAGGTCCAAAGAATCAGTTTACCTAAAGGTTTTGGTCTACCAAAACCCAAATTATTCATATTTAATCTTCTAAAATCTATAGAAAATTAAACCACTCATCTACCACTCTTCTAAGCACAAACAGATTCCGAACCTATCTGTAGTAGCAGAAAGCATTATTCATACACTACTTATGACTTTCCTTTGGGGGTCACATCTTTATGAAAGTATATCAATGACGTGGCCTCTGTATTACGTGTTCTAAAAGTTCCCAGAATTTGACAAAGGAAGAAGAAGTCTTTTGTAAGGAAGTTTTGTTAAATAAGATAATGGGTACAAAATCTTAGTTTTTCTATGGTTCTTATTTTCTTCTGGACAACTTTAGAAGTCTCCACTCCCCTGGCAATGGTGTACCAGCACTTCTGCCAGATAAAAATTGTATATTGGGGTTCACACTTTTCACTACTTGAAGGACTGTCTAGCTTCAGTTAAGAAATACTGTATCATGTAGGTACATTTTGGGGCACATATAGGGCAATAGGGCCAGCATATGAATGATATGTGTGGAAGGGATGTGGTTTACAGAAGACTATATCATATTGCAGCAAACACCCACCGGTAACACCCGCAGTCGGCGCTGCAATCCAGCTGTGTGCACCTTGTGGACACCATATGGGTGTAAAAAGATGTAATCCACGGTCTGTGTATCCAGGATAAAGCTCCTGGCAGGATACACCTACATTAAGTGGATAAAAGTGTAGAAGAGGATGCCCAGTATATGTAAATAATAAGAATCTCCCTAAAATTTGCAGGCAATCTCTAGGGGTGCACAGATTTAATTCCTAGGTGTAAACTTTTAATAGAGTGAGACACTGTATGGTAAAAAGAAAATTTGTATGAAATAATCCTAAATAAAGGAGGACATAAAACTCCACGCTTCAAGGCTCCATTTCATCATAGTGCAAGACTTTGGAATGGACTCCTACCTGATCCAGCTGTTGCGGGGATTTGCAGCGATAACTAAGACTGACACAGACAGATTTAAGTAATTTATAAGCAATAAAAGTACGTTACATCTGCCACAATTATATCAGAACATGTCATGGGGAGAAATATTCAGACATATCTCAAAAACATCCAAAACATCCTCCTCACATTTTAAAGAAACACTCCAGTCACAGCTGATTCATTGAATAATACCAGGACCTGAAGGGGGGAGCAGGACTCTCGGTTCTAGGAATACAATGAAAATGAGTCAAGCTCCTCCCTTCAGGGTCTGCACCAGGCAGTATTCAATAAATTTGCTTTGACTGGAAGGTTCCTTTAAGGTTATGAAATTGAATACCAGGGTAGTCGTGATTATTGAGCAATAAGAAAAAAAACGTATTGAAAGATTAGTCTAGGAGAAAATAAATGCCTGTCTGGGCCCACAAAGAGGAAAATAAGGTTGTGCTAACCTTAGTCTGGGGCTCCCTGCTCGGTCTTAAAGTAATGGCGGCGGATTACACCCCCACTTTCCTGCTTGTGTGCAGTAGGTGCGACGCATGCGCAATAAAACCAGGGTATACTACGCCACCTACATAAAATGCTGCGCAGGTGCCAGGTACACTAGAGATTAGTCCAATGCCCCTTATCAGACTCCTCTGTAAGTAATTATAAACTTCCTTTTTTATGTTGTTGGAAGGGGATTTGGAAGAATAGACCAGAGGTACATGAGGCCCTGTAGTTGGTTTACTGTCCCCAAAGGTTCCCTTGAAATGGGTTATCCGAGAATGTATCAGGCGCTGGGACATGGTGATGGTTAGGCCTGCCTGGCCAGCCGGAAGCTACAAGATCAGAACTTCCGTGCCCCTGGAGAGAGTGCAGCGTGGGACACCAGTAATAGTTATTTTTTCAATGCAGCCCTCCCCCGGAGGGGCTTTGGCATTACCTGCGCTGGTCATCATGGCCACTGACAAATACATGGATGTGAATTTAAGAAGTTTCCAATAAAGCTCCAACTTTTGTCCTGAGATCTTGTCTGTGCTGGACTTATCTGTAAATAAAAAAGTCAAAGCTGTCAAATGGAGTTGTCCGGTGACAACAAGATAGCTATATTGATGATCCATGGGGGTCTCATTGATGGGGCTCTCACGGATCATAGGAACGTGGGTCCGTTGTACCCCAGATGAATAGAGCAGACAGTGGCACATGCGGTTGGTGGTCTATTCATCTCTATGTGCTGATGGAGATAGCTGAACGCCATACTCGGCTTTATCCATCAGTGTCATAGAGATGAATAGAGCAGCCAGAGCATTCACTATTATTTGCTCTTTTCATCTGGGGTACAACAGGGTACAAAGGACCCACTTACTTGTGATCCATGGGAGTCCTATCACTGAAACCCCCACCGATCAGCAAGTTACCCTGTGGATAGGGGCTAACTTGTTGTTACAGGACAACTCATTTAAGGCAATTCAAAGCAATTTTAAACCATGTTCCACCCACCCCACTGTCATCAGCGCTAATATGCTTACCACTGCTGTGTTATTGGATAAAATTGAGCCTTTGATTATATTACTCTATTTTAATGTTAAAAGCACCAAATCTCTACCATGTCAACAAATACCATATTCACTATATATGATTGCACATTTCAGAGCAATAAGCCAATATATAATACACCCTATAGATTCCCCTTAATATGACGCCCTATAGACCATCTCCCGTGTCCAGGATTTCTTATTGTGGCAATTTCTTTCTTTGGTTAACGCTGTTGGATTACCAATCCTATTAGAAAATAATTCTTTATCTGCCAACCCTAGACAATCATACATGCCATCTGTCCACCCTGTGCTTCCAGTATGTAGAGGATCAGCAGATATTTTATTAGATTCCCAGCGTGTGATGGGCACAAGTTATATCAGGAGTCACACGTATCATCTGTTTGTATGGTGAGGGACATAATGTCTATTGGAAAGTGACGTCCTATGAGATGTGGATATACACAATATGCCCATAGTATCCATAGACATATGGTCAGAACATCATTTTTGATATCTCATTCATGATCAGAGATTATTATGATACTTGGTGATGGCAACAAGGGCAACGTTTGCCTATTGGTGTTGGATATTAAAATCAAGGTTATTACATGTGAGTAATTATATATTATACAGTGTATGATTGCAATTTAGTAGAACCAAGAGATCTCATTTAAGCTACAATTTCTCTGCTAAAGCAGAACATCCATAAGTCTCTACAGCCATTTCACTACGGGTCCAACTGTACTATAACTATATAACTATGACCTAAAATTTTCCTTAAAGGGGGCTTTTCACCACCGATATCCCTTTATATACTTTAACAGGTGCTACTCCACTAATTATCATGCAGTTGGTATTTTCTCTCAAGCCCTCACCATTGCCAAGTAATCAGTGACAATGTTTTTGGATCTCTACCGACAAATGGGTGTAGCCTCTATGCCTGCCCTTTTGACAGTAGAGAGCCTAATTAGCATGTTGGATATGAAACCACCCAAGAACTATTTTAATTAGGCTCTATTTGATCAGATTGGTGGTGCTGATTAAAGTGTCTGTCTCCACAACTCTGACAGTAGAGAGTTGAACATTTTGCCACTGATTCCCCAGCAATGTTGGGGGTTAGAGTAATATTTCCAGCTGTGGAAGAATTATTGATACAATGCTAATTATAGAATTGAAAGAGTTGGGGGATGGTAGAGGTGTTGACAGGTCCTCTTCAAAATGCCTGTGCATGTGGTAAAGCATGAAAAAAGCATGAAACTAAATAGTTCATTTGCTTCCATGGTCCATGGTCTGCAGACCACAACACACGCTCCGGGGTGAAAAGACCAGCCTTAGCTTCTCAGTCACACTGCTTTGCTTGGTCTGTGAAACCAGGACAGGAGGCCTTGAAGCTGTTCAATTCGACATCTTTTGTCTCAGTTCTTCCTGGCAGATTCCTCATAGTTGGCAATCAGGTTTATCTCTATCAGATATAGAATGGCAACTTCTCCTGGCCATGATTTATCACTGCAGAATTTGCCACCCTGGTGAGAGTGGCCTCTGGTGAGCATCTCCACACTTCATCCCTAAAAAAATCCCACTCAAAATAATGTCCCCTAGATAACAGCTATGTGCTCCTCAAAATTACCACAATGTGCCCAATGTACATACAGAAAATACCCTGTGACCCTTCAATATATTACAATCATATAGTTTCATTTATTCATATTTAAGACCAGAACCTCCTCATTAATTTAGATATTACAGCTGCCCCATTATACAGTAAATTTGGTTAGCACAACACCCCCTTAGAAATGTAGCACAGCACCCTTCATTATAAATGTAGGACAACAGCACTCCCCTCAGTATATGTAGCCCACACATGCCCCTACTATATATGTAGCCCACAAATGTCCCCAGTATATACATATATATAACCCACACTTCCCCCAGAATATATGTAGCCCAAACATGCCCCCAGTATATATGTAGCTCAGCACACTCCCCCAATACATAAGTTACCCAGCAACCCAGCCCAGCATACTCCCCCCAGTATATATGTAGCTGAGCACAATCCCCCAGCATATATGTAGCCCAGCAAACAAGCCCTATATATATATATATATATATATATATTGTGAGACATTGAAGGGGTTAACTGTGGATGGGCGGTATGTTTCCCCTAGGTTTTGCTATTATGCGAGGCCTGAGTGCTGAGGTTGGGTGTCCAGCACCTTGGACACAGGTGATGGGAGCAGCCCAATCGGCCTTTTTAAAAACCGCTCAGCAGAGCTCAGAGTGTTGTCTCTCTCTGGAAGGAGGCTGGAGAGCACACAGCCCTGACCTCTGTGCCTGGAGCAGCCAAGTGATTTTGTATAGTGGTGAGTTAGTGGAATACGTGTATAGTTAGCACCCTGACGGGTAGGATTTTTGTTTATTTAATGAGTGTGAAGGCTGTTTTATTTTGCTGCTGCAATAAACGCAGGCGAGACCTGTTTTGGACTAAACCTTGGTGTCACTGTCTTGAACTGCATCACAGCACCCCCACGGTCTGTACTGGGTCAAATCTCCCACAATATATACATATATATATATAGAGGTGGGAGAAAGTAGGCAGCACTCCAAAACGTCCGGTTGGTGGTATTAAAAGTGAATTCTTTATTCCATGTTGACAGGTACAATAAAGTGCAACGTTTCGGCTCAACTTGGAGCCTTTTTCAAGCCAAGTAACAAGGGTGAACATTACATATATAATGCAAACATAGGTGATCAAATGATACAAATAGTCCCTCCCCCTCATTAACATGTTGTTTGTCAAAGTGACTTAATCGAGTGTATTACAAGTAAAATAATGGCATTCAATGCATCAATATATCACATTATAAAGTGCAAGTGCATATACAGTACAAAAAGTAAGTAATGATCAACATTAAAAGTGCTTGTGACGATAAAGTGCTGTGTGTAAGTGATGATCATGGGCAACACGAAGTTGCATTTCATTAATAAGAAGTTAAAATGGGGTTCTCACCATCTCGTCCACAAAATGTATAGGAAAAGCGTCCGATCGCACGCCAACGTGAGTTCAATTTGGCGCGCTAGTCTGCAATAAGGCTGACACGCAGCCATGGAACGCAAGCTGAGGTGCGCTGGAGTGCGCATGTCATAGCGTTTCGGTTGCCAAGGTACCGGCTGGCTTAATGAATGCATAACTGGATTGTGTGCTACAACAGTGTAAACGGCAATGCGCCCAGGTAAGATAATGAAAAAATGGGTATAATATAGCTACTGGCACACCACAGAGTAGATAATAGTCTAAACAGAAGCGATAATGAATAGATAACGGGCTGAATAGTGGAGAAGCGGTTGTATAATTAACCCCTATTATATGGGGAAAAATAAGAATGCAGAAATTTATTCCCAAAGGTCCAAGTGGGACCCAACAGGGATAGAAAGTGGCAACACCGCTAGAAACTCCACAACACCCTATAGGCATGTGTGTATAACACCCGTTGGCACAGATTTGTAGCTGTTAACCCTATAGAGGAGTAAATTGGGGAAAAAAGTTATCACCATGGTAAGGGTTTGAGACTAGCAGCACAAGAAGTCATACATAACCAGGAGGAATTAGAGTCCTCCAAAAAAAAGGAGACAAGGCAGCGAAGGACGTAAGTGAAAAAATATATATACATTGCGGAAAGAGTTGGTGAGAGAATTCCCGATGTGGCTTTCGTATATATGCTTGAGATCTGTGGAAACAGAAAATTAGAAAGTTAGAATTGAGTATTCGTGGATGTTTAAAGAGGGTCTTGTTACTTAAAGTCTACAGCAATGTTTGACAGAATAATATTGGTGAAACCACCTTAGAATTTAAAACAAGATTTAATCAACACCGATATACAATCCGAAGCAATAGACGTGATTTACCCGTACCTAAACATTTTGTGGAAGGTGGACACAATGAAAGGGATCTTAGATTGCGACTAATAGACCATGTACCCCCCTACGGAGAGGTGGCAATAGGGAAAAGATCCTCAAAAGAAAAGAATTACAGTGGATCCATACCCTTAACACCTTACGACCCAATGGACTAAATGTAGATTTTAAACTTACCAAAATTTAAACACATTGGGGGTCATTTACTTACCCGGCCCATTCGCGATCCAGCGGCGCGTTCTCTGCTCTGGATTCGGGTCCGGCCGGGATTTATGAAGGTAGTTCCTCCGCCGTCCACCAGGTGGCGCTGCTGCGCTGAAAGTCATCTCATCGCGCCGGAATGCACCACCTCGGACCAGGTGAAGGTAAGCGTAAAAAGTGTTTTAAACCGCGATACCGCGGTTTAAAACACTAACTAAAATAAGCTCCGGCACCAGCTCAGCCTGAGCTGGTGCTCGGTATTGCCATCGGAAACCTGCCACTTCAAGTGGTAGGTTTCCTTTAAGGAGGTTTTCCTCCAGAGATATTTTTCCTCCAGAGATATTACTTCTGCTAAATACATATTTTATCTTCTCGGCATTGAATTATATTCCTTCCCGTCAGAATTTCCCTTATTAGCCTTTCACTTAGGGTATGGCAGTGGTATGCCCTCCTTATATTTGCTTCAATCAAGCAATATGCAGCAAATGCTCACAGGCTATGGAGAGTGCACAACCCGTGAGCCCTCTCCAAACACCTTCTGCATTAAGGGGTTAAATATATAAGTATATAATAAATTGACACATTTTCTTTTATTTATGTTTTTCAGATCCCTAAATGCTGTATGCTTCACCTGATTCGGTGGACTACATCGATGGCCTGGATTATTTTTTTTTAAATAAAATAATGAACACGAATGCCTCTCCCTCCCAGTCATTATTTCCTTCGAAAATGGAGTTGCTGCTTTTTTATTGCAAACTCATTGGTTCACTGGGGGTTGCATGGCCTCATCTGATGTACCTATTTTCTGTTGTAATCAGAGCTGTTATCCAAGGGGGGATGTTGGGAGAGTATTGAAAGAAAAAACAGTCAGCAGCAGATACGACAATGGTGCCTGCTGCTCCGAGAAGCTCATTTACATAAAGTAAAACACAATTTTTCTCTTAAAGGAAACCTACCACATGATATGGTAGTGTTGCAAATACCGAGCACCAGCTCAGGGTGAGCTGGTACGTGCTTCTTTCATTAGTGTATCGCAGTTTAAACACGTTTATTCTTTACAGCCGAAGGAGCTCGGCACACCAACGCGCGACGGTCGGTTTAGCCTGGTCAGTTAGCGTTACCCCTGAGTCATTGGGGCACTTACTAAGGGTCCGAACGCCGCACTTTTGTTTCCCGAATATTTCCAATTTGCGCCAAATTGCCCTGGGATTTTAGCGCACACGATCGGATTGCCACTCGGCGCTGATAGCAATTAGGGGGCGTGGCCGTCGGACACCCACGAATCGGGAAAAATTGTGTCGCAAGATCAAGCACTCACATGCACGGAAAGAAGAAGGTGAACTCTGGTGGACCTCGGCGGCAGCAGTGACACCTGCTGGATATCGGGGCGCCTACTAGTGAATGCCGCAGACCCAATCAGTGCCGGACAACGTCTCGCGGATCGCACTGGACCGGTAGTAAATTACCCCATTATTCTCTAGAAAAGCCTGATATTAATACATCATTTTAGTAGAATTATGGACTCCTCACCTTTACCTTTCCTGAGCAGGACATGAGGAATCCTACTCAGGTGCAACAATCATTATTCATACTCTCTGTCTTCTCTATCCAAATATAGGACTCCCCAACAGTGTCAGCACCCCCAGGAAAACTGGAAGTAGCAAGGTTATTGTTAGAGATTGTATATAGTGTTTGTCTGGAGGAAACATGTTTGGTCAGGAGTAGAGATGAGCGAGCACTAAATGCTCGAGTGCCTGTTACTCGAGTCAAACTTTTCCCGATGTCTCGAGTGCTCGTTTCGAATAACGAACCCCTTGAAGTCAATGTGAGACTTAGCCATTTCAAGGGACCAAGGCTCTGCAATAAAATGTACAACCCAAAAGAGAGCCGGAAAAAAACCATCAAAAATGATAAAATTCACAATATATTTTATTAGAATACAATACACAAATTACAAAAAACCACCGTAGTAGGACAGAAATGGGGGAAATAATTAGCCCTGGAGATTGGGGCAACCATTGAAAACATAAGCGCCCCTAAAGGAACCCCAGAACCTAGAAATGAATCAATAGTGCTACAGACTACACAGTGGTAAATAATGCGAACGGTAGTATAACCAAGAAATGTATCCTTAATGCAATCCTATTTGAGGTAGGGCCGTGAGTACCTTCCGGCTCCCACTATAACACATAATCAATTAGTGCTTACCCGTAAGCATGGTGGAGGTTCAATGGGGATCCTAGGAGCCAGTAATCCTAGGATCCCCCATGAACCTTCCACCATGCATATCAGAGACTGATAGGACTGCCCCCATGACTGGATAACTTCTTTTAAACATAGAAACCGCAGAGATAGACATTAATAAATGCAGGTTATATTGATTCTTTTCCCATAAACACTATATAAAGCTTACAACTTCCTGCTCTATAATATGGTGCCTGCAGATTATTGTCGGTAGTTCACTTTAAGTAGAAAAGTGTTTTTTTTTTACTTTACATCATATTTATAAATTACAAACATTACTCACATGAAATGTAGTGCAAGAAAGAACAAACAGAACTCACATGGCAATAGAACATACAGAACAATACGAGCTAGAACATTGCCCATGGGCTCTTCAGCAGTGTTAATGAGAACTGGGCAGGAATAGGAAAAGAAACCCCCCTAGGCAACAGGACGGACATAGACTCCAATCACTGAAACCTGGAGGCCGCTCAGAAGGATCTGTTTGCCTCAAAATGCTGAAAATCTTCCCAATATAATCAGTTTTGAAAAGATGTTATAGGAGTCTGTGAGAGAGGATGCCAAGTATTCCGTATCTGTTACTTGCATTAATTTTGTATAGCTAAAGAGTCGCTTTATTCTGACTTCTTCCACCTCAGATGGATGAATGCTCTGGTGGTTTGTACCAAGAGGCGAAGTAAAAACGTAGCTGTATAACCTTGTCTCGCTTGTACATGTTATTAGTTTTGCACTGCCGAAAAAAATCATGTCAAGCTAAGCTCTAAAATACCGTACATAAGAGATAGTACACCAGGGGCGTAACAACAGAAGTAGCTGCTGAAGTGGCTGCTATGGGACCCGCAGCCTAAGGGGCCAGCACCGCTACCCTCTGGGCTTCGATGTCATGGCTGTACTCTGCAAACACACGGACGCCCACCGCTGCCTCCCCCAAGTCAACCAGCCCAGCATGTTATGGGCCCCTGCACTACCCCCTATAGTCGGCTGATGTCATTATGTGCTGGCTGCACTTCTGGCTGTAATTACTTTTTCATAACTGTGTACAGAGCTGTGGGTGGTGTCATTTTTTGCGAGATGATATGAAGTTTGTAATGCTACCATTTTAGGAGTGTACAAGCTTTTGATCGCTTTTATATTTTGCAAAATGGCAAAATGTGTAATTTTTCGGCTTTTTTCTATTTTCCTTTACAGGGTTTAAACACCGACAGAATAACCGTTTTATATTTTAGTTTTCAAATTCAGCATTATTGCCATATAAAGACTTTGACTTGAACTTAACCCCCCAACCCTCACTGTAAACATGCATTTCTCCTATCCAAGTTATGGTTTATATTCCTCCCGTCAGAATTTCCTTATTACCTTTCACTTAGGGCAGTGATGGCGAACCTATGGCACGGGTCCAGAGGTGGCACTCAGAGCCCTCTCTATGGGCACTCATGCCATCTCCCATGGCAGGCTTCGCCAGATAGGACACAAGGCCTCTTGCAGTCCCAGGCAGCCCAGGACCCTAGAAGGACGCTCTGCAATGATAATACAAACTTCTACTCCTTCCTTCTACTGTATTGGTGTCCTCAGGTGCCTACACAATTTAAACATGTGACAGAGCAGGAAGTATAAGTACTGTTTAATTTTGTGCATCGGCACATTGCGAAAAAATATGTGGGTTTTGGATGTAGTTTGGGCACTCGGTGTCTAAAAGGTTTGCCATCACTGACTTAGGGTATGGCAGTGGTATGCCCTCCTTATATTTGCTCCAATCAAGCAATATGCAGCAAATGCTTACAGGCTATGGAGAGTGCACAACCTGAGCCCTCTCCACACCTGCTGCATTAAGGAAACCTACCACTTGTAGTGGCAGGTTTCCGATGGCAATACCGAGCACCAGCTCAGGCTGAGCTGGAGCCGGAGCTTATTTTAGTTAGTGTTTTAAACCGCGGTATCGCAGTTTTAAAACACTTTTTAAACTTTAGAGCCGGCGCAGGCAGGTACGGCGCTGGCGCTACCGTGCACGCGGCTACATAGGAAGTGAATGAGAGCCGCGGCACGGTAAGCGCCGAGCGCGTACCTGCCTGCGCCGGCTATAAAGTTTTAAAAATGTTTTAAACTGCGATACCGCGGTTTAAAACACTAACTAAAATAAGCTCCGGCACCAGCTCAGCCTGAGCTGTGCTCGGTATTGCCATCGGAAACCTGCCACTTCAAGTGTAGGTTTCCTTTAAGGGTGTTAAATATATAAGTATATAATAAATTGACAGATTTTCTTTATTTATGTTTTTCAGATCCCTAAATGCTGTATGCTTCACCTGATTCGGTGGACTACATCGATCGATGGCCTGGATTATTTTTTTTTAAATAAAATAATGAACACGAATGTGTCAGGGAGTTTTTATCTTAATAAGATATATTTCCTAAAAAAGGTGTTTTTTTCATCTAAAACTTGCCTTGGTAATGGGCTGTCTAATAGCACCCATTGCTGGAACGTTGCCTAGTGTAAGCCAGTAAAAAAGGCAAACACTAACCCCCTTATGATTACCCCGGTACCCACCACCACCAGGGGGACGGGAAGAGTCAGCTACTTGCCATTACTAAGGCAAGTTTTGAGTTAAATTTTTTTTTAGGAAATATATTTTATTAAAATAAAAGCTTCTCGATTATCCCGGTCACTTCTATAGTCTGCAGCATTCATACACACACTGCAGACTAGGTGGTTCACACAGAAACGTCGCCACTATTTCAAGAAACCTCACTCTTTAGAATTTTGCTTTTTTGGAGTGCTGCCTACAGATTTTTCGATGGCCTGGATTATTTTTTTTTAAATAAAATAATGAACACGAATGAGTCAGGGAGTTTTTATCTTAATAAGATATATTTCCTAAAAAAAGGTGTTTTTTTCATCTAAAACTTGCCTTGGTAATGGGCTGTTTAATAGAACCCATTGCTGGAACGGTGCCTAGTGTAAGCCAGTAAAAAAAGCAAACACTAACCCCCTTATGATTACCCCAGTACCCACCACCACCAGGCGGGCGGGAAGAGTCAGCTACTTGCCAATTCTAAGGCAAGTTTTGAGTTAAAATTTTTTTTTAGGAAATAGATTTTATTAAAATAAAAGCTCCTCGATTATCTTGGTCAGTTATGTAGACTAGGTGGTTCACACAGAAACGTCGCCACTGTTTCAATAAACCTCAGCCTTTAGAATTTTGCATTTTTGGAGTGCTGCCTACAGATTTTTAACTATATATATATATATATGTAAGGGAGGGGGGTCCAGCCGAAAGTTTGCTATGGGGCCCACTCATTCTTAGTTACACCACTGGACACCACCACTGTATAGTTTCCAGGCTTCCAGCAGAAATCATCCGTGCAGTATATAGTTGTATCCCACAAGTAAATGTGTAGGTTTCTCGTGTAGGAAACATGTCCTGTGCACCTGGAGTGACTGTTTATACCAGATGAACACTGTCTGAGCTTTTGTTTATGCTCATTCCTCGCCAGATCCTAACATTTCTAACAGAGCAAACAGAGACTCTGAGCAATATTAACTTCTGAACAATGTAAAATATATATTTATGCCACAATACCTATAATATATAGCCGACACCCGCAGCTTCTGGCGCCGGCTCCGTTCAGGAGCCGGCGCCAGAAGCTTGACGTAATAGTACTGCATTTTGCGGGAACGCACCTCCCGCGATGCAGTACTTTTACGTCAAATGTCGGGAAGGGGTTAAGGGCTCTTTCATACGCTTCTTGTATAAGCATGTCTGGATAGCCTCTAGTTTTTAGCCTTACTTTCAGGTCTTCTGCTTGTTTAAAGGGGTTGTCCGAGTCCCGGTGCCCTCCCGTATCCAGCGCTGCTGTCGCTCCGGTCCGGGCGCCATGTAAACAAACATGGCCGCCGGAGCAGCGCTGGACTCAGTTCCGGCCGGACCCGACCAACTTCCAGGCCCCCATACACAATGTGGTGGTATAGGGACGGATAGGCGTACCCGGCCACGGCCGGCCGGAAGCTGAGTCCAGCGCTGCTCCGGCGCCATGTTGTTTACATGGCGCCGCGACCGGAGACGACAGCAGCGCTGGATACCGGAGGGCACGGAGGTAAGTACATCTTTATATTTTAGCAGCCTGCTCCGCGCCACATATATATATTTTTTTTTTAAACTCGGACAACCCCTTTAAGTTGAATTTGTATGTAAGTCAGAACTGTATATTTTATCATTGTAATCCCATCCAGAACTTTTTGGTCTCTGTGACAATTGGATTTTAAAAATGTTGGATTGTCATAAGAATCAGGATTAACAATAAAGCTTCATTACAGACACCTGTGATAACTGTTACAGCTGATCAATGTAGCCTAAGGATAAAGTACAGTAAATTACTAATATCCAGAGGTCCGTTTGTAACTAGGGGTCGTATGTAAGTCGAGTGTTCTTAAGTAGGGGACCACCTGTAATTGGGGTCCTGGCACATATTTTGCATTGGGGCCCAGCAGCTTCAAGTTACACCCCGGGGACTATATAAGCACAATTGGGGGAGATTTGGCTTTCATTTTCCCACAGCTGTTTATAAAATCAGAGCCGAGCTCTGATTGGTTTCCATGGGCAACTAGTACAGTTTTACCTCAAAAACTTATAATAAATCTCCCCTAGATGAATGTCTGGAGACTTAAAGGCCATGCATGCTCTGCTGGGGATTGTCAGGTTTAGAGGTAGTGGATTCTCTGAACCACTGCGGACGATGGCACAAGCCACTACCTGGGAGTCTAAGTGGTACCCAGTTTTCACCAGAGCCCGCGCAAAGCAGGTTAGACAAGCTGCGGCGTGGTACCACCAGGTCATTCCACAGGCGTGACTTGTCTGCAGTGGCAGCCAAGGTCGAGGTACAGAAACGGCAGGCAATCTCATAGCTGGGGACAGGCAGGAGGTCAGGACAGGCAGCACAGGATCGGATTGGAGATGTAGCAACAGGTCAGGGAAGGCGGCAAAGGAGCGATGTCAGAAACGGAACCAGGGTCACAACGGGAATTCACAAGAAGAGCACAAGGCATCAGAAAAGCTTTCTCTAGGGCGCTAGGCACGAAGATCCGGCAGGGGCTTGCAGGAAGAGGCAGGCTTAAATAGATTTTGCAAAATGGCCAGCGACGATTAATGGCGCGCTGGCCCTTTAAATTTTGAGAAGTGGCCGCGCGCCCTAGCATTCGGGGCCGCGTGCGCACGGCGGAAGGGAGCGAGCTGGGAGCCGGGGAAGGTCAGCAGCGCTTGCGACGCGCTGGCGGGGGCAGAAAAGCACGGGTGAGCTTGCGACCCGTGATATGGGTCGCGGGACCACCCGTGACAGGGATTCTGGGAAGTAACTATGCAAATCTGTCTTCCAGGGTGGGATAAGATAAACTTTCCCTCAAAACTCCCTTGAAAGGAGACCCTATAATATCAGTGGCAAAACTAGAAGCTGATGGGCCCTTGTGCAAAGTCTGTGCCAGGCCCCCGACTATAATGTAGGGTTTATAGTAATAGTCTTCTCATATGGGAAAGTGACACCGTAAGGGCCCTCCCAGTCTCCCCCCACCAAATTTGGTACCACTTACTCGTAAGCACCCAAAGAATAAGTAGACATGTCATTTGGGGACACAGTGAAGACTGTAAAATCCAGGGCCCACAAGAAAACCTCGCAAAATGTGTTTTCGCACCATTTTTCACTGCATTATGTTGAATTTTCTTTTCTCTCCGCTTCCCGTACGCGGCCATGGAAATATTAAATACCGTCACTACGCAGATGCAATTTGTACGCAGAAAAAGCCATAACATAGCTCTTTAATGTGTAAAAATAAAAAAGTTATAGATTTTTGAAGGTGGGGAGTGAAAAATGGAAGTGAACAAACTAAAAAAGTGCCAAGTGTTAAGTGGTCCCCCATTCACTTATATGGGAACACTGAAATAAACTGAGGGCGAACACCGGCGATCTTCCATTACAACCATCGGATGGACTCACCCAAACTTACTTCTTAGTTGTTTGGAGTCAGCATTGTACCCCTTTACATGTTATAATTATAGGGCCCAGACTGTCATCAATGGGAAGATAGGAATGTAGATGGTGGAATACAAATTAGTTAAAAACAGATAAACCTTTAGGTTTATTGTTGGTGGTTAGAATCCACATTTTAAAAAGCGTCAATTGGGATCCCAAAAGTATAAAAGAGTATTACATAAACATTCTTATATGAAAATCTCCATAACCTGAGGGTGTCTCTTGAAAAGAAAAGGATTTAATTGTATTACTGATTATTTTCCTGAAGAAAAACATAGCAATGTCACTTTATATTAGAACGAATAGCGGAGATTAAGTATTTATAGGCTCGTGCAGTTGCTTCTCATACACGTACAAATAATCACTTAATAACTCAATTGTTCCAGTGTTTTCTTCGGGTTCATCGCACAATGCCAATTTTCTCTATGTGTGTGATGGCTTTGTAAATTATGGTAAGATTCTCTGGTGCTTGAAATGATTATATTAATGGTTTTTTAATCAAGCAGGCTGACTCAAACAGCTATTTTTAAAGACCACATTTTAATGGGTGTTTGATGTTTTCTGGCCTTTGGCCAGATAGATGTAGGTGTGAGGCTTTTTAGACGAGAGCAGACTATGTCATATCACACTCTGATAATTCAGTTCGCACGAGTGTTTGCAGAGGACATGTTCTGCACAATAATCATAACTTTACCTGGCAGAGAATATGTAAAGGTTGTTATAAACGTGCTAAGTGTGACAGTGCACATAGACACATCACGTCTCACTTAAAGATCAGTGTTCATTACTCCTCAGATCCACTATATATAGGAAAAGATTTTAATTTGATTTTTTCAGTCAAAAAGATTTATTCCTAGTTTGAAAGTAAACAGATCAAATGAGACCCACACCACAATGCACACCCTTGGGTGCAGAGCATTTTACTATTCGTAGCTAACTAGCCTATTAGGGGCATAACTAGGATAGCCAGGGTCCCATAGCAGACTGCTGAATGGGCCCCCCATAAAAATGGAGATATTACACTCATAATATATACCCCCTTCCGATTACAGATGACCCTAGTTAAAACGGACCCCTCTGCCCACTGTGACCGTGGTGAAGCTCTCCGGAACTTTAGTTATATACAGACTCCTGCAATGATCAGACTGTAAAGTGTCTGTAATGAAGCTTTAAGTTATAATCCTTGTTCCCATGACAGACAAAACTTCGAAAATCCCATTGTCTCTGGCAAAAAAATTTGTCTGGATCTACCAATTATAAAATGTACGTTTTGACTTACATACAAATCGACTTAAGAACAAACCTATGAACCTATCTCATCGCATCAATAGTGATCATTGTTTATACGTTGAAAAAAGACACTTGTCCATCAAGTGCAACCAAAAAGGGAAGGGATTGCATGAGGAAGGGATTTAGGGAAACATTCTATATACTAACCAGCAATGTTATAGGTGTATAAGGCATCTAGCCCCTCTTGGAAGCTCTCTGCTGTCCCTCTGGACCGCGCCTAAGGCAGCTATTCCACAGATATCTGCATGTAACCCGGGACTGCCTGTACCTATATCATAAACATACAGTACTTCACTCTACACACACATTTACACCAGCACACATCTATAGGCAAACATATACGAGAATTCACATCATATACACACACTTATAGTGCCATATATAGACCTACACAGCATATATACATAAACATACAGCTATACATATACAAACACCCATTCACGATACAGCATATACACGTCCCAGATATACACAGGCCACATTACAGACAGACAGAGCAATAATACAGACTATAGTAACACACACCATATCATGTATGCCTACAGTATATGCCATCAGATACGAACATATATACAGAATATATACATCACATATACTGTAGTGTAAAACATATTATGATGTACAATGTGCAGCATAATATGTATATAACATGTGCACATCCCCAGCTTCAGTCTCGAATCCAGGCACCTAATGGCAATCAGGATACCTCCTCCAAAAAAAGAATGCCTTCCAAACCCACTGCCAAAAACCGGTCCATGTTGGAGGATGGTGCCGGCAGCAGACATTCTCAATTTCTAAGATGCAAGGTTGGGTGGAAGCTCACAATGATTTTGGATGGCAGGCCCTCATACCACCCTGCTGGAGTCTGTTTCTGACAGTTCGATCAGACAATGATTATTAGGGTGACCTCTTGGGGGTCTTTTGCGGCTCAGGCACTGCCACTCTATTGCCTTTTCAAAAGACGGGGAATGGTGTTTGGCTGCTGGGTTGTTGCCCTAGCTCTATTTATTTATAGGAAATCTAGAAAATAACTTTTTTTATGCAGTGGCCTTTGGGTACATTCATGTCATGTGACCAAGGGATTTCATCTAAGGTCCTTTAGCCTCCTAACATTAGCAAACTGCACCCAGGTATTTATATGAGTACATGAAATCCAGCAGCCTCCATGGAGGATGGGGAGAAGTAGAAGTTCCTTCAGGCATGCTGTGATTCATGTGATCAGATATATGCATGGAGAATTTTTGCAAATGTAAAGGGTATAGGACCTCGATGACAACACAGGGCATGAACAGCTCAATAGTAAGGAGGGATAAGGCATGGGAGGAGTAGATGGGGGTGTGGCTGAGCAGAAACGCGTCTCTGATTCTAGGTAGTAAGATAAAGTGATTTATGGGATGAAAGGGAAACAATTTAGGCTAAGTTCCCTTAAAGGAATGTTTACTTGGTGAGTTATTTTTAAAAAAAATTTTTTTACAGTATTACTAGAAGGCATGCTTATAACACCAGTGATAGAGGAAACAATCTTTTTATTTTTGAATTTAAGTTGACACAGCTGGTAAAGCACCTAGTACAATATGTTAAGTGAGATTACTTCTGATAATTGCGGATTGACGTAAGAGGCGCACACTAGCATGTGTGTACAGTATTGTTGAAAACAGGATAAATAGAAATCCAGACTGAGTCAATTTGAATCAGGTAACTAAAAATATACAGAGAAAGAGTGGCCGGGGGTCAATTGTAGCTCAACCCACTACTGGTTAATGGTTTTATGAATTTTTGTTTCGAGTGAGCCCTGCGTGTATCTGTAAGTCAAGTGACCATGAAGAAAAACGTGGAAATTATTTGATTAATGAAAATACATATAACTGGGACATCGATATTTTTATGCTCCAAATAAAGACTTTAAAGGGACCTATCACAAGATTTTACTACCCCTTAAATTATGAGCACTCCTAGGTAGGTATAAAACAAAGAGAATTCACACACTAGTGCACCAAGAGTGTTACAATCCAGAACCAAAGACTAATTCGCTTGAACAGTGCTTGGTGCTGAAGCCTTAATACCTGGATTTTAAGTGACTGATACAACTAAAAATATACCATACCCAAAATCACTTTATTCCAATTTTATGAGTTGCAAACTGACAAAAAAAAAGTGGCGTTTTGGACATTTGGATGCTATTTCCTATTATGGGTTCACTGACCGGAATAATATCGATTTTATATATTGATAGATCTGGACTTTTGGTTTGCAGCAACCTAACATGTTTGTTTTATCATTTTATTTTAATCATTTCTAGGAAAGGGGAGTGATTTGAACTTATTTTTTGAACTACTATATTTTATACCACTTCGGGTACTGTAACCCTATGGGTCTGACTGATTCTATATATACTACCATACTACATTAAGCGGTATATAGTATGCATTTTGGTACCTGATCTGTAACACTGTGCCACTGGCACTTTTGTAACAGATCTCAAAGTGACAAGTCCTGGAGTCTTAGAAAGAACCCAAGATGTCATGGTGACTAATCATCGCTCCCCAGACAACTTTATATGTTTCTCACTTTGTTTAAAAAAAATAATAAATTAGTATTCGTTATTCTCAAAAAATTGGGCTATTGTTTAGAGCATACGCAGTACATATACATCCAAATAGTTACTCCTCAATTGTGCAGAGGGACCGTCCTTGAGGAAATATATATATAATATACATTGATCCCTATATATATATTATTCAACAACAACGGAAATGAGTTATAGTGTACACAAGAGTTTATCACGACGTTAGTAAATAAGCCCCTGGCTAATTTTCAGCTCAGCATACCTAAAACAAATAGCTGAGAACTTGCGTCAGAAGGAACATACGTCTACAAAGTCATGGCAAATACAGTAAGATTCTACACAGTTGTGGACATAGGTGATAGTGGGATACGGTTGTAATTCCAGCGTGTCTATATGTATGCCATGTAAACATCACAAGCCTCAAACTGTCTGCCTGACTTAACCGACTGGATTGTTGTTAGGGAGATACAGATTATACACAGATATGGTTATATGCACTGGAGTAAATAGGAAAAAAATACTGACACATTATCATAGATATTTTTATTTATTATGTGGTTATCAAATGGTAAATTGGACTATACAGGGTGTAACTTTAGGGGGTCCAAGGGTGCAATCGAACCTAGCCAAGAGGCTTAAAGGTCGCAAATGGTGTACCTTTCCTATGATAGGACAGGTAGTCCCCGGGTTACATACAAGATAGGGTCTGTAGGTTTGTTCTTAAGGGTTTGTCCGAGTTTTTTCAAATAAACTATATGCGGCTGGGAGCAGGCTGACTAAAACAATAAAGCTGTACTTACCTCCCGGTGCCCTCCCGTATCCAGCGCTGCTGTCGCTCCGGTCCGGGCGCCATGTAACAAACATGGCCGCCGGAGCACGCTGGACTCATTCCGGCCGGACCCGACAACCTTCCGGCCCCCATACACAATGCTGTGTATAGGGACGGATAGGCGTACCCGGCCACGGCCGGCCGGAACTGAGTCCAGCGCTGCTCCGCGCCATGTTTGTTTACATGGCCGCCCGGACCGAGCGACAGCAGCGCTGGATACCGAGGGCACCGAGGTAAGTACATCTTTAATTTTTAGCAGCCTGCTCCCGCCACATATATAATTTTTTTTTTTAAACTCGGACAACCCCTTTAAGTTGAATTTGGTATGTAAGTCAGAACTGTATATTTTATCATTGTAATCCCATCCAGAACTTTTTTGGTCTCTGTGACAATTGGATTTTAAAAATGTTGGATTGTCATAAGAACGGATTAACACTAAACTTCATTACAGACACCTGTGATAACTGTTACAGCTGATCAATGTAGCCTAAGGATAAAGTACAGTAAATACTAATATCCAGAGGTCCGTTTGTAACTAGGGGTCGTATGTAGAGTCGAGTGTTCTTAAGTAGGGACCGCCTGTAATTGGGTCCTGGCACATATTTTGCATTGGGGCCCAGCAGCTTCAAGTTACCCCCCGGCTATATAAGCACAATTGGGGAGATTTGGCTTTCATTTTCCCACAGCTGTTTATAAAATCAGAGCCTGATTGGTTTCCATGGGCAACTAGTACAGTTTACCTCAAAAACTTATAATAATCTCCCCTAGATGAATGTCTGGAGACTTAAAGGCCATGCATGCTCTTGGGGATTGTCAGGTTTAGAGGAAGTGATTCTCTGAACCACTGCGGACGATGGAACAAGCCACTACCTGGGAGTCTAAGTGGTACCGCTTTGTTTTCACCAGAGCCCCCGCAAGCAGGTTAGACAAGCTGCGGCGTGGTACCACCGGTCGTTCACAGGCGTGACTTGTCTGCAGTGGCAGCCAAGGTCGAGGTACAGAAACGGCAGCAATCTCGTAGCCGGGACGCAGGAGGTCAGGACAGGCAGCACAGGATCGGATTGGAGACGTAGCAACAGGTCAGGCAGACGGCAAGGACGATGTCAGAAACGGAACCAGGGTCACAACGGGAATTCACAAGAAGAGCACAAGGCATCAGAAAAGCTTTCTCTAGGGCGCTAGGCACGAAGATCCGGCAGGGGCTTGCAGGAAGAGGCAGGCTTAAATAAGATTTTGCAAAATGGCCAGCGACGATTAATGGCGCGTGGCCCTTTAAATTTTGAGAAGTGGCCGCGCGCCCTAGCATTCGGCCGCGTGCGCACGGCGGAAGGGAGCGAGCTGGGAGCCGGGGAAGGTGAGCAGCGCTTGCGACGCGCTGGCGGGGCAGAGAAGCACGGGTGAGCCTGCGACCCGCGATATGGGTCGCGGGACCACCCGTGACAGGGATTCTGGGAAGTAACTATGCAAATCTGTCTTCCAGGGTGGAATAAGATAAACTTTCCCTCAAAACTCCCTTGAAAGAGACCCTATATATCAGTGGCAAACTAGAAGCTGATGGGCCCTTGTGCAAGTCTGTGCCAGGCCCCCGAATATATGTGCACAAGAGCTTACAGTCTATGAGGATGAGGGGGTGACACAAGAGCTTATGGTCTGAGGATGAAGGGGTGACACAAGAGCTTACAGTCTATGAGGATGAGGGCGTGACACAAGAGCTTACAGTCTATGAGGATGAGGGGGTGACACAAGAGCTTACAGTCTATGAGGATGAGGGGGTGACACAAGAGCTTACGACCTGAGGATGAATGGGGGTGACACAGGAGGAATAAGAGCTTGTATAATGGTCCAACCATTCTTTATAAGGGAACAGTGTAAAATATTTCTGCTTCTAGAACCAGTCATCTGTGGCCATATATACAAGCTCCAAGCTGTATGTGACTGCAAAAAAGCCTGGAGTTTGGTATATATCTGGTGTTTGCTGGATAACTGACAGGAGGAGGACATAGGATGGATTAGTAAAGAGAGATAACATTTCATAGAGTTCATGCCTAAAAAGATTGGTGTGAAGACCACGTTTGAAACTCTGAAGCATGGGTATTAGTCTGATATTCCGGGGAAGGGCATTCCAGAGGATTGGTGCAGCTCAGGAGAAGTCCTGAAGACGTGCTATGAATTTAACTAGAGATGTCATTATGTATACAGAATTTAAACTGGGGGACACAGGGCTGGGAGCATGAGCTGCTGAAGCTGCAGTTACTCCTGAGACCAGGGCCTTTAGGTGGCCAATAAAATGTCTTTTTAGGTAGGGGATCAGTTTTGCATTAGGGACCAGTAACTTCAATTGAAAGGAGATCCACCATCAAAATCAGGCATGAGAAACCAGGGACACTTACTCATAGATCTAGGCACTAGGACTGTGGTAATTAGGGGCTTCACTAGGACAAAAGATCCGGGATCCATGCGCCTGATCTTTTGTCCAGTGCCTCGAACGTAGTAGGACAGTTTGTCCGCGGCTCGGGTAACATTCCCAGAAATCAACCTTAACTGCATCTTCCAGATGCAGATAGTGTTGAGTGTAATGGTGGAGCTCAGTCGCTATATCAAGCAGCTCCAAGGCTTGCTTGGTGAAAGTGGTGCGAAGTAGTGATGTCATTATTCTGCATCTCTACACCAAGCTGTTAATTTTATGACAGGAACAGGATGGGGGCATTAATTTTATGACTGGGGCAGGCAAAGGGCATTTTTATCAAGACTGGAGCAGGCAGAGGGCATTATTATCAAGACTGGGGCAGGCTGAGGGCATTATTATCAAGACTGGGGCAGGCTGAGGGCATTATTATCAAGACTGGGCAGGCTGAGGGCATTATTATCAAGACTGGGGCAGCTGAGGGCATTATTATAAGACTGGGCAGCTGAGGGCATTATTATAAAGCTGGGGGCAGGCTGAGGGCATTATTATCAAACTGGAGCAGGCGAGGGGCCATTATTATCAGACTGGGGCAGGCTGAGGGCATTATTATCAAGACTGGGGCAGGCAAGGCCATTATTATAAAGACTGGGGCAGGCTGAGGCATTATTATCAAGACTGGAGCAGGCAGAGGCCATTATTATAAGACTGGGGTAGGCTGAGGCATTAGTTATGAAGTCTGGGGCAGGCTGAGGGCATTATTATCAAGACTGGGACAGGCTGAGGCATTATTATCAAGTCTGGGGCAGGCTGAGGGCATTTATCAAGACTGGGGCAGGCTGAGGCTTATACCAAGACTGGGGCAGGCTGAGGGGGGCATTATTATCAGGACTGGAGCAGAGTAGGGGCATTATTATCAAGACAGGACAGGCTGGGGGAATTTTTATCAAGACCAGGCATGCTGGGGTATTATTATTAAGACTGTGGCAAGCTAGGGGTATTATTAATGCTTTATGTGCGCAGCTACTCCATGCTCCAGTAGCCTCTAAATAAAATTTGCATATACAATTATATCATTAAGGATTATTAAGTTCTGGGAACTACAGATTTAGCTAATAAAGCAAGTGCTACACTTGATTAGAGGAACCGGCCCACCGGATCTACCTTATTATGTAGATCCGTGATGATAGGTTTCCTTTAAGGCGGTTGACAAGAAAGGAGAAAGACATTCTTACCTCTGTCCTTACCTTTACTAAGCTGGACTAGAGGTAAGAAAGAGGTAAGTAAAATTTCTTAATTTTACACCACCTGGGGCCAGAAACCCTTTATGTTGTGTTCACATTTTGAAACATAGTATTTTCAAGTAGCAATATTGTAACAGTTAAAACATTGTGCTACTTAAAGATGGAATGCGTTTCAAACACTATGCAAATAAATCATGTGAGCACAACCTAGGCTACATTCACACGAACATATGCCCGCCAGGTTACACATGCGTTCGCCGCGATGGAGAAGAGCAGTGGTGACCCCACCCCTTTCCATTGAAATGCATGGCGCTGTACACGGGAAAGATAGGACATGTCCGTGCACCCATTGCCGTCTATGGGGGACGTACATACGTCCCACAAACGGTCGTGTGAATACAGCCTAAGGCGCCTTCCACAATTGCGTTATTCACGCCAGGTTTTGCACATGCTTTTGACACGCGAACTTGCTTTTCACCACTTGTAATCAATGGGGCACATTTACTAAGGGTTCGAACACCGCATTTTCTCCGGCTTGCATGCGACACAAATCAGGGGCGTGGACGTCGGGCAACCCGAAAGATTTTGACAAACCACAGAATTTAAAAACCAATTTTGTCGCAAGAGCAGCACTCACATGCACCGGGAAGAAGATGGTGACCTCAGCGGGGAGCGACACATGCAGGAAATTGGACGCACGATCCAAATCCTCGTCGGACTTTCCGGATTGGGAGGGAAGGGTAAATGTGTCCCAATGTGTTTTTTTTTACACACTCATGCACATTTTTTTAACGCGTGTTTAAATCTTAGCATGCTCTACTTTTGCAAGTCGAGTGCAAAAATGCATTGCACTCTGAGACACATGCAGTCCACTGCAAGTACATGCGTTTTTCACGCATCAATTGCCTAGAAGAGATAGAGCTCAGGCCTGAGTGCTTTTCACGCTGTGAAAAACTGAGTCACTGACAGTGAAAACTGATTGCACTCTGATGATAAATGTCAGTTTTTCACTGACCAAACCCTGATCGCACCTGATCAGATTCTGACGTGATCTGCAACGCAAGTGTGAAGGGGACGTAGGACCATATAGTGTGCAGTGCCATTATAAAATGTGGTGACTAATGAGGGTTATTATTAGATGTCAGTGGCACAATAGGTGGTGATTATTTAGTACTTGGCCATAATCGGGACAGTACACTGTGTGTAGCGAACAGGGGGCTATTCTACAGCGTAGGGATTACAATACTTTTTTTACATGGTGATGACTAGGTGGAGGGCATTTCACAGTATGTTTACATTGTGGTGCACTATTTTTGTGGTTCTGGTATTTTAAGGAGGCTCTTTATACCTCTATTACATATTTGACTATGAGTAAGGCCCCTTCTACACTGGCGTTCTTCATCAGCGGGTGCGTTCCATGGCTGCGTGTCAGCCTTATTGCAGACTAGCGCGCCAACCTGGACTCACATTGGCGTGCGATCGGACGATTTTCCTATACATTTTGTGGACGAGATGGTGAGAACCCCATTTTAACTTCTTATTAATGTAATGCAACTTCGAGTTGCCCATGATCATCACTTACACACAGCACTTTATCGTCACAAGCACTTTTAATGTTGATCATTACTTACTTTTTGTACTGTATATGCACTTGCACTTTATAATGTGATATATTGATGCATTGAATGTCATTATTTTACTTGTAATACACTTGATTAAGTCACTTTGACAAACAACATGTTAATGAGGGGGAGGGACTATTTGTATCATGTGATCACCTATGTTTGCATTATATATGTAATGTTCACCCTTGTTACTTGGCTTGAAAAAGGCTCCAAGTTGAGCCGAAACGTTGTACTTTATTGTACCTGTCAACATGGAATAAAGAATTCACTTTTAATACCACCAACCGGACGTTTTGGAGTGCTGCCTACTTTCTCCTACCTCTACCTTTGGGGGACCTGAGGCCTGGTCCCATTGTGCCTGCACCCATCCTCATCTACATCGTTTGTGTGCTGCTTACATTTTCTTCAAGTACATATATACATGTTGCCCAGCACATGAACCCAATACATATGTTGCCCCCAGTATACAGATAGTCCAGCATATGTCCTCAGTATATATGTAGCCCAGTGTTGTGCCCTAGTTGATCATCTACTCTTTGCTACCGTGTCCCTGGATGCGAGAAGTCCCTGCTACCCTGCATAATAGTTGTGCCAATCTGTAATTATGATGAATACTTCTGCTGGCTACTATGATGCAAGTATTCAGGTCCTGGACACTGTGGTCGGGCCATGAAACAGCACTATGTATTGTCTGTGATTCATGGTCTGATCATGGCCATGTGTATCTGCCTGTATTTTATAGGCATCTGATTTTGGAGCGACCATGGCACTGTAGATGTCTCATCAGGCAGGACAGATGAAAAATACAAAAACTTCAGAACGTCTTGGATCCTTCATGACACATGAAAATATTGAATCTCTTTCTTCCCATTGTAACATTAAGATAATTCAAATTAATGAAACAACATAAGTTTTAAGGTAATGAATTTTCAACAGCTTATGTAGTTTGGCAACTTGGCATGGATGACGTATCTTGCTTATTCATCTCATGGAAATTAGATAAAATGTTCCCTGCGCCTGTCGGACGTCACTGGGGAAGCAGCTTATAGCAGACTGACAATTCCAAGTAATCAGTGACAATGTTTTTGGATCTCTACCGACAAATGGGTATAGCCTCTATGCCTGCCCTTTTGACAGTAGAGAGCCTAATTAGCATGTTGGATATGAAACTACCCAAGAACTATTTTAATTAGGCTCTATTTGATCAGATTGGTGGTGCTGATTAAAGTGTCTGTCTCCGCAACTCTGACAGTAGAGAGTTGAACATTTTGCCACTGATTCCCCAGCAATGTTGGGGGTTAGAGTAATATTTCCAGCTGTGGTAGAATTATTGATACAATGCTAATTATAGAATTGAAAGAGTTGGGGGATGGTAGAGGTGTTGACAGATCCTCTTCAAAATGTCTGTGCATGTGGTAAAGCATGAAAAAAGCATGAAACAAAATAGTTCATTTGCTGCCGTGGTCCATGGTCGGCAGACCACAACACACGCAACACACAAGACATCTTTTGTCTCATTTCTTCCTGGCAGATTCCTCATAGTTGGCAATCAGGTTTATCTCCATCAGATATAGAATGGCAACTTCTCCTGGCCATGATTTATCACTGCAGAATTTGCCACCCTGGTGAGAGTGGCCTCTGGTGAGCATCTCCACACTTCATCCCTAAAAAAATCACACTCAATGTTCCCAATGTACATACAGTAAATACCCTGTGACCCTTCAATATATTACAATCATATAGTTTCATTTATTCATATTTAAGACCAGAACCTCCTCATTAATTTAGATATTACAGCTGCCCCATTATACAGTAAATTTGGCTAGCACAACACCCCAATACATAAGTTACCCAGCACACCAACCCAGTGCATATGTAGCCCAGCATACTCCCCCAGCATATATGTAGATATCAGCACATGCCCCCAGCATATATGCAGCTCAACTCATGCCCCACTATATATGTAGCCCAGCAAACAAGCCCAATATATGTTGCCCAGCACATGAACCCAATACATATGTTGCCCCCAGTATACAGATAGTCCAGCATATGTCCTCAGTATATATGTAGCCCAGTGTGGTGCCCTAGTTGATCATCTACTCTTTGCTACCGTGTCCCTGGATGCGAGGAGTCCCTGCTACCCTGCAGAATAGTTGTGCCAATCTGTAATTATGATGAATACTTCTGTTGGCTACTATGATGCAAGTATTCAGGTCCTGGACACTGTGGTCGGGCCATGAAACAGCACTATGTATTGTCTGTGATTCATGGGCTGATCATGGCCATGTGTATCTGCCTGTATTTTATAGGCATCTGATTTTGGAGCGACCATGGCACTGTAGATGTCTCATCAGGCAGGACAGATGAAAAATACAAAAACTTCAGAACGTCTTGGATCCTTCATGACACATGAAAATATTGAATCTCTTTCTTTCCATTGTAACATTAAGATAATTCAAATTAATGAAACAACATAAGTTTTGAGGTAATGAATTTTCAACAGCTTATGTAGTTTGGCAACTTGGCATCGATGACGTATCTTGCTTATTCATCTCATGGAAATTAGATAAAATGTTCCCTGAGCCTGTCGGACGTCACTGGGGAAGCAGCTTATAGCAGACTGACAATTTATCCCTTAGACTGTAATAATTCACTCTGCAAATCTCCTTAGGTCACATTCATTAACTGTCATCGTGCCAGTGTGTAGCACAGTAGTAGAAGCCACAGACAAATATTCTTATTTATAGCATTCATGCAGATTTCCGAATGGGAGCATAATTCAATGTATCACAATACAATAAGATGTATTTACTTCCTAATATAATATGCCCTGTAATATTACCTCAAGACAAAGATACAGTATATATAACCTGCAGCAGTGCACAGTAGACACAGTGGATGAGATTTTGCATTTAGGTTTTTAGCATACGCTTTGTCAGATTTTTGTATCTTACCTGTAGCCTATGACCGTAAATGGCACCAAAAGTGGGATGTTAAATGACTGGGAGTAAAGCTAAGTCCATGGAACTGCAGGTACTAACCCACTTATGCTATGGCAGTACTGACAGCGACTTATCCTGAAAAGGAAAGTCCTCACATTCAGCCCCCCATACACACATAAAACATATCCCCACCACCATAAACCAGAGCCCTATGTTTGCCACTTTAACCCTATGTTAGGTCCAGAGACAAGATGTCAGTATCTAATATATTGCCTGTCATCAGGGCCGACGCCAGCACCAGGCATACCTGGGCAAGTGCTAGGGCCCAGAGCTGCTAGGGGGGGCCCACACGGCCGAATCTCTGTCCTCATCAGCCTGGAAGTGCTTGGTGAGGGGGGCTGTATATAATAGAGCCATGATGGGGTTGTATATAATTAAACTTTGATGGGGCTGTATATAAAATAACTATGTCAGGGATGTTTGTAAATGATAAACAGGAAATATTTTACTTAGTTTCTGAATTTTTTATGCTGCCACATGAGTTCACTGGAAAGGGCCCACTAAGACTCTATTGCCCAGGAGCCTACAGAAACCTGGAGCCGACCCTGCATGTAATCATTGTGCAGACAATTATAATACAGGCGGTCCCCTACTTAAGAACACTCGACTTACATACGACCCCTAGTTACAAACGGACCACTGGATATTGGCAATTTATTGTACTTTAGTCCTGGGCTACAATAAACAGCTGTAACAGTTATCACACGTGTCTGTAATGAAGCTTTATTGTTAATCCTGGTTCCTATGACAACCCAACATTTTCAAAATCCAATTGTCACAGAGACCAAAAAAGTTCTGGCTGAGATTACAATGATAAAATATACAGTTCTGACTTACATACAAATTCAACTTAAGAACAAACCTACTGACCCCATCTTGTATGTAACCCGGGGACTGCCTGTATTGGGCAAACATACAAGATGAAAAAAAAGTTTAAAAAAAATTAATACAGTTTAAAAATATTTGTGGTCATTTATATTTTCTCTGTGCTGTCTTTGTCTTTTTCACCTCTGAGCACCTGCTCATTTAATATTTTGTCTTTTAGCTTAAGT
Organism: Engystomops pustulosus; assembly: GCA_019512145.1. Classification (NCBI taxonomy): domain Eukaryota; kingdom Metazoa; phylum Chordata; class Amphibia; order Anura; family Leptodactylidae; genus Engystomops; species Engystomops pustulosus. Next base: position 70,595,584 of record CM033648.1, read on the forward strand.
TAAATTTGTCTATTTAGTTTTTTGCGACTTTTTCATGAAATGTCTCAAAAATGGCACACAAATGTCTCAAGTCACTTTCCATTTTCTAAGTTTTCCTTAAGTATGGGTTCGGCTGGAGTTTTTGGCACCAAACAGTGATGCAAATTTTAGATTTTTTTGAAAAGATAAATATCATTTGCGACATTTAGCACATCAGGAATAGAAGATAAATGGATCTTACTGATGATAAACTAATGCCTGGCCGACTTCCGTGCACATTTCAAAAAGTCTTAATAAAAATGCAAAGATTACAATGCGCCAAAAAAAAAGAAAAAAAGACAGAAAAAACTAAGGAAAATAAAGATAAATGACCCCCATTAAGTTGAATATAATAAGACCTCCCCAAATATAACCTTATTCAAATTTAAATGTATTGGGGAAAATTTAACATGTTTTCTCCGACATTTTTTTGGCGAACAAAACATGTGAATAGCCCCAAAATCGACATCTCCATCAGACAGACCGGGGTATGAACACCCGACCTACTATACTTACTATAGTCACTTCTATTAACATTGAAGGGAAAAAAGCTGTGTCCTCAAGACCAGAACTAGCTGCATCCTAAAATCTACCATTAAAATCAAGCACTGTGACTGTGGTAATCTTCTTATATATATTATGCATGGCCTTCTTTCCTTCTAAAATCAATTTTTAAAATTATGCTAAGTGTTTCAGAAGCCCTGGCTTCACTAGCTGTTGTTACACTGTGCAGCACTTTTCAGTCTCCCCCTCCTCCCTCCTACTCCTCCCTCCCCCTGCACGCTCTGTAATCTCAGCAGAAGTGAGCTCCTTCAGAATATAATAGCCTGTGAATCTGCAGCATGGAGGGGCTCTGGTAACACACCCAAAGCCTTTAGGGTTCATTAGCATAATTTTAGAAGTTGATCTTAGAAGAAAGGAGGCCATGGATAACAGTGCCTGGATAGATGAGTAAGTGTCCCTGGTTTATCCTGCTTGATTTTAGGGTAGTATTGATATATAAGTGATTTGGACTACTGTTTACATGCATTTAGATCTATCATGTTTTTTCCCTTCTTCAGTCTACAAGAAGTTAATTGAGTAAATCCACATAATGCTTTGGGGGCCATTAACCTATAGTAATTGGCTCTCTGTGTACAATCTATGTTTAGGATGCATAGAGCTGAGTCAACCTTTTCTTCCCTGGGATTTGGCGTTTGCACTCTGGTTAATAAGGGGAATCCCAGGAATTGTTCCTCTAAGATTTCCTCTGAAACTATTTCTATTTCCTACGTTTGTTCTCCAGGGTCAATTTGTGAACTAAACTTATTTCCCTCTTTATTACTGGTATATATTATCACATTGTAGTTAATTTGTGTAAAGTGACTTGTTTTATAAAGGCTTTTATTGCTAATGCATGTGATTAAATTCCAGCTGGGGGAAAGGATATCCCTCGTGAATATCTTAAGGAAGCTATTACAAGCGATTTAATTGCTCACAGTGGTAAACAGAGCGGGTTGTCATAGTATTCCTAGATGACAGCTGATACAAGATAAAGATCTATCATTAGCATCTATCTATCTCATATCTATCTTTTTATCTATCTATCTCATATCTATCTATCTACCGTATATACTCGTGCTGAAAAACCTCACCTCGGCTTATACACCAGTCAATGATAAAAATAAAAAATTAATACTCACCCTCCGGTGTCCCCGATGTTCCTCGCGGCTCCCGATCCCCATCGCGGCTCCCGGCGGCTCCCCGTGTCTCCTCTTCTGTCTTCCATCTTCTCTCACCGGAGGGTGAGTATTAAGTTTATTTTTTATCTGTATTCTACACAGGGGCAGGCTGTATGCTACACGGGGGCAGGCTGTATGCTGCAAGGGGGCAGGCTGTATACTGCAAGGGGGCAGGCTGTATACTGCAAGGGGGCAGGCTGTATACTACATGGGGGCAGGCTGTATACTACATGAAAAGGCTGTATACTACATGGGGGCAGGCTGTATGCTACGTGGGGGCAGGCTGCGACGAACATCGGGGACACCGGAGGGTGAGTATTAAGTTTATTTTTTATCTGTATTCTACACAGGGGCAGGCTGTATGCTACACGGGGGCAGGCTGTATGCTGCAAGGGGGCAGGCTGTATACTGCAAGGGGGCAGGCTGTATACTGCAAGGGGGCAGGCTGTATACTACATGGGGGCAGGCTGTATACTACATGAAAAGGCTGTATACTACATGGGGGCAGGCTGTATGCTACGTGGGGGCAGGCTGTATGCTACGTGGGGGCAGGCTGTATACCACATGGGGGCAGGCTGTATACTACATGGGGGCAGGCTGTATGCTACAAGGGGCAGGCTGTATGCTACGTGGGGCTGGCTGTATACTACATGAGGGCTGGCTGTATACTACACCCTTGGCTTATACTCGAGTCAATAGGTTTTCCCAGTTTTCTATAAGTAAATACAGCCACCCTCCTGTAGTATACAGCCTTCCCCCACGTAGCATACAGGCCTGCCCCGTATCATACAGCCTGCCCCCATGTATATACAAAGCCCTTTGCCCCGATCAGTATACACCCTTCCTCCCCCAGTCAGATATATCAGCCTTCCCCCCGTAGCTCATGCCATGTAATCATGTTATCATGCTAGCAGCGCCTGCCCCCTCCTCGCATGTATCAAGCCTGCCCCCTTGCATACAGCATCCAGTAACGCCTGCCCCCGTTGTCAGCATACAGCCGCCCCCTGTAGCATCATAGCGCAACCAGTAGCATAGATAAAAATAACTTAATCTCACCCCCTCGGGTGAGAGACCTATGGAAGACAGAAGAGGAGACACTGGGAGCACCGCCGGGAGCCGCGATGGGGAATCGGGCGCGCGATGGAACATCTGGGACACCCGAGGTGTAGTATTATATTTTTTATTTTTTGATCAATTGACTGTGTTAAGCCGAGGTGAGTTTTTCCAGCATCGAGTATATAAGGTATGAGATATGAGATATGATAGAGTTATAACATATAATATGCTCAGATAGATATGCTAAATGATGATCTTTAGTTTCTGATCACATGTTCATCTTCAGGAATACTATGACAAACCCGCTCTGTTTTACCACGTGTAGCAATTAAAAATCGCTTTAATAGCTTCCTTAAGTATTCACGAGGATATCCTTTCCCCCAGCTGGAATTATATCACATGCATTAGCATAAAGGCCTTTATACAACAAGTCACTTTACAAGTGGACAAATAACTACAATTGTTATATATATTACCAGTAATAAAGCTGGAAATAAGTTTTAGTTTCACAATATTGACCTGGGAAACCAACGTAGGAATAGTAAATATTTTCAGAGGAAACTTAGAGGAACAATTCCTGGGATCCCCTTATTACACAGAGTGTCAGACGCAAATCCCAGGGAAGCAAAAGTTGTACTCAAGCCCTAGCATCCTACAACACTAGATTGTACACGAGAGCCAATTACATAAGGTTATTAGTGGCCCCCAAGAACATGATGTGGATTTACTCAATTAACTGTCTTGTAGACTGAAGAATGGGAACAAACATGATAGATCTAAATGAATGAAACAGTGAGTCCAATCACTTATATATCAATACCTTAAAATGAAAGTCACCCTAAAATCAGCAGTGATAACCAGGACAACTTACTCATCTATCCAGCACTTTATCCTGTCCTCCTTTCTTCTAGATCACTTCTAAAATTCATGCTATGACCTAAAGGCTTTGGGTGTGTTACCAAAGCCCCTCCATGCTGCAGATTCACATGCTATTCATTCTGAAGAGGCTCACTTACCTGCTGAGATTACAGAGCGTAGCAGGGGAGGGAGAGTAGGAGGGAGGAGGGGGAGACTGAAAAGTGCTGCAACAGTGTAAACACAGCCTCGTGAAGCCAGGCACAGAGTCGCTTCTGAAAATACTTAGCATAATTTTAAAATTGATTTAGAGGAAACGTATCCATGCATAATATCATCAGAATTACCACAGTCACCACATGCCTATATCTAGGCACGAAGTGTCCCTGTCTTATCCAACTTGATTTAATGGTAGATTTAGGATGGTCACATAGTTTCTGTCTTGGGGACACGAACGGACGCTTTTTTCCCTTCAATGTTAGTAGAAGTGGACTAGTGTAAGTATAGTGGGGAAGGACACCCTTGGCTTATACTCGAGTCAATAGGTTTTCCCAGTTTTCTATGGTAAAATTAGGGGTCTCAGCTTATACTCGGGTCGGCTTATACTCGATTATATACCGTATCTATTTAAGTATATACGGTATCTATCTCATATCTATCTATCTATCTATCTATCTATCATCTTTTACCAGAGCCCCTCTGTGCTGTAGCTTCTCAGACTGTTACACTGACTCCTCCTCCCCCTCTGCTCTCTCAGCACTCCCCCTTCTGTCTGATTTAAAATTACTGAAGCAGAGGACGTTTTCATCACAAAGTGGGAGGGGAAGTGCTCTCTTCATGAGTTTAAATCAGACAGAGGGGAGTGATAGAGAGCAGAGGGGGGAGGAGTGAGTCGTTTAAACAGTCTGAGAAGCTACACACAGAGGGGCTCTTGGTAAAAGATGATAGATATATAGATGAGCAGAGATTAGTAGATTATGATACGATACCGTATCATACGTTAATAGATAAGGTTATATAATCGAGTAGTAAGCCGAGGCCCAGATAAGCTGAGACCCCTAATTCTTTAACATAGAAATGGGAAAACCTTTGACCTCGAGTATAGCCAAGGGTGTAAAGTATAACAGCCATCACCTCATGTAGTATCAGCCCAGCCCCCTGTCATACAGCCTGCCCCTTGTAGAACACTACAGCCTGCCCCCATAGTATACGCTACCGCCAATGCCGCATGCAGTATAAACAGCCCCTTCCAAACTAAACAGAAAATACAGCCTTCCCCCACGTAGCATACACCTGCCCCATGTAGTCATACAGCTGCATCGCGTATCATCCTTTGCATTAGTATACAGCGCCTGCCCCCATGCTCCATGTATATCCAGCCTGTCCCCCCCCTTGCAGTAACAGCCTGCCCCCTTGCGAGTATCAGCCTGCCCCCTTGCAGCATACAGCCTGCCCCCGTTGTAGCATACAGCCTGCCACCATGTGTAGATAACAGATAAAAATAACCTTAATCCTCACCCCCTCCGGGTGAGAGACTATGGAAGACAGAAGAGGAGACAGCTGGGAGACCGCCGGGAGCCGCTGTGGGGAATCGGAGCGTCGCGAGGAAACATCGGGACACCGAGGTGAGTATAATTTTTTTATTTTTTGATCACTTGACTGTGTTATAGCCCGAGGTGAGGTTTTTCAGCATCGAGTATATAGGTAGAAATAGAGATATGATAGAGTAAACATATATATGCTAGATAATTAATGCTAAATGATAGATCTTTTATTGTCTAGATATGTCATCTCAGGAATACTTATACAAACCGCTCTGTTTTACCACGTTAGCAATTAAAATCGCTTGTAATAGCTTCCTAAGTTATTCACTGAGGGATATTCCTTTCCCCCAGCTGGAATTGTATCACATCATTAGCATAAAGCTTTATACAACAAGTCATCTTTTACCAGTGGACGGAAAAACAATTGTATAATATTACCAGTAATAAAGACATGGAAATAAGTTTTATTTCACCAATATTGACCCTGGGAGAACAACGTAGGAAATAGAAATCAGTTTTCAGAGGAAATCTTTAGAGGAACAATTCCTGGGATGCCCCTTATTACACAAGTGTCAGACGCAAATCCCAGGAAGCAAAGGTTACTCAAGCTCTAGGCATCCTACAACCTGATTGTACACGAGAGCCAATTACTATAGGTTATATGGCCCCCAAAAGCATGTATGTGGATTTACTCAATTACCTTCTTGTAGACTGAAGAAGGGACAAACATGATGATCTAAATGACATGAAACATGAGTCCAATCACTTATATATCCCAATACTCTTAAGAATGAAAGTCCCCTAAATCAAGCAGTTGATAACCAGGGAACAACTTACTCATCTATCCAGCCTGTTACCTGTCCTACCTTTCCTTCTAGATCAACTTCTAAAATTCATGCTATGACCTAAAGGCTTGGGTGTGTACCAATAGCCCCTCCACTGCTGCAGATTCACAAGCTATTTATATCTGAAGGGCTCACTTACCTGCGAGATTACAGAGCGTGCAGGGGAGGGGATAGGAGGGAGGAGGGAGACGAAAAGTGCTGCAACAGTGTAAACACAGCTGTGAAAGCCAGCACAATGCTTCTGAAAATACTTAGCATATTTTAAAAATTGATTTAGAAGGAAAGTACCATGCAATAATATCTATCAGATTACTCACAGTCCACATGCCTAAATCTATGGCACGAAGTGTCCCTTGGTTTATTCCAACTTGATTTTAATGTAGATTTAGGTATGGCGCTAGTTTCTGTCTTGGGACACACCGCTGTTTTCCCTCAATGTTAGGGAAGTGGACTAATGTAAGTATAGTGGGGAAGGACTGAAGCAGAGGACGTTTTCATCACAAAGTGGGAGGGGAAGTGCTCCTTGCACAGTGTAACTCCCTGTGAAGCTACAGCACATAGGGCTTCTGGTAACACCACCAGGGGGGCCTTCTGACTCATTAGCATAATTACAAAGTTGATTTTAGAAAGAAGCAGTTCATGGATAACACATATAAGAAGATTACCACAGTTACTGTGCTTGGATCCATGAGTAAGTGTCCCTGGTTTATCATGCTTGATTTTGATGGTAGATTTCCTTTAAAGGGAACCTGTCACCAGGAGACCCATTTTTAGCACTCCCCCAGTCCCCACAGAGCATAGTACATACACTGCCAAAGTGTTTTTGTATAAAAATAGGTTTTACAGAAAAAAGATATGTTATATTGGACCTTTCATTAGCATCTGCTGTGTGACTAGGCACTCGTCCCCTGGGAGTGGCTGGAAAGGAGCACTTTCCCCCCCACCCTTGGGAAACAGCTTTTCCATGTATCCTTTTCAACTA